>CP106731.1:91803230-92365197 GCA_025506655.1 Gossypium rotundifolium
ATCGGTGTCCGTGAACCACAGATCATTTGATGGGGCCAACCCATCATGTGATACCAAATCAGCGGCAGACGATCCCATATCTCAAGTGGGGCCAACCCACGGTGGTGTTAACCACGGGGACAAGTCGCTATTGAGGTACCAAACCTCTGGAGGTACCAAACCTCTGGTGACATATAGTCACGGTGTGTTACCAAAACACTTGGTGCCCGTCGGCACTATTAATCTGCCCTCCACTCATCAACCCATATCACAATCATAACAGAGATCATACATTTATCACATGTATTAAATAAATCATTCTTCCCAAAAGCATCATAATAATCTCATATAAATAGAGACTTACCGGGGTCCTTGCTTGTACCTTTTAAGGTACTAAATCCATATCTACATCAAGCAGATTTACAAGCAATATAATTTATCACACATATTAACTGCTATAAGTGTGTATGTACACACCTGTCACCACTGAGTGATCTATATCCCGAATGAAGGAGTCGACCACCTTAGGTTTCTTTGTACCTACATTCGGCCAACCATGGGGTTAGCCCTATGGCCTATTCGGCCAAATTAAACAATTTAAAGGGTTCTCCTTTTGAACCCGAATCCTTACCCGAAAGTCTTGAGTATCAACCTTTTGCTTCACCACCCTAAAATCGGCACTCAATAAGTTAGTAGCCTTCGGCTAAAATGATTAACAATCGACTAACTAAAGTAGATCTTACCTTGCTTTGATTTGGTTTCTAACAACCCGAATCCTTATATGGGTTCCTAGCAATCGGCCAACCTTAAATACCAAGTAAGATTAGTTTCGGCTCTTCTTTAAGTCCAAATCGATAGATCATAAGAGTGAACACTAAAAACATTCGGTTAGTACCCCTTACCTTCTCAACCGATTGGAAAGATAGTCCGAAAAGTCTTGTATCACCTTTGATATTCGGCCAAAATGAGTCTTAACAGAGAAGAGGATTTGACAGCGAGAGAAGTGGATATTCGGCCAAAAGAATAGAGGAGAAATAATGGTAGAAAACTAATGGAGAGGAGGAGATGGTGAGAGTTTTGATTAGCAGTGTTTGAGAGAAAAGAAAGGAGAGAAAATAGATGGAAGATTTGAGAATTTGGCGGTTTGCCAAGATGGAGAAAAAAACAAAACAAGTGCTAAGCTGATGCTATTTATAAGCATTCGGCACTCCCCCAAAGCTTGTCAGTCCACTCTTCTTTGAAGAGTTTAACCTTCATTCAACTTCCTCAATTTGCTCTTGACCACACATTTGACTTAATTCAAAATAATTTGAATACCTCTCATAATAATTAAATAATAATCCCATAATAATCTAATAATAATGCTAATATTATCCCTTTTATCTACTATTATCAAGATATCTAAATAATAATAACTAATTAATCCTTTTAATCCAAATAATCTTCTTGATTATCCTTGGAATTATCAAATAAAATTTAATAGAAAAATACTAATATTATCCTCATCATTTATCCTAGAATTAATAATAACAATTTAAACACTCATATTATCCTTATTATTCCAAGAATTAAAATTGAGTAATTCTTTCTCTCTCTTGCCGTCCAAATAAAGAACAAAAAAAAGGATTTTCGCGACTCGAACACAAGCTCTCCCTTGCTCCTTGGTGGCGTCACCTGTAGCTCTTAAGTGGGCTTACTTTGCCACTTAGTCTAGGCTCATTTTATGTCCAAATTATCCCCATTTATTCCTATAACACCCTCCTGCTAAGGCTCCCTACCTTAAAAGTTAAAAACTAAAATTTCCTACCAAATCGAGCCAACACAAAGCATTAAATTGATCATTATTATTCCATAAATAATATCACAGCAGTTCATACTTAAGAAAATAATTAAATTCCAAATAGCCCCATTTTTGGGATGTTACAGGGAGTCGAGTGGTAAAAGGCACAGTGTATTCATCAAAGAAAAAGCCATCTACGAATGAAACACGAGTGTGAGTGACTTTTTCTTTGTGAGTGAATTTGTGAGCCTTTGTGGAGAGTTTTGTAAATTTCTCTTTTTCTGTTTTGATCATTTATCTTTGTCATTACTAAAATCATGAATCAATAAGTGTTGTTAGAATCTGATTATCAATATTTGATGAATAGGATGTGAAGAATCTTGAACTCTAAATTTGATAAGTTGTATAAGCGATTTGATGCGAACCTGGTCGCATCATGGTTCGACTCCTTAGACGCCATCGAGAGTGGCCTAAGCTCAAGGGCCAAAGTGCAAAATGAATCGATTCCACTCATTTCCAGCTCAATTAATATTTTGCATATTTATAATTTTAGATTTGCACTTTGTGTGTTTTGCATTTAATAAATTTATGTATTATGTAACTTCCATGCTAGTTAAGTATGCATCTTAAATAATGCCATGCGTTATGTAACTCCGTGTTAGTTTAAGTCTACATTATTTAATTAAGTCATGCATTAAGTAACTCATTTGTTCATTTAGTTTGCATTTTAAACCATGCATTTAAGCATCTTAGTTTAATAAATGAGTTGCTGGACATTAATTCAACTCATCGTAGTTTAATTAATTGAGTTTTTGTTGAAATTTATTTAATAGTTGCTTCTTTAATTAATCTAGTTACTAGGATAATTTATTGATGCATGAGATAAAGTTTATTTAATAATGCTTCTCTTAATTAAACTAGTTGCTGAAATAAATGACGCATGAGGGTTAGTTCATTTATTTAAGTTAGTTGTTACTTTGTTTTAGTTTTAATCATTTAATAAATGTGTTTAATATGTCGGTTACATGTGTTAATTGCAGGTGATTTTTTTGCTTACAACCATTAAATTTAAAGGCTATTACACATTCAATAAAGTGGCTTTTCAAGTGATTTCGGTTACAAAAGAGGGGGCTATTACAAAAGAGGCTTTATACATCAATAAAAAGAGTTCAAAGGAGCATTACACTTCCTTTAAATTTTAGTAGCAACTCTTCCACTACTCCAAACATTTTTGCTACTTTAATGGTCAATTCATGCTTTAAAAAACTTCATTAAGTTGTTGGAGTCTATTCAGCTAGCCAAAGGAGAAACCAAGAGACATTTTCAAAGCATTCAAGGGCATTGAATCAGCTTATTAAAGAATCTTAAAGAGAGGAGTTAATTGATCCAAGAATTTCAAAGGTCTTTTGATGCGATCCTGGTCGCATCATGGTTTGACTCTTTCCGACACCATCGAGAATGGCCTAAACTTGAGGGGCCCAAGTGTAAGATGAAAAATCTCACAGGCCTGATTGGTTATTAGACCAATGTTTTTAAGGACTTTTAATTTAATTAAGTTTTATTTAAATTAATAAATTTGCATATTTTAATTTTAACTTGCACTTTGTGTGTTCTGCATTTAATAAAGTAAGGCATTATGTAACTTTCATGTTAGTTTAGTATGCATCATAAATA
Source organism: Gossypium rotundifolium (assembly GCA_025506655.1). Taxonomy (NCBI): domain Eukaryota; kingdom Viridiplantae; phylum Streptophyta; class Magnoliopsida; order Malvales; family Malvaceae; genus Gossypium; species Gossypium rotundifolium. The sequence goes on from CP106731.1 coordinate 91,806,664, forward strand.
ATGACTTGCATTATGAAACTCCCATGATAGTTTAAGTCTTGCATTAAATAATTCATCTGCTTATTTAGTTTGCATTTTAAATATTTGCATTTAAGCATCTTAGTTCAATAAATGGTTCTTGGTCATTAATTCAACTCAACTTAGTTTAATTAATTGAGTTGCTTTTAATGAATTTAATTTTATTGTTACGTCATTAATTAATCTAGTTAGTAGGTTAATTTATTGATGCATATGTTAAGTTCATTTAATAATGTTTTTCTTAATTAAACTAGTTGTTGGAATAAATGATGTTTAAGTGTTAGTTCATTTATTTAAGTCTAGTTGTTAGAATAAATGATGCTTAAGTGTTAGTTTATTTATTTAAGTCTAGTTGCTAGAATAAATGATACTTAAGTGTTAGTTCATTTATTTAAGTCTAGTTGTTGGAATAAATGATGCTTAAGTGTTAGTTCATTTAATTAAGTTAGTTGTTAATTTATTTTAAGTTTAATAATTGCATTAATGTTTAATAATTGCATTATATGTGATAATTGTAGGTGACTTTTCATCTTACAACCATTATTTCTGAAGGCTGTTATGCATTCATTGAAGAGTTACTCACATTGAAGATGAAAGTTACATGGCTAGAATTCCAAAGGTTGAGACTCTTTATTTGGTTAGTGACTTTTTGGTTGATCATGGAGAACTCAAAGGATTTTGACAAAAAATTTAATTCAAGAGTTTCTCACATTGAAGATGGAAGTTATGTAACACCCCAAACCCGGCCTAAAAGTTAGGCCCGAAGCTGGCGTGCCACATGGAAGTATTTTTCAAAACCATCTTTGCAATTGTTAACAACTTGTTTGAGAATTACAGCCTCTTTGTTAAAACCCAAAACACTTAAGCAATTGTGTCTACGTGAAAACATAATTATCTTTAATAAACATTTTTAGTTGTGAAAGCATATTTGAAACATTGCGGAAATGTCGATAAAATACAAGTATTTTTGAGAGATTGATTTATAAATCACAAATCAAGGAATTGAACTTTAAATCCGTGACTTTTGAAAATGTCGTTAATAATTTGAAAGAAAGTTCGAGTTAAAACATATTTGAAAAAGTTTATTTTGAAATCCATTTGTTAATCGATTTTAGAAAACCTTTATTTAAGTCTTTAGAAAAATTCTCGTTTAAAACAATTTAAGCAAAATACAAAGTAAACCAACCATAAAGCAAATAATAAAATAGTTCAGAGGCCTTATTACAACTTAAACCAAAATAATAAAATAACGGGAATAGAAATTTAAAATTTAATAACACTATATCTGAAGAATGGCCTCCACCGAGTCATCCATGGCCCAAGTCCACCTCACGGAGCATTACCTACTGTGGTTAAGAGAAAGGGGTGAGTTACAAGAACTCGATGTATAATCCCTTACCATCATCCACCGGGTCGAACACACATAGTAATATTTTGGGCCTAAGCCCAATTACAATTATAACATGTATATAATATGCATGTGATATGCAATTCCCAAACCAAGCCTAATTTCGATCCGCTACACACCCGTACCAACCATCACACTGTGGGGATCAAGTCAACCCACCCCGCCAACACACCAATCGTAGGCATTAAGCCATTTTATATTTGTGGCAAAGCCACCAACTAGAGGCAATAAGCCATTTGATTATTTGTGGCGAGCCACCAAACTAGACTAACCCATATTTGTGGCGAGATTAGAGGCAAAAGCCATTTGATTATTTGTGGCGAGCCACCGAACTTTCTTTCTTCTTCCTCATTTTCCCAACCCATGCAAACATGTATGCATAACAATTTATATTCATATGATAATTTTAACAAAAGGCCCAATTTACAAGAGAATCAATATTTTAAGTTTTTAATTAAGGCCCATAACACAAAATAACATTTAGCCCATTTAGCAGTTTAGCAACTTAGGCCCAATTAACGATCTAGCATATTTTCGCCCATTTAACGATCTAGCGAGATTTCGCCCATTTAACTATTTTTAGGGTTTTCGCCCATTTAACGATCTAGCGATTTCACCCATTTAACTATTTATCGGGGTTTTCACCCATTTAACAATCTAGCAAAATTTTGGCCCATTTAACGATCTAGCAAAATTTGGCCCATTAATCGATCTAGAAAATTTGGCCCATTATTCACATGAGGCCCATATAGCAACATATTTCAATTTGACCCATAAAGGGTATTTTCGTAATTTAGTCCATAGGGACATTTTCATAATTCGACCCATTAGGGCATTTTAAGTAACTTGACCTGTAAGGGCATTTTCATAATTCGGTGATCGTACCCACAAAGGGTAATTCAAGAATTTACCCTCTAAGGGTATAATGGTAATTTCGCAACCTAAGCTTAATTACTAATTTGGGGCATAAAAATGAAACTGTCCAACTGTATCACACTGACTAAATTGGCCATAAGTCGAGTTAGAAAACTCAAAATCTAAATCCGTAAATTTTTCTTGAAACTAGACTCGTATATCTTTCTACTATAAGTTTTCTAGAATTTTTACCTTAACCATTTAGTACAGTTTATTCCTTAAAATTTCCCTTGTTTCACTATCTAATGATTCTGACCTCTCTTAACTTAATCTCAAATATCTTACTGTATGATTTTCATCTACTGCTCCAACTTATTTATTTTGAAAATAGATTCACTAAGTAATCCATACATATCAATTATAACTCTTAATTCACTTTGTACAATTTTATATGATTTTTCCAAAACAGAATAGAATACTCCAAAGTCATTCAAAACTAGTCTCACTAAAATTAACATATCTCAGAATCTAATATTCCTTTTCCTTCTCCATTTCTTCCATATTAAAATAGACACAGTAAGCTTTAATCTGATATCTTATTCACTTTGTAATTCTTTTCTCCAATTTTTCATGATTTTTCAAATACAAGACACTATTTCGACCAAACTGTTTTATTACAAAATACGATTACCACTACGAATATCGCACTCTCGGTGATCACGAATGCTGTTATCGGTTTTATTTGGTATTTCTACCGAGTCATAGAATATTTCATGTAAACTTTCAAAGAGATGTGAGACTTACTCACCATTTCAAACATATATTCGGAAGGGTCTTGGATTACACACCTTATTCGAATCCGTAACATGAAATTCTCCATGACACCTAAAGATACAATCGATCAACAATTAATCCCAAAACTGAATTTACCACTTCAACCAATTATTTTGATTGATTAACAATCTATCACTTACCAACAATCTGAGTCTCTTATTACGAGGATAGGTGTTCGATTGGCCTCCGATAAAGTACTTGAGTCCTTAAAAGTGATTAACACAAAACAATGTTAACCACACCTTATTCGACGAGGAGGAATCACCACAATACACCCCTTCACCTATATATGGCTTGGAAGAAAAGAAAATGAAATGAAAAGAGGAAAATATGATTACTTACCGATTTGATTAAGAAGAGATTGGATGGAAGAAGAGTGCCTTGTAATTTCGAAATCAAAAGGGAATAAACAATAGATGAAAATCTTGATCAAACAAAAGAGCAAGAAAATGCACAATTGTGCTAGGGAATTCGCCAAAGTAAAAGAAAGAAGAAACTATGGTCACCAAGGCTTGTAATTTGGCACAAAGCAAAGGAAAAGAAAAGAATTTGAGAGGAAAACAATGCACTATTGTGCTACTATGATTTGGCAAGGAGGGTTGCCAAATTGAGAGAAATGGCACAAAGTTGTCAAAAGGATTTTTTGGCCAAAACAAAGCTAAGACTTTACCAAATGCCAAATAAAATTTCAGCCACCTAATTACTCCAAAAACCATCCACATGCATCCCCCTTAGGATAAGATTTGGCCACTCATACTTTCCAAAACACCTCCCCGATATTAGCCTCTTGTCCCCTTTCTTTCCTATTCCTCTTGATTCCTTTCCAAACTTTAACCTTGCCATATTCTTTTAGCCACCTTACCAAAATAATAAAGTCCACACTTACCAAAAATACTTCTTGGCCGACACATAAGGAAGGAAAGCAAAATAATAGTCAAATTTGCAAACAATGGGATTTGAACCTCTTCCTCAAGGTACATCACTTAATGCCATAACCTCTTTACCATAAGCTCCTTTATGCTAACAAATTACTCATCTAATTCCATAAGCCTTGAAGCCACTTACTATCTCTCCTTAATAGGCTAAATCACAAAATTTTACTAAGGCCCAACTCGAACCCGAACTTCATAGAAGCCTCGTAACCTTCCAAATTCACTTAACTAATAAGTCCAATTTGCAATATTGTCATTCTCTTGTTCTCAAAATTTTAAACATCGCTACACCATTGGGCCCAATCCTACTAGGCCCAATTTTAGGATGTTACAATTCTACCCTCCTTAAAGAAATTTCGTCCTCGAAATTTCAAATCAACTACTAAACGTATCGCTCAGATCACATCACTAAGCTTTCGCTGTGCACTCTGCTCAAAAAAAACCACAATGTACTTTTAACTTAATCTTAAATCCCTTTTTACACAACCAAACATTTAACCACGTAGTAAACCGTTATATACCACTTATACCAAAAATTTTCTTACATTCTATCATCACTTCCAACCATAACTCGACTTGATGGTGATGTAACAATCTGAGCCTTATGCTCCTTAGACTCGCATCTCCAAGATGCTCCTAACCTCCTCCAAATTCTCCGGATGGCGCCTTCGCAATAATCGCAAGTCAAAAGTTTGGGCGTGCCTTGACACGCTTCACAGAACGAGACTGTGACCCTAAAGAACCACGATCTCTTTTCTTCTTATAATCCACGCACTCAATGATGCGAGCACGCCCGGGGCATCCAACATTTTTCAACATGACGAGCTCGAATCATTGAGACCAAGAGCCGTGGAGCTCATGTGCATCTTCATGCACTTCCAAATTGAGCCGGATTAGCTCATTCTAGCTCAATTTGAGCTCACTCGAGCTCACTCTAGCTCATTGAGCTGATTCGTTAATTTTAAGACTTTAAATAAATTGAGTAGCTAATTTATTAATTTTTCTACAGTAATTAAAATGTGTCCAAATAATTAATTTAGTGTTGGATTTAATTTGTCTAAGCCTAAATTAATTTATCACATTTTATTACATGTTTTTAAGATTTTGGTTTTAAAATTAAATGAGCAGATTTTTAGTTAATCAAGTTGCTGCCGAAAGTTCAATCTATACTAATGGTGTCTTTAGTTTGTCTAAAACGTCCCTTGATGTGTCCAAAGCATGTTTTTAATGTTATTCATCTGATTTAGGTTGATTTAATGTGGATTCATGGCCTTTGTAGGTTCAGCCGAACCTTTGGAGAGCATTAAAGGAGATTCATGCACTTAGGTGCAATGAACTTGGCTGAATACTTCAATGAACCTTGGAGATACATGGATGGCTGGAAGCATGCACCATGGCTGCCAATTTTTGGCCATTCAAGGCCACCATTCAGTTGGGAGAAAGCACAAGTACATGGATGAATTTATTGAATGTTTTTAAGCATCAATTAAAATGGGCAGCAACTCATTCATCTTCCAAGGGGCTGTTCGTGCAATGCAAAGGTCAAGGGGATTTAAGGGCTGAATTAAACCACATGAAAGTTGTTCAAAGAAGAGTTTTAATGCTGGAAACTTCTCACCCAAAAGGTGCAGCTCATTCCCAAAGTTGGTCGAACCTAGACAAGCCTTTTCAGCTCCTTTGCTGTTCAAATTCGTTCAGCCACTTCCTTCTTCATTAAGAAGACTTTAAAACGTCCCAAATGGCCAAATTTACATATCCAAGAGGGCTACTCACGTTCTCCTTTATTGCTGGACACTTTTCAGCCAAAAGAGACCAAATTAATAGCTCAATTATTGCATGGGACGTACCTAGCTGCTGCATGCCTTTTCAAGTGGCCCAAAGTTCATTTCTTCTTCTAGAAACATGGCTAACGACGTTCCCAAGGGATACACATGGACTTGGACGAATTTTTTTGGACAATTAGCCTTCTAGAAACTGACCATTGGAGTTCTTTTTACTATCAAATACATTCAGCCGAATTTTGCAAGCTTACAAGGCCACATTCAGCTGAATTTTGTCAAGCAAACCAAGGGATTTTCTTTCTAGATTTTTTCCAGCAATTTATGGCTGAAAATTAACTTTGTCATTAAGTTGTTTTTATGACTATTCGGTTAGCTCATATTAGCCTATAAATAGTTGCTACATTTCATTTGTAAAAAGACAGTTTTATGAACCTTTATAAAATTTATGAACTTTTGTTCATCGGTGAGATTATCTCCTCTCTACCTTTAAATGCGAGTTTTGATCCCGACTTATCAAGCTTACTTGTGGCGTCAATCGTACTCTTTCCATTTTATTATACCAACGGTTCTTATCTTTATAGATAACGGGTCTTGGTCCGCCATCGAATTTTCATCCTTCCACCTTAAACACATTAGAAACCGGGTGACACATCTTTGTTTTGAATCGTTTACATTTAAGACCTATCTTCCATTTTCCACCATCTATCTTTACCCTTTATTTTTTTTCTTTGTTAAAACCGAACCTATCACCTAAACCGACTCCTTTTCATTTCTCCAAACCTCCATTCCTAACTTATCCATTTCTTAAATATAAATTCAATTCAAAGCTTCCGCATTGCTACATATTTTCTCATAATTTTTGAAAGGTTTGTAACCTCCTCGTAGACGATCGGGCAACTTAAATACATTTTGACTCTCCCGAGGCAGAATCGTATCACTCAACTCAAAGTGCCTCACTGATTCCTTTAACCTCCTCCAATACTTTCTTAACTATTTGAGTCAGCTCATCAACCTTAAATCGGACACGAGATCCCGTCTCAGCCACTGGCGATGCCAACGTCTCCCTTTCGGGCACATGCCTTGGTGCCAAATATCTAGCCCTAGCACCTCAGCCTCTACCACGTCCACGTCTACCGCGTCCGCGTCTTCTAGCACTCATGTTCACTAAGTCGATATAATCTGATTAAGAGTTTTATGAATCATTATGCTATTTCAGTGTTTATTAAACAATATTTTATGCAGTATAAGAATAGAAGTTGTTTTCGCAAAAAACATCCTAAAGTCTCAATCTCTATAGTTTCAATATCTAAAACTAAAAGTTCTAGAGTGTTCCTATAGTCATATCACAATAATCATAAAACGAAAACAAATACTTACTTGACTTGGTGCCGGATACCCGTGGTGCCATACTTCCTTTCAAACGTGTATTATAATTTAAAATTCAAAATAATTTTGGAAACGTTTATGAACCCAAACCACAGTGAGTTTTCAAACTGGGCTTTGATACCATAAAATGTAACACCCCAAACCCGGCCTAGAAGTTAGGCCCAAAGCTGGCGTGCCACATGGAAGTATTTTTCAAACCATCTTTGCAATTGTTAACAACTTGTTTGAGAATTACGACCTCTTTGTTAAAACCCAAAACACTTAAGCAATTGTGTCTACGTGAAAACATAATTATCTTTAATAAATATTTTCGCCAGAAAGCATATTTGAAACATTGCGAAAATGTCGATAAAATACAAGTATTTTTGAGTGATTGATTTATAAATCACAAATCAAGGAATTGAACTTTAAATCCGTGACTTTTGAAAATGTCGTTAATAATTTGAAAGAAAGTTCGAGTTAAAACATATTTGAAAAGTTTATTTTGAAATCCATTTGTTAATCGATTTTGGAAAACCTTTATTTAAGTCTTTAGAAAATTCTCGTTTAAAACAATTTAAGCAAAATACTAAGTAAACCAACCATAAAGCAAATAATAAAATAGTTCAGAGGTCTTATTACAACTTAAACCAAAATAATAAAATAACGGGAATAGAAATTTAAAATTTAATAACACTATATCTGAAGAATGGCCTCCACCGAGTCATCCATGGCCCAAGTCCACCTCACGGAGTATTACCTACAGGGTTAAGAGAAAGGGGGGTGAGTTACAAGAACTTAGTGTATAATCCCCTTACCATCATCCACTGGGTCGAAACACACATAGCAATATTTTGGGCCTAAGCCCAATTACAATTATAACATGTATATAATATGCATGTGATATGCAATTCCCAAACCAAGCCTAATTTCCATCCGCTACACACCCCCGTACCAACCATCACACCTGTGGGGATCAAGTCAACCCACCCCGCCAACACACCAGTCGTAGGCATTAAGCCATTTTATATTTGTGGCAAAGCCACCGAACTAGAGGCAATAAGCCATTTGATTATTTGTGGCAGAGCCATCAAACTAGAGGCAATAAGCCATATTTGTGGTAGAGCCACCGAACTAGAGGCAATAAGCTATTTGATTATTTGTGGTAGAGCCACCGAACTAGATTTTGGCAACAGGCCTTTCTTCTCTTCCTCATTTTCCCAACCCATGCAAACATGTATGCATAACAATTTATATTCATATGATAATTTTAGCAAAAGGCCCAATTTACAAGAGAATCAATATTTCAAGTTTTTAATTAAGGCCCATAACACAAAATAACATTTAGCCCATTTAGCAGTTTAGCAACTTAGGCCCAATTAACGATCTAGCATATTTTCGGCCCATTTAATGATCTAGCAGAGATTTCAGCCCATTTAACTATTTTTCAGGGTTTTCAGCCCATTTAACGATCTAGTAGAGATTTCGGCCCATTTAACTATTTATCAGGGTTTTCGGCCCATTTAACAATCTAGCAAAATTTTGGCCCATTTAACGATCTAGCAAAATTTGGCCCATTAATCGATCTAGAAAATTTGGCCCATTATTCACATGAGGCCCATATAGCAACATATTTCAATTTGACCCATAAAGGGTATTTTCGTCCATAAGGACATTTTCATAATTCCCCATTAGGGATTTTCAACTTGACCCGTAAGGGCATTTTCATAATTCAATCGTAACAAAGGGTAATTCACCCTCTAAGGGTATAATGGTAATTTTGCAACCTAAGCTTAATTACTAATTTGGGGCATAAAAACAAAAGCTGTCCAACTGCATCACACTGACTAAATTGGGCATAACTCGTGTTAGAAAACTCAAAATCTAAATCCGTAAATTTTCCTTGAAACTAGACTCGTATATCTTTCTACTATAAGTTTTCCAGAATTTTTACCTTAACCATTTAGTACAGTTTATTCCTTAAAATTTCCCTTATTTCACTGTCCAATGATTCTGACCTCTCTTACCTTAATCTTAAATATCTTACTGTACGATTTTCATCTACTGCTCCAACTTATTTATTTTGAAAATAGATTCACTAAGTAATCCATACATATCAATTATAACTCTTAATTCACTTTGTACAATTTTATATGATTTTTCCAAAACAAAATAGAATACCCCAAAGTCATTCAAAACTAGTCTCACTAAAATTAAAATATCTCAAAATCTAATATTCCTTTTCCTTCTCTGTTTCTTCCATATTAAAATAGACACAGTAGCTTTAATCTGATATCTTATTCACTTTATAATTCCTTTTTCCAATTTTCATGATTTTTCAAATACAAGACACTGCTTCGATTGAAACTATTTTATTACAAAATACGATTACCACTACGAATATCGCACTCTCGGTGATCACGAATTTCGGTTATCGATTTTATTCGGTATTTCTACCGAATCACAGAATATTTCATGTAAACTTTCAAAGAGATGTGAGACTTACTCACCATTTCAAACATATATTCGGAAGGGTGCGGATTACACACCTTATTCTAATCCGTAACACGAAATTCTCTCATGCACCTAAAGATACAATCGATCAACAATTAATCCCAAAACTGAATTTACCACTTCAACCAATTATTTTGATTGATTAACAATCTATCACTTACCAACAATCCGAGTCTCTTATTACGAGGGATAGGTGTTCGATTGGCCCTTCGATAAAGTACTTGAGTCCTTAAAAGTGATTAACACAAAACAATGTTAACCACACCTTATTCAACGAGGAGGAATCACCACAATACACCCCTTCACCTATATACGGCTTGGAAGAAAAGAAAATGAAATGAAAAGAGGAAAATACGATTACTTACCGATTTGATTAAGAAGAGATTGGATGGAAGAAGAGTGCCTTGTAATTTGAAATCAAAGGGAATAAACAATAGATGAAAATCTTGATCAAACAAAAGAGCAAGAAAATGCACAATTGTGCTAGGGGAATTCGGCCAAAGTAAAAAGAAAGAAGAAACTATGGTCACCAAGGCTTGTAATTTCGGCACAAAGCAAAGGAAAAGAAAAGAATTTGAGAGGAAAAACAATGCACTATTGTGCTACTATGATTTGGCAAGGAGGGTTGCAAAATTGAGAGAAATGGCAAAAGTTGTCAAAAGGATTTTTTTGGCCAAAACAAAGCTAAGACTTTACCAAATGCCGAATAAAATTTTAGCCACCTAATTACTCCAAAAAACCATCCACATGCATCCTCCCTTAGGATAAGATTTGGCCACTCATACTTTCCAAAACACCTCCCCCGATATTAGCCTTTTGTCCCCATTTCTTTCCTATTCCTCTTGATTCCTTTCCCAAACTTTAACCTTGCCATATTCTTTTAGCCACCTTACCAAAATAATAAAGTCCACACTTACCAAAAATACTTCTTGGTGACACATAAGGAAGGAAAGCAAAATAATAGTCAAATTTGCAAACAATGGGATTTGAACCTCTTCCTCAAGGTACATCACTTAATGCCATAACCTCTTTACCATAAGCTCCTTTATGCTAACAAATTACTCATCTAATTCCATAAGCCTTGAAGCCACTTACTATCTCTCCTTAATAGGCTAAATCACAAAATTTTACTAAGGCCCAACTCGAACCGGAACTTCATAGAAGCCTCGTAACCTTGCAAATTCACTTAACTAATAAGTCCAATTTGTAATATTATCATTCTCTTGTTCTCAAAATTTTAAACATCCCTACACCATTGGGCCCAATCCTACTAGGCCCAATTTTAGGATGTTACAAGTTACATGGCTAGAATTCCAAAGGATGAGACTCTTCATTTGGTTGGTGACTTTACGGTTGATCATGGAGAACTCAAAGGATTTTTGACAAATAAATTAAATCAAGAGTTAATCACATTGAAGCTGGGAGTTATATGGCTAGAATTCCAAAGGTTGAGACTCTTCATTTGAAATCATTATTAGCCTCATTAAAAGTGACCATTAAACTAGCCTTATTTGATACTATATATACATGTAACCAACATATTGTGGATAGAACTTTTGATCCTTGAATATATTTTTATGAACTTTGTTCATCGAGTGAGATTTTCTCCTCTCTATCTTTCGTACGAGTTTCAATTCTGACTTATCAAGTGTTGCTTGTGGTGTCAGTCATTTCTCATCCATCAACTTATACCATAGGTTCTTATCTTTATAGGTAACGGGTCTTGGTCCATCATCGACTTCCATTTTCCACCTTAAACAAATATAGAACCTAGGGTGACACTTTCATAGTGTTGAATCGATTCTTTGTTTAAGTTCTTCTATCCAACTCCATCAAATATCACTTATCACTTAACCAAAATATCACCTAACATCTATCCTTTGTTCTCATTTATTAAACTGAGCCTAACTCTTTTCCATTATCCAAAAATCATCTCTATCACTAAACACCTCTATTCCTAACTTAATTCCATTTACTAAACAAGTTCAACCAAAAGCTTCTGCAAACTTCACAATATTTCCTATTATTTCCCAAAGGTGTAATTCCTCCTCGTAGACGATCGGGCATCTCACATACGACTCAACTCACCTCGAGGTGGATCGTATCATCTTTGAGCCTTAATTCAGCTCTTTATTAGCACTTTATTAAGTGACCATTCGATTCTAGCTATAAATATGTGTAATCAAGCCTTTTTGGAGGACTTTTGACTTTAGACATTATATTGAATGAAATTATATCATTTTGTGAGATTTGATTCTCTCAAATTTCATTTGAAGACTCGTTGGCTTATCTAGTCTCTAGTGGCATCAACCCATTTTCTTCTATTCGAACTTATCACTATTATATAGGGTGGCGTTCACCTTTATACCAAGGTTCCTACTTTTATAAGTAGCGTGTTGAGGTTTCTCTGCTCCCATCTTCCACCTTGAAAGCCTGTAAGTATTCGGGTCAATGTTTTTTAGTATTGGTTCTTACTTGCTTTTGAGTTCGTTTTATTCCATATCTGTTATCTACCAAACTTTCTTTCTTTCCTTCCTTTCTCTTCATCATAGCCAAATCCTCCTTTCATTTATCATCCATTGTTGTTAATCCCCTTCCATACCAATCTCTATCTTCATTTACTTTAACCGAACCTATATAAAATTTATATCCTTTGACCTATCTTTGAAACCCCTTTTCAATAGCTTCCGTACCATTTTACCCAAAAGTATTATCTTAAAACTTGCCAAATGAAACCTTCTTGTAGACGATCGGGCAACTTCACACATGACTCGACTCACCTTGAGGTGGATCGTATCACGATTGGATCAAATTGAGGAAAGAGACCAACAAGAGCGACTTTCTTCAAGTTGAAGGATGGAGTCAATGTCGCCACGGGGACATGCATTCGAAGATCATTTGAGAAGAGATTTCAATCGAGACTCTTATTCATCAAGAAAGCTAAGACAGTATGAAACAAACCATGAATTTGAAACCTTTCAAGGTTGCCACCGAGAAGGTATAAATTCTTCTTTAAACGCTTCAACGCATCCATCTGTGAAGAAATCCTTACGAAAAAATGAACGTGGTTCATATGAGTCCAAGTATTCACTCATGAAATGATACGGTTCGGCTCAGGATGAGTCGAGTCGTATGCGAGTTGCCAATCGCCTACGAGGAGGAATTAAGCCTTCGGGAAATAATAAGAAACAAAGTTAAGTTTGCGAAGCTTTTAAGTGAATTTATCTTACAAAAGGGATTTAAGTTAGGAATGGAGGTAAGGAAATTAAAGGAAACAGTTTAGATGATGGAAGGATAGGTTCGGTGTAGGTAGGATGAAGTACGATGGATATTTAGTTGGTCTGATTTAGAAAGAAATAGTAAATGTAGAAAAGATAGTAGGATAATAAAATGAGAATGGAAAAATAGAACTTAAACGAGAAATGATTTAACACTAGCAAGTGTCACCTTAGTTTCTATAATGTTTAAGGTGGAAGATAGAAATCGATGATGGACCACGACCTGTTATCTAGAAAGATAAGAATCGATGGTATAATAGAATGGAAGAGTACGGTTGATGCCACAAGCAAGCTTGATAAGTCAAAATCAAAACTCGTACGAAAACGAAGAGGAGATAAAACTCACTCGATGAACAAAAGTTCATATATTTTAATCAAAGTTCAAAATTCAAAAGTTCCATTTACAAATGAAAATAGCAAGTATTTATAGGCTAGCATAGAGCTAACTGAATGGTCATTAAGTAACTTAAGAGCTAAGCTAAATTAAGCTAGAAATGACTAGAAAATTTTGGAAAGAAAACCATTGATTTGCCTTGTTAGTTTCGGCTGAATGTGGCCTTCAAATGCTTGCAAAATTCAACTAAATTTATTTGGCAGCAATAGAACTCTAATGGTCTATTTCTAGCAGGCTGAATGTTCAAGAATTAAAACAAAAATTCGTCCTAGTCCATGTGCAGCCTTTGGGAACGTCAAGGGGCAGCTTTCTAGGAGAAGAAATGTATTTTGGGTCACTTGAAGAGATGCATGCAGCAGCTAGGTACGTCCCTTGCTTTAATTGAACTCTTAAATTGATGAATTTTGATGAAAAGTGAGCAGACAAAAAACCGTTGACTTCTACGCAAGTGTGAAAGGTCATCATGCATGTTTCCTATAACACCCCAAACCCACCCCAGACACTCCAACTGAATTTGGCATGTCACTTGGAAAGAATTTGTAAAACCTCGTGAATTCCTGGAAAACTTTTATTTAAGTCCCATTTTAAAATTTCAAGTTAGTAGTACGTTTGAAAACCCGTTATATAAGGAAGAGAATTATAATTGTCTCAATTCTTGTGTTTAGGTGATATTTGAAAACCCATTATTGTTATATTATATTAAACTGGAAGTTTGTTGTAAAATTCCTTTTTGTGAGAAAAATCGTTAAACAAGTTATGAAGAAAACTTACAGTTGCATTTTATAAAAATGTCATATCAAATAGTTTGCATTTAATACACCCAAAATTTAAAACCGAAATTTACCAAATTAAAAGTGGCCTTATTACATAACCAAATCCCGAAAGTTTAAGAAAAATGAAGTTCGATTAAACAAAACCATGCATGGCCACCCCGAGGCCCCCTCCAGCCCAAATCCACTGCCTAAGTATCACCTGCAAAAGTTAAGCAGAAAGGGTGAGTCGCAAGGACTCATTGTGCAATTATCTCACATTAAACCACAACTGGGCCTGAGCCCCAATTTCTCAATCGGCCGAAGCCCAAATCATGATAGCATAATAGATAGTCAATATGATAAACCCAACCCATCCTAGAATTTCCATCCTCTACATTCCACTTCCGATATCCAGCCTCTGCACGCTTGGGGATTTCTACAATCAACCCTCCATCTGCTACACTCCTCTTTGGCAGTCATGCTGACAGTCATGCTGCTCAAAGTTGACTGATAATTACGTGACCAAGTCACCGATATATAATAAGGCACTGAGCCATCAATTTGTGTGACAATGTCACCGATAAACACTTCCTCTTCATATCTTTATCATTTCCCAAATCCCATGCACATGCAAACATAGTATAATAAGCATATCATAAGTAAAATACAATCATTATTTAGAGCACATGCACAATCATGCTATCGACAATAGTTATAAGGCTTAATCAAAGAACAACTAACCTGGTGTCACGATTTTACCCTCTATGGGTAACGCAATAGCCAGTGCTGAGATTTTGGCTTTCAAACATACCACATAAACATTTTACACAGTTAAAGAAAAGTGTGGTAATTACACACCTGTAAACACGATACTATACTATCGATCTCGTGAACACCTTCACTCGCAGGGATCACAGCAATCTACTTACCCCTCTCCAAAGCTGGCCCACAACCCGGTGGAAAGTCTCGAACGACAGACACCATACGTGTTTTTGAACACCGTCACTTTGCCACTACACCAGTTCAATTCTTGTGTCAACAAACATAAGCAATACTCCTTAGAACCTGACCCAACCAGCTCTCCCCTAAAGTGCCCAGAATTGAAATTTTTGCCAAGGTTTCGCTTAACCCCGAGCCTTCCCAGGGCCCACAAACACACTCAAACAACAGGCAAGGCATACCAAACACACAAAACATCATAAATGCAAAGTCCCTAATTCCCAGATATTACAGTTCTACCCCCTTAAAGAAATTTTAGCCTCAAAATTTACCTGGTTAAAAGAAATGGGGGTATTGTTATCGCATAATGTCCTCTGGCTCCCACGTCACCTCTTCCACACCATGATTTCGCCATAAAACTTTGACCAAAGGAATTGATTTCCTTCTCAGCACCTTAACGTCTCGATCTAAGATCTGCACTGGTTCCTCCTCAAAGGAAAAATCTAGTATTACCTCAATCTCCTCCACCGGCACGATGTGTGATGGATCCGAACGATAGCGCCTCAACATCGAGATGTGGAACACATCATGAATCTTTTCAATTCTGAAGGTAACTCAAGCTGATACGCTACTGGTCCCACATATTTTAATACCCGATAAGGCCCGATAAACCTGAAACTTAGCTTGCCATTCCGCCAAACCTCATAACCTTCTTCCAAGGTAAGACTTTCAGGAATACTCGATCACGCACTGCAAACTCTATATTCTTACGCTTCAGATCAGCATAAGATTTTTGTCGATCGAAAGCTTCCTTCAATCGAGCTCGAATCAACTTAACTTTCTCTTCTATCTCTGAAACCAGTTCCAGACCCAACGCTCGATGCTCTCCCAATTCTGTCTAGCAAGTAGGAGTACGACACCTCCATTCATACAATGCTTCATAGGGCGCCATTTGAATACTGGACTGGTAGCTGTTGTTGTATGTGAATTTTGCCAATAGTAGGAACCCTTCCTAACTTCCTCTGAAGTCGATGATACAACCTCTTAACATATCTTCCAAGATCTGAATTACCCTCTCAGGCTGACCATCAGTCTGTGGATGAAAAGTTGTGCTAAAGTCCAGTCTTGTACCCAATGCCTGATGCAGCACCTTCCAAAACCGTGATATAAACCTAGGGTCTCTGTCCGATATGATGGACACTGGCACCCTATGCAACCTTACAATCTCTGCCACATACAGCTTAGCTAGCTTTTGCAGGGGATAGTCGATACGAATAGATATGAAATGAGTGGACTTCGTTAATCGATCAATAATTACCTACACCGAATCTTTCTTAGTAGGCGTAAGAGGTAGCCCACTAACAAAGTCCATCGTAATCCTCTCCCATTTCCATTATGGAATCTTCACCGGTTGTAACAACCCCAAAGGCAACTGATGCTCTGCTTTCACCTGCTAACATGTTAAGCATTTACCCACAAACTCGGTAATTTTCCACTTCAAACCAGGCCACTAGAACTGTTCACGCAGATCCCGATACATCTTACTCCCACTAGGATGCATAGCATAAGGGCTACTATGTGCCTCCTAAAGAATCATCTGTCTCAACTCAACATCTTTCGGCATGCAAACCCTTTCACAGAAATATAGAACCCCATCATTGTTCAAACTATACTCCTCTACCCCACCATTCTGTACCTGTAAAAGTCGAGCACTCAAGACATCATCCAATGACTGCTTTTCTTTAATCTGACTTACCCATGTCGGCTTCACTTGGAGTTCAGCTAACAAACTCCCATCATCATATAGGCTAAGTGGGCAAACAGTGCCCTCAAATCTGATATTACCTTTTGACTTAGCGCATCTGCCACCACATTAGCTTTACCCATATGGTACTCGATCGAACAGTCATAATCCTTCAATAGCTTAATCCACGTTCGTTGTCTTAAATTTAACTCCTTCTGAGTAAGGAGATATTTCAAGCTCTTATGGTCGGTGTAGATAATGGACTTCTCCCCATACAAGTAGTGTCTCCAGATCTTTAGAGCGAACACTACCGCAACCAATTTTAGATCATGCGTCGAATAGTTTATCTCATATGGTCTTAACTGTTAAGACGCATACGCGACTATCTTCTTGTCTTTCATCAGTACACACCCAAGCCTAGTGTGAGAAGCATTGCAATATATAATGAATTCTTTCCTAGCCTAGGGCTGAATCAATACCAAAGCTTCCGTCAAAATCCTTTTTAGCTTCTCAAAGCTTTCCTGCTGCTTGTCAGTCCAAATAAATGTTACCCCTTTCCGCAAGAACTTAGTTAAAGGTGCCGCAATTAAGGAGGAACCCTCAACAAACCTTCTGTAGCATCCTACCAAACCCAAGAAACTTCAAATTTTTGCCACAGACTTAGGCAATTTCTAGTCCAATACAGCTTCAATCTTTCGGGGGTCAACCTTAATCCCCTCAGCAAACACAACATGACCTAGGAAGGTAACTTCTTTCAACCAAAACTCACACTTACTGAATTTGGCGTACAGCTGCTTCTCCCTCAAAATCTATAGAACTACCCGAAGATGTGAATCATGCTCCTCCTCCGTTTTGGAATAAACCAAAATGTCATCGATGAATACTACAACAAATCGGTCCAAATAGGGTTAGAATACTCGATTCATCATATCCATGAACATAGCTGGTGCATTCATCAACCCAAACGGCATTACCAAAAACTCATAGTGACCATAGCGAGTTCGAAACACTGTCTTATGAATATCCACTTCCTTGACCTTAAGCTGATGATATCCTGACCTCAAATCTATCTTTCAGAAGACTGAAGCCCCCTTGAGCTAATCAAACAGATCGTCTATTCTCGATAGTGAATTTGTTCTTGATGGTTAACTTATTCAACTGACAGTAGTCAATGCACATACGCATCGTCCCATCCTTTTTCTTTATGAACAACACTGGCACTCCCCACGGAGATAGACTTGGTCAGATAAAACTCCTTTGGTGCTATTCTATATGGGGCTATAGACATTGGCGCTCTTCCCAGAAGAAGTCAATCCTGAATTCCACCTCGCGAACTAGAGGTAACCCTGGAAGGTCTTCAGGAAAGATGTCCACAAATTCCTTCACCGTTCTACTCCCTCTACAGTCACTTCCTTTGTACCAAAGCACAAATAAAAGCTAGGAATGCCTTACACCCTTTTCAAACCATCTTAACAGCCCTTAACGCAGAAACCAAGTTAGAAAAATAATTCCTTCTATCCCCTATCACAACCACCCCTTTATCCCCTGGAGTTCTCAACACCATTCGCTTAGTCGCACAATCCACATTAGCACGATGCTTATCCAGCCAATCCATGCCTAATATAAGGTCAAACTCACCGAATGGCAAATCCATCAAGTCTGCTGGAAATATCACTCCCTGAATTTCTAAAGGCACATCCCTAAACATCTTGTTTACTACTATGGATTGTCCTAAAAGGCTAACCATAGTCATTTCTCAAGCAGTAATTTTAGGTTCTATACTTAAAGTCTCAGATATAGTATAAGCAACATAAGAATGGGTCGATCCAATATCAATCAAAGCAAAAAATACCTTATCAGCTATAAAGAACGTACCAGTTATGATGTTCGGTGCGTCGCTATCCTCCTGCAGTCGTGCTGCATAGAATAAACCCCACTGTCTTGCATCTGTGTTACCAGCACCCCTGCCCAATGTTCCTCGACCTCATCCAGAACCATTTCCTCCTCTGATCGGACCACGACATCTTGGCAGTTGTTGTCCCCCTCTTCCTGGCTGCACATAACCCTGACTCCCTGACCGCACCCTAGCTAACTCTTGCGGACAATTCCTTATTAGATGATCCCTTGATCCACACTTAAGACATCCTCTATCTCTTCCCCAACACTCCCCCAAATGTGACCTCCCACACTGAGCACACTTTGCTGAAACCGCTGGCGAATCGGTATCATAACTCGACTTGGCCCATCAAACCTAGGCCTCTTCTAGAACTGCCAACTGACCCTGATAGTCCAAAGCTCCTCTTACTTCTACCCCTATCCTTATACCTATTTTGCCTCTCAGTCCGCTTAACCTCTTCGGCTATTTTAGCTTTTTCAACCAAAATGGCAAAATTCCTCTCCTGTAGCAGAGCTATCAATATCCTCAACTCATCTCGCAACCTATCTTTGAACCGTACGCAGTGCTCATAATCGGTCGCCACTATTCCTCGAGCATAACGGCTCAAGCACAAAAATTTTGCTTCATACTCAGCTACGGATTTGCCCCATTGTACCTGATTCAAGAATGCTTTCCTCTGAGAATCCACATAACTCGCCCCAACATACTTCCCTTAAAATGCTGCCTTGAAGAAATCCCAATCAATCTGATCCACTAGAGTACCCTCTCAGCTATGTTTGCATGTGCATGGGATTTGAGAAATATTAAAGATATGAAGGGGAAGTGTATATCGGTGACACTATCACATAAATTGATGGCTTAGTGCCTTATTATGTATCGGTGACTTGGTCACGTAATTATCAGTGGCTAGACCACATTTTATCGACTTTGAGTAGCATGACTGTCAGCATGATCGCCAAAGAGAAGTGTAGCGGATGGAGGGTTGATTGTAGAAATCCCTAGGCATGCAGAGGCTGGATATCAAAAGTGGAGTCTAGAGGATGGAAATTTTAGGATGGGTTGGGTTTATCATATTGACTGTCTATTATGCTATCGTGATTTGGGCTTCGGTCGATTGAGAAATGGGGGCTCAGGCCCAGTTGTGGTTTATGTGAGATAATTGCACACTGAGTCCTTGCAACTCACCTTTTCTACTTAAATTTTACAGGTGACACTTAGGGCAGTGAATTTGGGCTGGAGGGGATCTCGGGGTGGCCATGCATGGTTTTGTTTAATCGAACTTCATTTTTATTAAACTTTTGAGATTTGGTTATGTAATAAGGCCACTTTTAATTTTGTAAATTTCAGTTTTAAATTTTGGGTGTATTAAATGCAAACTATTTGATATGACGTTTTTATAAAATGCAACTGAAAGTTTTCTTCATAACTTGTTTAATGATTTTTCTTACAAAAAGGAATTTTACAACAAACTTCCAGTTCAATATAATATAACAATAAAGGGTTTTCAAATATCACCTAAACACAAGAATGGAGACAATTACAATTCTCTTCCTTATATAACGAGTTTTCAAACGTACTACTAACTTGAAATTTTAAAATGGGACTTAAATAAAAGTTTTTCAGGAATTTATAAGGTTTTACAAATTCTTTCCAAGTGACATGCCAAATTCGATCGGAGTGTCTGGGCCGGGTTTAGGGTGTTAAAATTTTGGTGTCAGAGCCAAGTTTTTAAAGGCTCGACCTTGGGTTTTGGGTTCAAAATGTTTTTCAAATTTTGGGTTCAAGATGATTTAAAAAGAAAATACATATGTACATGTTCTCGGAGGGTATGGCACCCGAGTCTCTGGCCCAAGTCTGCAAGGTAACATACAATCATTATTTAGAGCACATGCACAATCATGCTATTGACAATAGTTATAAGGCTTAATCAAAGAACAACTAACCTAGTGTCATGATTTTACCCTCTATGGGTAATGCAATAGTCACTGCCGAGATTTCGGCTTTCAAACATACCACATAAACATTTTACACAGTTAAAGAAAAGTGTGGTAATTACACACCTGTAAACACAAAGTACTATACTATCAATCTCGTTAACACCTTCACTCACAGGGATCACAACAATCTGCTTATCCCTCTCCGAAGTTGGTCCACAACCCATTGGAAAGTCTCAAATGGCAGACACCACATGATTTTTAAACTTAGGGGTAGGGACTATGAGTCCAACCCCTTCCTTTGCTTGGTTGGCATTTGATTCCATGAAAGAGATCTTAGTCAGAAGACTGGGTTAAGGCATTGATTCAAAAAAAAGTAAGACACCATGCTCGACAGAAGAGGTTCCTTACCTAGATCGATAGAAACTGAGAGCTCCAAGCTTGGATTACAAAATCATTGAAGTCCCCACACACTTACTATATTAGATCCTATTCTCCAAGACATAGATTAGAAGCAGTGGCCTTTCGGCCAAACAAATGGTATGAACCCCCTTTACCTTGATCAACCAAAATCGATTGTCCCCCAAAGACCCTTCAACTGCTGGCCTAATGCAAAAAGAGTACAAAATGAGCCCCAACATTCGCAAGTACCACAGAACAAGATTAATGCCTTTCGTTTGTCAACCAGCAAGGGAGAAGAAAAGAATAGAAAGGGAAGAGGAACACTTACCACCAAATAAGAAGAAACCGATTGGAAGAGCTAGGAGAGTGAGTGACGGCAATCTTCTACGACAAGAACAAATGAAGTAGAGTGATCACACAATGGAGATTCGACTTTAGAAGAAATAGAGAAGAAATTGAAACAAATAGATGTTTCGATTTTGAAGGAATAAAAAACTTGTGACAAATGGTGACAAAAAGATGAAGCGCCAAGATTTGGCAATGAAGAAAACAAAAGGATGCTACGGCTTTGAGTAGCAGAATTAGAAGAAAAAAACAATGAAGAGGAGAAGATTGTAGGAGGGTTCGGCTAAGGAGTTATGAAATGTAAAGTGAGTGAACAAAAGAAAATAGAGAGATGTAAGGTTTCGGTTTGTGAAAGAGAGAAGAGAGAGAAAAATGCTCATCAAATGCCAAAAGAGAATAATGTTTGATTATTAATTCTTAGCTAAATGTAACCTATGGAAGAAATGGCACCCACCTACACACACCTCAAAACCAAAAATGAACCAAAGATGCAAGAAATGTCTATGATCACATTCGGCACAAGCACCTTGCTTAGCCCCTAAAAACTGAAAGCTCCCCTCCTTCCAACCCCAAGCACATTCGGCCAACAATCCCAATAAGCCACCAACTCCTTGATCACCTCCTACATTTACTCCCCTCCCCATATTCAAATCAGTTTGAAAGGTTCAACTCCAACTTTCACAATTGGCCTCCCACTTGAAATATTTGACTTAGTCCACTCCCACTCTTCAAGGTCCCTAGCCGAATCCATCACCTCCCTTCCACACGCCAAAAAAAATTCCCAAAAAGCAAACTATACGACTCGAACCTGCTCCCTCACTGCTCCCCTGTGGTGTCACTTACCAGCATCATAAGTGGCATCACTTTGCCACTACACCACTTCAATTCTTGTGTCAACAAACACAAGAAATACTCCTTAGAACCTGACCCAACCAGCTCTCCCCTAAAGTGCCCAGAATTGAAATTTTTGCCAAGGCTTCGGCTTAACCCTGAGCCTTCCCAAGGCCCCCAAACACGCTCAAACAACAGGCAAGGCATACCAAACACATAGAAACATCATAAATGCAAAGCCCCTAATTCCCAGATGTTACAGTTCTACCCCCTTAAAGAAATTTTGACCTCAAAATTTACCTGGTCAAAAGAGATGGGGTATTGCTGTAGCACAACGCCCTCTGGCTCCCACGTCGCCTCTTCCACATTGTGATTTTGCCATAAAACTTTGACCAAAGGAACTAATTTCCTTCTCAGTACCTTAACATCTCAATCTAAGATCTGCACTGGTTCCTCTTCAAAGGACAGATCTGGTATTACCTCAATCTCCTCCACCGGCACGATATGTGACGGGTCCAAACGATAGCGCCTCAGCATCGAGACGTGGAACACATCATGAATCTATTTCAATTTTGAAGGTAACTCAAGCTGATACGCTACTGGTCCCACATATTTTAATACCTAATAAGGCCCGATAAACCTGGGACTTTGCTTGCCCTTCTGCCCAAACCTCATAACCTTCTTTCAAGGTGAGACTTTTTGGAATACTCGATCACCCACTGCAAACTCTATATCCTTACACTTCAAATCAGCATAAGATTTCTATTGGTCGGAAGCTTCCTTCAATCGAGTTCGAATCAACTTAACTTTCTCTTTTGTCTTCGAAACTAGTTTCAGACCCAACACTCGACGCTCGCCCAATTCTGTCCAGCAAGTAGGAGTACGACACCTCTATCCATACAATACTTCATAGGGCACCATTTGAATACTGGACTGGTAGCTGTTGTTGTATGGGAATTTTGCCAACGGTAGGAACTCTTACCAACTCCCTCTGAAGTCGATGATACAACCTCTCAATATATCTTCCAAGATCTGAATTACCCTCTCAGACTGACTATCAGTCTATGGATGAAAAGCTATGCTGAAGTCTAGTCTTGTACCTAATGCCTGATGCAGCGCCTTCCAAAACTGCGACGTAAACCTAGGGTCTCTATCGATATGATGGACACTGGCACCCCATGCAACCTTACAATCTCTACCACATATAGTTTAGCTAGCTTTTGCAGGGGATAGTCGACACGAACAGATATGAAATGAGCGGACTTTGTTAACCGATCAACAAGTACCCACACCAAATATTTCTTAGTAGGCGTAAGAGGTAGCCCACTAACAAAGTCCATCGTAATCCTCTCCTATTTCCATTATGGAATCTTCACTGACTGTAACAACCCCAAAGGCAACTGATGCACTGCTTTCACCTGCTGACATGTCAAGCATTTACCTACAAACTCGATAATTTCCTACTTCAAACCAGGCCACAAAATTGTTCATGCAAATCCCGATACATCTTACTCCCACTAGGATGCATAGCATAAGGGCTGCTATGCGCCTCCTAAAGAATCATCTGTCTTAACTCAACATCTTTCGGCATGCAAACCATTTCACAGAAACACAGAACCCCATCGCTGTTCAAACTATACTCCTTTACCCCACCATTCTGTACCTGCAGAAGTCGAGCACTCATGACATCATTCGATGACTGCCTTTGTTTAATTGGACTTACCCATGTTAGCTTCACTTGAAGTTCAGCTAACAAACTCCCATCATCATACAGGCTAAGATGGGTAAACAGTGCCCTCAAATCTGATATTACCTTCTGACTTAGCGCATCTGCCACCATGTTAGCTTTACCCGGATGGTACTCGATTGAACAGTCATAGTCCTTCAATAGTTCAATCCACCTTCGTTGTCTTAAATTTAACTCCTTTTGAGTAAGGACATATTTCAAGCTCTTATGGTCGGTGTAGATAATGGACTTCTCCCCGTACAAGTAGTGTCTCCAGATCTTTAGAGTGAACACTACTGCAGCCAATTCCAGATCATGCATCGGATAGTTTATCTCATGCGGTCTTACGAGACACATACGCGACTACCTTCTCGGCTTGCATCAGTACACACCCAACCCCGTGTGAGAAGCATCGTAATATACAATGAATTCTTTCCCAGGCTCGAGCTGAATCAATACTGGAACTTCTGTCAAAATCCTTTTCAGCTTCTCAAAGCTTTCCTGCTGCTTGTCAGTCCAAACAAATGTTACCCCTTTCTGCAACAACATAGTTAAGGGTGTCGCAATTAAGGAGAAACCCTCAACAAACCTTCTATAGTATCCTGCCAAACCCAAGAAACTTTGAATTTTTGCCAAAGACTTAGGCAGTTTCTAGTCCAATACAGCTTTAATCTTTCGGAGGTCAACCCTAATCCCCTTAGCAGACACAACATGACCTAGGAAGGTAACTTCTTTCAACCAAAACTCACACTTACTGAATTTGGTGTACAACTATTTCTCCCTCAAAATCTGCAGAACTACCCGAAGATGTGAATCATGATCCTCCTCAGTCTTGGAATAAACCAGAATGTCATCGATCAATACTACAACCGGTCTAGATAGGGTTGGAATACCCCGTTCATCATATCCATGAACGTAGCTGGTGCATTCGTCAACCCAAACGGTATTACCAAAAACTCGTTGTGACCATAGCGAGTTCGAAACGCTGTCTTATGAATGTCCACTTCCTTGACCTTAAGCTGATGATATCCTGACCTCAAATCTATCTTTGAGAAGACTGAAGCCCCCTTGAGCTGATCAAACAGATCATCTATTCTCGGTAGTGGGTATTTGTTCTTGATGGTCAACTTATTCAACTGATGGTAGTCAATGCACATGCGCATCGTCCCGTCCTTTTTCTTTACAAACAACACTGACGCTTCCCATAGAGATACACTTGGTTGCATAAAACCACGATCCAACAGCTCCTGGATCTGAGCTTTCAATTCCACCAACTCCTTTGGTGCCATTTTATATGGGGCTATGACATTGGCGCTATTCCTGGAAGAAGATCAATCCCAAATTCCACCTCACGATCCAGAGGTAACCCTAGAAGGTCTTCAGGAAAGACGTCCACAAATTCCTTTACCATTCTGACTCCCTCTACAGTCACTTCCTTTGCACCCAAAGCACAGATAAAAGCTAGAAATGCCTTACACCCTTTTCGAATCATCTTAACAGCCTTTAACACAGAAACCTAGTTAGACAAATAATTCCTTCTATCCCCTATCACAACCACCTCTTTATCCCCTAAAGTTCTCAACACCATTCGCTTAGTCATGCAATCGACATTAGCACGATGCTTAACCAGCCAATCCATGCCTAATATAAGGTCGAACTCACTGAATGGAAAATCCATCAAGTCTGTCGGAAATATCACTCCCTAAATTTCTAAAGGCACATCCCTAAACATCTTGTTTACTACTATGGATTGTCCTAAAGGGCTAACCACAGTCATTTCTCTAGCAGCAATTTTAGGTTCTATACTTAAAGTCTCAGATACAGTACAAGCAACATAAGAATGGGTCGATCCAATATAAATCAAAGTAAGAAAAGGCTTATCAGCTATAAAGAACGTATCGGTTATGATGTTCGGTGCGTCACTATCCTCTCGTTGTCATGCTGCATAGACTAAACCCGACTATCTTGCATCTATGTTCCTCGACCTCGTTCAGAACCATTTCCTCCTCTGATCGAACAACGACCTCTCGACGATTATTGTCCCCCTCTTCCTGGCTGCACATAACCCTGACTCCCTGATCGCACCCTAGCTAACTCTTACGGATAATTCCTTATTAGATGATCCCTTGATCCACACTTAAAACATCCTCTATCTCTTCCCCAACACTCCCCCAAATGTGACCTCCCACACTGAGCACACAGTAGAAATTGCCTGGCAGCAACTGGTATCGCAACCCGACCTAGCCCATCAAACCTAGGCCTCTTCTGAGAACCCCCAACTGACCCTGACGGTCCAAAGCTCCTCTTACTTCTACCCCTATCCTTATCCCTATTTTGCCTCTCAGTCCGCTTAACCTTTTCGGCTATTTTAGCTTTTTCAACCAAAATGGCAAAATCCCTCTCCCGCTGCGGAGCTATCAATATCCTCAACTCATCTCGTAACCCATCTTCAAACCGTACTCAATACTCGTAATCAGTCGCCACTATTCCTCGAGCATAACGGCTCAAGCGCAGAAATTTTGCTTCATACTCAGCTACGGGATTTGCCCCCTTGTACTAGATTCAAGAATGCTTTTCTTTGAGCATCCACATAACTTGCCCTAACATACTTCCCTTGAAACGCTACCTTGAAGAAATCCCAATCAATCCGATCCGTTGGAGTACCCTCTCTTACTATGAGCTACCATTGATATGCCTCATCCAGGAGAAGAGACACCGCTCCTTTCAACTTCTCTTCTGTCGTGCAGTCTAAATCGTCTATAATTCGCTCGACTGACTCTAGCCAATACTCAGCTACATTTGGGGCCACTTCAGAGATACCCCTAAACATTTCAACTCCATTAGCTTGAAGTCATTCAGGAATAGACTTCCAAGACACCATCCTAGTGGTTGCCCCGGCAACTCACTCTAATACCCGCAACATCGCCTAAGACAGGGCATCATCCCCACCAGTTCTATCTTGAGATCCTGCTTTTGCCACGGGTGATGTTGGCTCTTCACCTTCAGGCTCATACCCTGCTTCTGAGAACTCAGCCTCAACACTCCGGCCTCTACCATGATAGCGTGCAACATGTCCATGTCCTCTAGCACTCATGTCTATCGTATCGTCTTAATCTGATTTACAAATTTTATGCATTAGCATCTCTTTTCACTATTTATTAACGAGTAGTTTTATGAGAGTATAATCATAAGTGGTTTTTCGCAAAACACATGAATACATAAAGGTTTCTATTTCTAAGGTAGATTCCCTTAATTCTAACATCCATAGCAATATATTCACTTTATGCAAATCACCTAACAACCAAAAGACTTGCAGACTTGGGCCGGAGACTCGGGTGCCATACCCTCGGAGAACATGTACATATGTATTTTCTTTTTAAACCATCTTGAACCCAAAATTTGAAAACTTTTTGAACCCAAAACCCAAGGCCGAGCCTTTAAAAACTTGACTCTAATACCAAAATTATAACACCCCAAACCCGGCCCAGACACTCCGACTGAATTTGGCATGTCACTGGGAAAGAATTTGTAAAACCTCATGAATTCCTGGAAAACTTTTATTTATGTCCCATTTTAAAATTTCAAGTTAGTAGTACATTTGAAAACTCGTTATATAAGGAAGAGAATTATAATTGTCTCAATTCTTGTGTTTAGGTGATATTTGAAAACCCTTTATTGTTATATTATATTAAACTGGAAGTTTGTAGTAAAATTCCTTTTTGTAAGAAAAATTGTTAAACAAGTTATGAAGAAAACTTTCAGTTGCATTTTATAAAAACGTCATATCAAATAGTTGGCATTTAATACACCCAAAATTTAAAACCGAAATTTACCAAATTAAAAGTGGCCTTATTACATAACCAAATCCCAAAAGTGTAAGAAAAATGAAGTTCGATTAGACAAAATCGTGCATGGCCACCCCGAGGTCCCCTCCAGCCCAAATCTACTGCCCTAAGTGTCACTTGCAAAAGTTAAGCAGAAAGGGTGAGTCGCAAGGACTCAGTGTCCAATTATCTCACATAAACCACAAGTGGGCCTGACCCCCATTTCTCAATCGACCGAAGCCCAAATCACGATAGCATAATAGACAGTCAATATGATAAACCCAACCCATCCTAGAATTTCCATCCTCTACACTCCATTTCCGATATCCAGCCTCTGCACGCTTGGGGATTTCTACAATCAACCCTCCATCTGCTACACTCCTCTTTGGCAGTCATGCTGACAGTCATGCTGCTCAAAGTCGACTGATAATTACGTGACCAAGTCACCGATATATAATAAGGCACTGAGCCATCAATTTGTGTGACAATGTCACCGATAAACACTTCCCCTTCATATCTTTAATATTTCCCAAATCCCATGCACATGCAAACATAGTATAATAAGCATATCATAAGTAACATACAATCATTATTTAGAGCACATGCACAATCATGCTATCGACAATAGTTATAAGGCTTAATCAAAGAACAACTAACCTGGTGTCACGATTTTACCCTCTATGGGTAACGCAATAGCCACTGCCGAGGTTTTGGCTTTCAAACATACCACATAAATGTTTTGCACAGTTAAAGAAAAGTGTGGTAATTACACACCTGTAAACACGAAGTACTATACTATCGATCTCGTTAACACCTTCACTCGTAGGGATCATAGCAATCTACTTATCCCTCTTCGAAGCCAGCCCACAACCTGGTGGAAAGTCTCGAATAGCAGACACCGTAAGTTTTTTAAACTTAGGGGTAGGGACTACGAGTCCAACCCCTTCCTGTGCTTGGCTGGCATTTGATTCCATGAAAGAGATCTTGGTTAGAAGACCGGGTTCAGGCATTGATTCAAATAAAAGTAAGACAACACACTCGACAAAAGAGGTTCCTTACCTAGATCGACAGAAACCGAGAGTTCCGAGCTTGGATTACAAAATTGTCGAAGTCCCTACACACTTACCATATTAGATTCAATTCTCCAAGACATAGATTGGAAGCAGTGGCCTTTCGGCCAAACAAATGGTATGAACCCCCTTTACCCTGATGAACCAAAACTGATTGTCCCCTAAAGACCCTTCAACCGCTGGCCCAATGCAAAAATAGTACGAAAATGAGCCCCCTACATTCGGCCAAGTACCACAGTACAAGATTAACACCTTCCGTTTATCAACCAGTAAGGGAGAAGAAAAGAATCGAAAGGGAAGAGGAACACTTACCACCAAATGAAAAGAAACCGATTGGAAGAGTTAGGAGAGTGAGTGACGACAATCTTCTACGACACGAACAAATGAAGTGGAGTGATCACACAATGGAGATTCAACTTTAAAAGAAATAGAGAATAAATTAAAACAAATAGATGTTTCAGTTTTGAAGGAATAAAAACTTGTGAC
Source organism: Gossypium rotundifolium (assembly GCA_025506655.1). Taxonomy (NCBI): domain Eukaryota; kingdom Viridiplantae; phylum Streptophyta; class Magnoliopsida; order Malvales; family Malvaceae; genus Gossypium; species Gossypium rotundifolium. The sequence continues at coordinate 91,835,993 of CP106731.1, forward strand.
AAATGGTGACAAAAAGATGAAGCACCAAGATTCGGCAATGAAGAAAACAAAAGGGATGCTACGGATTTGAGTAGAAGTAATAGAAGAAAAAATAATGAAGAGGAGAAGATTGTAGGAGGGTTCGACTAAGGAGTTATGAAATGTAAAGTGAGTGAACAAAAGAAAAGAGAGATATGTGAGGTTTCAGTTTGTGAAAGAGAGAAGAGAGAAAGAAAAATGCTCATCGAATCCCAAAAGAGAATAATGTTTGATTACTAATTCTTAGCTCAAAGTAACCTATGGAAGAAACGGCACCCACCTACACACACACCTCATAACCAAAAATGAACCAAAGATGCAAGAAATGCCTATGATCACATTCAGCACAAGCACCTTGCTTAGCCCCCAAAAATCAAAAGCTTCGCTCCTTCCAACCCCAAGCACATTCGGCCAACAATCCCAACAATCCACCAACTCCTTGATCACCTTCTACATTTACTCCCTTCCCCATATTCAAATCGGTTTGAAAGGTTCAACTTCCACCTTTCACTCTTGGCCTCCCACTTGAAATATTTGACTTAGTCCACTCCCACTCTTCAAGGTCCCTAGCTGAATCCATCACCTCCCTTCCACAAGCCAAAAAGAATTCCCAAAAAGCAAACTATGCGACTCAAACCTACTCCTCACCGCTCCCCTCTGGGCCGCTACCAAAGATAATAAGTGGCATCACTTTGCCACTACACCACTTCAATTCTTGTGTCAACAAAAACAAGCAATACTTCTTAGAACCTAACCAACCAGCTCTCCCCTAAAGTGCCTAGAATTGAAATTTTTGCCAAGGCTCTGGCTTAACCCCGAGCCTTCCCAAGGCCTCCCAAACACATTCAAACAATAGGCAAGGCATACCAAACACACAGAAACATCATAAATGTAAAGCCCCTAATTCTTGAATGTTACATTTCCAACCGTCCATGCACCCGCCAAGTTCATTGATGCATTCGACCACATACATTGCACCTAGTGCATGCATCTCTTTAAATGCTTGCATGTACATTCGGCTGAACCTTCATGAATAAGAAAAGTACATTAAATCATTCCAATTTAGCTGAATGAAATTAAAGACACACTAGGACATCCTAATAGACACTTTAGACACACTAAACACACACTTAAGCTTCATTGAAAATTTGGCAACCACTAATTAAATAGAAAAACCTGCACATTAATTCTTGAATTAAAACTAATTAAAACCATGTAATAAAATGTGACAAATTAAATTAGACTTAGACAAATTAAATCTGACACTAAATAAAATATTTAGACACATTTAATTTACTGTAGGAAAATTAATAAATAAAATGTTCAATTTATTTAAAGCATTATATTTAAGCAAACAGCTCAATGAGCTGGAGTGAGCTCAAATCGAGCCCAATTTGACTAATCCAGCTCAATTTGGAAGTGCACCATAGTGCACATTAGCTCCACGGCACTTGGGTCATTTTATCCGAGCTCAATTAATTTGTAAATCGTTGGTGCCCCAGGCATGCCCGTATCATCCCCCCTCTTCAAGACGATTCATCCTTGAATCCACCTGTTGGTTTTCTCGAACAAAATTCCTTTTGCTTAACTTTCCTCGATCAAACGGGACGGATGATAATCGCGATACCTGAAAAAGATAACCATGAGTTAGCAAGAGTTATTTCAAACATACTTGCAAACCAAATGTAAACAGCACCAAATAAATAAATCGCATGCGAACAGGCATAAGCACATTATCATACAAAAGGAACAATGCCTTATCAAACTTTTGAGACATAATTGAATAGTCTTCAAGGCATGCATACGATCTAATGGAAGTCCACAAGACATGATTATCATGCAAGTAACACATCAAACGGTAGACATAAACATCACAAACAAGTAGTTGAGAAGATGCACATTGCACATGAAATTGAACAACCAAAACTTGTATTGAACGATATATGAAATCACTCGCACATGAATTATAAAATCTATTGTACACAAAATTCTTTTTGTCAATGAACAAAACAGATAGATCATCAATAATCAGAATAGGACAATCAAGCACTTCATGATCTAAATGATCTACAAAAGAGAATTCATTATCAGAATTTCTATCAACATCCAAAGAGAACGAAAACATCTCAAAGTCTTCAAGTGAATTACACATGTGACGAAATATGGGCTCTTTCACACGAGAATTATCAAAATTATCAAACACAAGAATCCTTTCATCAATCATCAAGACAGATAGATCACAAATAGGCAAAATGGAACGATTAAACATATCATGATCCAAATGTTTTGCAAAAGCCAGTTCATCAACACAAAGCTTATCACCATTCGAAAAAAACCAAAAAATGCATCAACAATTTCAATAGGCTTACCTTTATGAGTGGAAAGACAAAGATCATTCTTACCTTGCTCATACATTACAAACCTTATCTCCTCAGGAACATAGGGTAGTCGAGGCTTCGTGTTTGAATCAGCACTTTTGAAATGGAATGTGAATTTTAAATACAACCACAAAACTTGTTTAAGAAGTGAATAAAAATTGAAAACAAAATGAACAAATTTCGCTACCTTATCCAAGAAACAAGTATCAAAACAATAGGAATTTTTCACATACAATTGATGATACTTAATTTTCCCACAAAACAAATCAAAAATAATTCCCAATTTAAAAACATGTGTTTGATTATTTAAGTCAAGATGTAACAATGGTTTCGATAAATCAAACATGTTAAACCAATAGGGCTTGTATATATTCAAGATCAAGCAATCAAAACTCTTAACATGTTTTAAAATAGATTTGCAAAAACTAAGAGATTTCGTATAGGACAATGAACAAATCTCGTACTTACCGCAATCAATCATATTGGGATTAAAAGAAAATTTATCGTCATACTTAATCGAGTCTTACATTTGTTGGACATACGTTATTCCACCGTCACACTTTGCATCATAATGATTTTTATTAAACAAACTCGTCTTACCATCATTTAAAATATCACAATGAATCGAGGGATGGCAAATGACGATATTATCACAAACATTAGAAAAATTTGGTGGAGACTGAATCTCTTCAAAACACTTACCTTCTTTACCTTCAATCTCGTGGGGTGAAATTTTCATCTTCAATCTTACCATTTCGATCATATGAAAACATCTTTCTTCAGGAAGGTATTGAAGTTGAAAGTCGTCGTGCGATATGTCAGAAACTTGAAATTAAGAAACAGAAGAGGAACAAATTTCTGAAGAGTTAGCTAAATCAACACTCTCTTTTTCTTGCTCATCTTGTTCTTTTGTTTCTTTTTCAAGATCTTTTTCTTTTTCACTTTCAATCTCTTTTTCAATTTTTTTCTCAATGTCAATTTCTTTTTCAATTTTTCTTTCTTTTTCATTGCTCTCTTTCTTTCACTCTCATTTTCTTTCTCTTTTTCTTTTTTAGTCTCTTTTTCTTCTTTTTCTTTCTCTCTCACAATTTTTTTTCTTGTTCTTCTTTTTCAAGCTCTTTAAAACTTGTAGAGGTTACAAAAGAATCAAAAAGATAAGGATTTGCATTAAAGAAAGAAGTTATTTTCTTAGATCCTTCGAGTAAGACTCTTCGTGCGGGACTTCTTTGAATCATACGTTGAATAACTCGTGCTTTCTTGTTTGTCACCGTCAAAGGCTTCAAACTCGTTATTCATTTTGCTTTGCCTTAATTTCCTTATTGAATAGGAATCATGAACCACTTCAAAGATGATCTTTCGTGGACGAGTACTTGGACGCATATGAACCATGTTCACTTCTTTGTAAGGGTTTCTCTGTAGATGGATATGTTGAAGTTTTTGAAGAAGAAATCATACCTTCTCAATGGTAACCTTGAAAGGTCTCAAATTAGTGGTTTGATTCATACCGTCTTGAACTTCTTGAGGAATAAAAATCTCGGTCAAAATCTCTTCTCGAATGATCTTCGAATGTGTGTCTTCGAGACAACCTTGATTCCGTCCTTCGACTTGAAGAAAGTCATTCTTGTTGGTATCATTCCTCGATTCGATCCAATCGTTTATGCAACTTGTCAAACTTGGTGTTCACGATTCTTCGCATCCCGTTCAACAAGTATTGATAATCAGTTTCTGACAACACTTCTGGATTCATGATGTTAGTAATGAAAAAGATAATTGATTAAAAAACAACAAAATAAAAATTTACAGACCTCACCATAAAGCTCACAAGTCACTCACAAAGGAAAAGGTCACTCACACTCGTGTTTCACTTTTATAAGGCTTTTCTTTGATGAATACACTCGTGCCTTTTACCACTCAATCTCGTCTCACAATTTTGTACTTCGTTTCGAATAGACTAATCGTGGCTTGAGGGTCGACTTCAAATTGGTTAACAAGGGATGAATGTATAGGTGTAGGGTAGGCTAAAAATAAAGAAAAGGCAAATAGGGGTAAGGGTGGATGGCGTTGGGTGAAAATAAGGGGAATACCAAATGATGGGCAAAGGGTTTAGAAAGATCGGGGTAGAAAAGATGATAACAAATCAAGAAATTGCAACACTTCACACTTTTTTAACTCGTATATATATATTTTTGAATTTTTTTAAATTTTCGTATATTTTTTAATACTTCTATTCAATATGCTGATTTACAAAGAAATTAAATACAACTCTTTTTTTAGTTCCGAATTTTTTCAGTTCACGAACCTATTCCAGCTCTCGATCGTCGTCATGCTCCTTATTTTTTATAGCTCTAATACCAAATGATACGGTTCACCTCGAGATGAGTCGAGTCGTATGCGAGTTGCCCAATCATCTACGAGGAGGAATTAAGCCTTCGGGAAATAATAAGAAACAAAGTTAAGTTTGCGAAAGCTTTTAAGTGAATTTGTCTTGCAAAAAGGATTTAAGTTAAGAATGGAGGTTAGAAATTAAGGAAATGATTTAGATGATGGAAGGATAGGTTCGGTGTAGGTAGGATGAAGTACGATGGATATTCGATTGGTTCAATTTAGAAAGAAATAGTAAAGGTAGAAAAGATAGTAGGATAATAAAATGGGAATGGAAAAATAGAACTTAAATGAGAAATGATTTAACACTAGCAAGTGTCACCCTGATTTCTATAATGTTTAAGGTGAAAGATGGAAATCGATGATGGACCACGACCCGTTATCTAGAAAGATAAGAATCGATGGTATAATAGAATGGAAGAGTACGATTGACGCCACAAGTAAGCTTGATAAGTTAGAATCGAAAGTCGTATGAAAATGAAGAGGAGATAAAACTCACTCGATGAACAAAAGTTCATATATTTTAATCAAAGTTCAAAGTTCAAAAGTTCCATTTACAAATGAAAATAGCAAGTATTTATAGGCTATCATAGAGCTAACCGAATGGTCACTAATTAACTTAAGAGCTAAGCTAAATTAAGCTAGAAATGACTAGAAAATTCTGAAAAGAAAACCATTGATTTGCCTAGCTAGTTTCGGTTGAATGTGGCCTTCAAATGCTTGCAAAATTCGGCTGAATGTATTTGGTAGCAATAGAACTCGAATGGTTGGTTTCTAGAAGGTTGAATGTTCAATAATTAAAACAAAAATTTGTCCAAGTCCATGTACAGCCTTTGGGAACATCAAGGGGCAGCTTTCTAGAAGAAGAAATGTATTTTGGGTCACTTGAAGATGCATGCAGTAGCTAGGTACATCCCTTGCTTTAATTGAACTCTTAAATTGATGTTTTTAGATGAAAAGTGAGCAGCCAAACAACCCTTGACTTGTGCAGCAAGTGTGAAAGGTATTTGATGTGCATAGGGGAGACATTTGGCCACCTTGGGGACTTGAATGGGCTAGTGACTCTTTGGCCAAATAGGTGTCATTGGGGAGCCAAAGAGAGCAGCCATCATGCATGTTTCCAACCATCCATGCACCCGCCAGGTTCATTGATGCATTCGGCCACATACATTGCACCTAGTGCATGTATCTCTTTAAATGCTTGCATGTACATTCAGTGAACCTTCATGAATAAGGAAAGTACATTAAAACCTTTCAATTCAGCTGAATAAATTTAAACGCACACTAGGACATCCTAATAGACACTTTAGACACACTAAACACACACTTATGCTTCATTGAAAATTCGACAGCCACTAATTAAATAGAAAACCTGCACATTAATTCTTGAATTAAAACTAATTAAAACCATGTAATAAAATGTGACAAATTAAATTAGACTTACAAAAATTAAATACAACACTAAATAAAATATTTAGACACATTTAATTTGTTGTAGGAAAATTAATAAATAAAATGTTCAATTTATTTAAATCACTAAATTTAAGCAAACAACTCAATGAGCTAGAGTGAGCTCGAGTGAGCTCAAATCGAGCCCAAATGGTCTAATTCAGCTCAATGTGGAAGTGCACCATAGTGCACATTAGCGATCTTGAACCTAGTCGCATCATGGTTCAACTCCATCGATGCCATCGAGAGGGCCTAAGCTCGAGGGGCCAAAGTGCAAATGAAACCGATTCCATTATTTGAACCGATCCAACTAAATTGAGCTCTTTATTTAATTTTCAGCTTTGCATTTAGTTTGCATTTAAAATACTTGCATTTAAGTATCTTAGTTCAATAAATGGTTGCTGGTCATTAATTCAACTCAACTTAGTTTAATTAATTGAGTTCTTTTAGTGAATTTAATAGTTGTGTCTTTAATTAATTTGGTTACTAGGTTAATTTATTGATGCATGAGTTAAGTCCATTTAATGATGCTTTATTTAATTAAGTTAGTTCTGGAATATATGAAGTTTAAGTGTTAGTTCATTTATTTAAGTCTAGTTGCTAGAGTAAATGAAGCTTAAGTGTTAGTTCATTTAATTAAGTTAGTTGTTAATTTGTTTTAAGTTTAATAATTGCATTAATTTGTTGGTTACATGTGACAATTGCAGGAGACTTTTCATCTTACAACCATTATTTCTAATGGTGTTATGCATTCATTGAAGAGTTACTCACATTAAAGAAGGAAGTTACATGGATAGAATTCCAAAGGTTGAGACCCTTTATTTGGTTAGTGAATTTTCGATTGATCATGGAGAACTCAAAGGATTTTGATAAACAATTTAATTCAAAAGTTACTCACATTGAAGATGGAAGTTACATGGCTAGAATTCCAAAGGTTGAGACTCTTCATTTGGTTGGTGACTTTTTAGTTGATCATGGAAGAACTCAAGGGATATATTTTAAAAGCATTCATGATGGACATTTAAGCCTTTAAAAATACCATTAGTTGCTGGAGACTTTTTGGCTAGCCAAAGGCAACTCAAAGGACATTTTTAAAGCATTCAAATTCATTTAATCATCTCATTAGGAGCCATAAAGTTGCTGTTATTTGGCTGAAGGAATTCAAGAGTTTTTAGATTTTATTTTAGCCATTTAATTGCATATTAAATTTGAATTCATTTGTCTCTTCAGCTAACCACATGTAAGCATTATATATAGCTGTTATTACTTTGTAAAAAGGAATTTTTGAAGACTTTGGAATTTTGAATATATTTTATGAACTTTTGTTCATTGAGTGAGATTATTATCCTCTCTATCTTTTGTACGAGTTTTGATTTTGACTTATCAAGTTTTCTTGCTTGTGGCGTCAATCATTCTCTTCCATCAACTTATACCATAGGTTCTTATCTTTATAGGTAACGGGTCTTGGTCCATCATCGACTATCATTTTTCCACCTTAAACAAATATAGAACCCGAGGTGACACTTTATTAGTGTTGAATCGATTCTTTGTTTAAGTTCTTTCATCCATTTCCATCAACTATCACCTATCATTTATCTAACCATCACTTATCCATCTATCCAATTCCATTACCATTAGCCTATCATTGTTTGTTCAACCTTAAACCGAATCCCATTTTCTTTCCCTTCATCTTAAACTGAACCTATCCTATTAATTATCCAAATTAAGTCTTTCATTTAAACACCTCCATTCCTAACTTAAACCCACCTTCTAAACAAATTCACCTAAAGCTTCGGCAAACTCATCCATATTTTTCTGATTATTTTTTGAAGATTTGATTCCTCCTCGTAGACGATTGGGCAATTCACATATGACTCGACTCACCCCGAGACAGATCGTTTCATTTGGTATCAGAGCTAGAAAATGAGGAGCTATAGTGAACATCGTAAATTCGAAGTAAGTGCGTAAATTCAAAAAAAAATTGAAAAAAAAGTTGTATTTTATTTCTTTTTTATTCATCTTTTTACATTTGAAGTGGAAAAAAATACAAAAAAAAGTGAAGAAAAAAAAGTGAAGTTTTCTTTTGAAAGTTTGGCAAGTACTTGTTCTTTCTAGCCTCATCTTCTTACCCCGATCTTCACAGAAAAAAATTTCTTCTACCATCATTTGGTATTTTCTCTTTTCACCCAACGCCACCCACCCTGACTCCATTTGCCTTTTCCTTCTTTTAGCCTACCCAATACCCAACGTCAAACCTTTGTTAACCAATTTTGAAGCGCCTCAAGTGCAATAAGTCTTTCAAATGAAGTACGAAATTGTGAGAGAGAGAGAGAGGTAAAAGGCATGAGTGCTACATTAGAGAAAAGCCTTATACGAGTGAAACACGAGTGTGAGCAATTTTTCTTTGCGAGTGACTTGTGAGAATTTTATGGTGAGGATTTAATTTTTTGTTTTATTCTTTTTGAAAGTCTTTCTTTTCAGAAAATAAACATGAATCAAGAAGTGTTCTCAGAGTCTGAATATCAATATTTGTTGAACGGAATGTAAAGAGTCATGAATACTAAGTTTGACAAGTTGTATAAGTGATTGGATCGAATCGAGGAACGAGACCGGCAAGAGCGACTTTCTTCAAGTCGAAGGATGGAACCAAGGTCATCTCAAAGACACGCTTTTGAAGATCATTCAAGAAGAGATTTCAATCAAGATTATGGTTCATATAGAAGTTCGAGACGATATGAATCAAACCGCAAATGTGAGACCTCTCGTGATTACCATCGAGAAGGTATGATTTCTTCTTCACAAGCTTCAACATATCCATCCATGGAGAAATCTTTACGAAGAAGTGAACGTGGTTCATATGCGTCGAAGAATTCATCCATGAAAGATCGTTCTCGAAGTAGTTCAGATCACGATTCTTATTCGACGAAGGATTCAAGGCGAACCAAAACAAGTGTCAAGTTTGAAGCCTTTTACTGTGACGTCCAAGAAAGCATGGGTTATACAACTTATGATTCAAAGAAGTCCCGTAAGAAGAATAATTCACGAAGAATTGATCGTGATATCTATGAGAACATCGCTTCGATCTTAAAATTAAATCCTTGTATTTTTTATTCTTTTGATATCTTCTTATTATAATCAAAACAAAAAAGAAAAATCAAGAAAAAAGAAAATGAAAATGAGAGTGAAAAAGAGCAAGTTGAAAAAGAAAGAAAAGAATTTGAGAGAGAAAAAGAGAATGAAGAAAAGAAAATTGAAAAGAAAATTAAAATTGAGAAAAAAATTGAAAAAGAAATTGAGAAAAGATTGAGACAAAAAGAGTTGGAAAAAGATGAGCGGAAAGATAGAGTGATTTTTCAACTAACCCTCTTAAAATGTTCTCTTAAATGCTTTCTTCATTTCGGTTCCCGATATACTGAGTGATGAATGCCAACTTCAATACCTCCCGGAAGAATGACGTTTTCATTTGATTGAAAAAGGTAATAAAGGTAAGGAAGGTAAGTGTTTTGAATCGATTCCATCTCCATCGAATTCGTCTAATGATTGTGACCATGTAAATAATATCGTCATTTGCCATTCCTCGATCTTTTGTGATATTTTAAATGATGGTAGTACGAGTTTATCTCATGAAAATCATTGCGTTGCAAAGTATGAAGGTGGAGTAATGTATGACCAGCAAATGCAAGACTCGATCAGGTATGACGATGACTTTTCTTTTAATTCCAATTTGTTTGATTGTGGTTATTACGAAATTAGTTCATTGTCTAATATGGAAACTTTGAGTTTTAGTAAATTGGTTTTGAAACATATAAAGAGTTTTGATTGCTCGATCTTGAATGTGCATAAGTCTTGTTGGTTTAACATGTTTGATTTTTCTAAACCCTTGTCACATCTTGAGTTTAATAATCAAAATCATGTCTTTAATCGGGACTATGTTTTGTATCATTTGGTATGCCTTGTTGGAAAATCAAGCAACGACAATTGTGCTTGAAGAATTTCAATCATTTTGATACTTGGTTTTTGATTAAGGTTGCGAAATATGCCCATTTTGTGTTCAATTTTTATTCACTCCTTAAACAAATTTTATGGTTGCACTTGAAATCCACATTCCATTTGAAAAGTGCTGAATCAAATGTGAGGCTTCGACTGCATTATCTTCCCGAAGAGAGAATGTAACACCCTAAATTAGGGGTTGTTGAAAATTTAATTAATTTCCCATGTATGTGCATGTAGAAATAAATATTTTGATTTCTAAGCATATTTAGGGTCTTGACATAACCTCGAATTAGGACGGATTTGGAATTAAAAATTTCTTTTTAAGGGTTTAAAAGGAAGGAAGCTAGGAGATAGGGGTTAAGTAAAAATTCGGTAGAAACATGACTAAAAGAAATAGGTGGCAGAGTGGCTGGCATGCGCCACTTAAAGGCTTAGGGGACGGATGGGAGGTCTTGGGTTCTATTCATAAAGGATGCAAGGAGCATTTTATTTTGGGCTTTTTGGCATTAAGGAAAAAGGGGCCAGGGATGAAGGCTTTAAAATTAAAAGATAGGGTTCTATAGCATGAAAGTCGAATGGGAGAGTTGGCCTGGGACGTTAGAAGAGAGGGCTGCGGCAGTTGTTTCTCTAGGTCCTGGGTTCGAACCAAGGCAGCAACAGGGTTTTATTTTTTTCTTCTTTTCCATGTAAGCTGGCGTTAGGGGGAAAGGTGATGGCATGAATTGGGACTCTTAAATTGATAAGGATAAAAGCTTATTTTTTTACACATATTCGGCTGGAGGTATAGGTGTTAGTGGCTTATTTTCGTTCAATTTGTTGGAGGAGATTAAGGGATAAATGTTATATTTTCTTGAGTGATAATTAGGAGCTGAATTATGACAAAGAGGGGGAGGAATTGGCAGAATATTGGACTCCTTGGGGGGCTATCCATATCAGATTTGTATAGCAAAGAAGTGCCAAAAATCCATCAAATTCTTTTCTTTTTTCTCTCTTCATTATGCTGGTCGAATCCTTCCATTGATTCATAGCCAAAATTGATCAAAAATTTCCAGCTTCTCTTGTTTCTTCTTAGCCGAATATACCCCTTTTTCTTGTCAAAATTTCAGCCTTCTCATCTTGTGACTAGCTGAATATCTCTCTCATAAAAAGAGGCTTAGGCCGAATCTCACATCCCTAACTAAGTGTTGCCGATTTTCATGGTGTGGTAAGGGACTCTCTTTGTGTTAAATCTTTATTCTTGTATGGCTAGCCGAAACCATGAGGCTTAACCATGGATTTTTTGTGTGACCGAATCTATTCAGGGTCTTGGAATTGTAACCCTTTTTAGAAGCCAACATTAAGGAGAATTGAGAGGTCTTCCAGGATTTAAGGTAAGTCAGGTGAGTTGATAAGCACATTCGGCCAAGGGCCTTTTGATTAAAAAGTTTTTGTTAAATGCCGAAACTAACAAGTGCTGTAACATCCCAAAATTGGGCCTAGTAGGATTGGGCCTTGAGCTTTAGGAAATTAGAATAGTTTTTAGTATGGTTTATTTATTGAAGTGGATTAAGTGAACTTAGCACTTAAGTTAATTTAGGTGTTAAATTAAAGCACAAGGGGAAATAGTGGCAAGGTGGTTAAGGAGCTTGGAAAGTTGCTTGAGGGAAGTGGTTCGAGTAATAAGGAAGGCATTTTGAGAATTTTATATTTTGTGCATCCTAGCATTTATGGGCGGTCAAATTCAAATTTATGATAGGTTGGACTTTCATCTTTTGGCAAGTTGAATGTATGTTTAAGGTAAGTTAGATATTTGGGAAGGAAATCAAGTGATTAAAGGTTGATGGGAGAGCATAAGGCATGACATAAGGAATTGGTTTTGGAAAGTGTTGGGTGGATAGATTTGACTTGGGAGACCATGTATGTGACTGCATGTAAGGCTAGGGGTGGCGAATTTTGATAGGTAGTTTGGGGAATTGGTTGGTCATTTTATTATTTTTGTGCTTTTGTTCATCTTTGGCATTTTCTTTTCCTCCCCAAAAGCTCTCCTCTTTAGCCGAATCTATTCTTGGCATTTAGGTTCAATTTTGTTTTAGTTTTAGCCTTTTTCTTTGTTTTGTGTCTTAACCAAAAACCTATTCTTAAAGAACTTTATCAACTTTTCTCTAATGCACCAAAGTGAGCCATAACCGAATGTCCATTGGTGTTGTTCATATTCCCTCTCATCTCTTATTTCTTTGTAGCCGAAAACAGCCTCTCTTGTTCTCATCTCTCTTTCATTCTTTTCATATTGTTCAAAAGTCCACATTTCTATTTTATTTTCATTTGGCGAATCTTCCTTCTCTCATTTCTCTTTTCTTTTCTTCCATTATTTACTCTAGCCGAATCCTATTGGTGTCTCACTCAATCTCATTGTCGAAATTGTATTACCTTGAGAGGACTTTCTTTTTGACCGAAATTATTATCTCTTCTCTTTCAAACAAACTCTTTTGTTTTGGTAGTGGTATAGTGGAATGTTGATCATCTATTTGTTGATAGTCGACCATAGTCATACTAAGATCGTGTGGAAAGGATTTCATCATTCAAGGATTTTGACCAACTCCTTAGGCAAGTGACGATTTTCAGATTTGAATCAAAGTGTTAAGGTAAGGATCTTTATATTTGTTATATCATTTTAGATGGGCATTTGTTGCAAGGTTCTAACCATTCTAGGAACCGATTTCTTTTAGGCTCCTCGGGACTTTGGAAGCAATCGTTCTAAGCCTCAAATATTTAACAATCTTTTTGGGGTAAGTCAATAGGTAAGACTTGATATTTCATTTGATAACCTTTCGGGATTTGTTGGTGTGGCCGAAATGGCCTTGCTTATAATTTTGTGGTTTGGCCGAATGTTCTTAGTGCCATAAAAGGTGTTCTCTTGTGTGTAGCTAAAGGAAGGAACTCAGTGTGATTCGGGATTTGGTAGGAGACCAAATCGGCTTTTAAGGAGAAGGAAGAACCCCATTTCGAGATCGTGTTAGATTCGAGTAGTTCGGGATTTCACTAATAGGCAGGTGTGTAGTTAGCCTACCATTTTCTGGGTATTTGTGTTATATCTGTATGTATTAATTATGTGCTAACTTGTGTAATGGAAATAGTGATTTGGATACCCTTAAGGGGTATGTCGATAATCTGGTAAGTACCAAATCTGATCAAATGTGATTACTATTATGAATATGTGATAATATGCTTGATGAACATGCTCATGCATCATTATATTATGTCATTATGGAATGTTGCATGTGCATGGGTTGGGATATGATATGAAAGAAGGTACGGGTGTACTTCGAGTACGTGGTTTGATGTTAGCCTTGAGCTACATCGTGGATTGACGTTGACTGAGGTCACGTTGTGGATTAATTGCGATTTAGTTTGCGTGGCTTGATGAGTGGCTGTGTGCCTCATCGTGGTTGATATCAACTATGTGCCATATCGTGGTTGATGAGTGACTATGTGTCCCATCGTGATTTTGGTGTTAGCTACGGCTACATCGTGGATTGGCATCGATCGAGGTCACGTTGTGGATTATTGTGCTTAATTGCACGTGGGCGGCATTGATTGCCTTTTGGAGTGAAAAGGAGAGGTGATTTGATAATCCCCGGTGTGTGGTAAATTTGGATACGGGTGTGTAGAGGATGGACCCTAGGTTGGGGTTGGGTGCACTTTGCATAATTTTATTTGATATGAGTAATTGATGTGAAAATGGGCCAAGCCCAATATGTGTATGTGGATTAATTAGAAATGGGCCAAGCCCAGATATGAATGTGGATCGGTGTAGAAATGGGTTAAGCCCGATATGTGGATTTATGCGGTTAATTACCTGTTACGGATAAGTGATATGAATATGGGCCAAGCCGAATGTGTTATTAAGTGAATATGATATCTTGTTATCGATATGGGTTAAAATGTGGTTAACATGTGGGTGGAATTTAGTGGATTAATTACACCGAGTCTGTGTGACTCACCCAATTTTTTTCTCAAACCTTACGGTGATGCTCGGACCGGGTTGGAGTGGATACGAGGTGGCCCATGCGAAGATATTTTATTTGTTTTACACATTTTATTTATGAAAGGTTATTTGTTGTAATAAGAGCCACTTAAAGTATTTAAGGATTTTTATTATGTTTTAAGTTGGATTGTCGATTATATTATTATTATTTAAAAATTTTTATTTTAAACAACTCAATTTTATTTGGAACTTTAATTACACAATGTCTTAGTAAAGACAACAAATTTTATTTTATGTTTTTCAAAAGTTTTACAAACGTTTTCATGATGGCATTTCAAATTCGGTCATGGCGTATTGGCCGGGTTTGGGGTGTTACAAATTGGTATCAGAGCCTGGTTCAAAACTCAGCTTTGAGGGTTTTGGGCCCAAAAATATTTTTTTGGTGGGCTTTTCAAAGATTTGAGCTTTCATTAATTTTTTAGGTTTATTCTGGCATGGCACCTGTATCTCCGACCCGAAGTCCACCAGGTAAGTACCTCTAATTGTTGAGTGAATTATTATATGATTGATATATGAGCATACTTGGGCTCGTAGATTAGTGAACTAGGATCTATTGAAGCCTAGGGCTAGTGCACTCAAACACATGCATAAGACTTAAAGGACAATCAAACAAACACAGTGAAGTAAGTCGCGAGAGTTAGGGTGTGGCAACCATTATGCATGTTCAGGAGTGGATTCAAGAAGAGCTTGGTATTTAAGCGATCCTAGCGACTCACCTCCTCTTTACTCAAATCCTACAGTGCGTGAGTTACGGTTCACCCTAACCAAGAGGACTTATTCACAAGCTAAACCCAATAACTAAAACCCAAAAGGGACTAGCCATACCGCTTTATAAAGATCTTAGTTTTAAATTTACCAAATTACCCCTCTAATTTATAAAATCCTTTTAGACTTGAAAATTTTCCAAAATACACTCAATTTACAAAATTACTAAAATACCCCGAGCTGTAAAATTATGAAAATGCCCTTGGTTTATAAAATTACCATGTTACCCTCGATTTTTATGAAAATATTCTTACTTTACAAAAATACCAAAACCCCTGTTTTGCAAAATGTTAAGATACCCTGAATTGGGAAATTTACTAAAATGCCCCTGACTTCCAAAATTACTGAAATAACCCGGATTTCTAAAATTTCTGCAATACCCTTGATTCGAAGAATATTTTCCAAAATACCCTCGAGACTTTGAGATTTCAAAATGCTTTGATTTGTAAAGATTATTTTAAAGTTGACCCCGATTAATTATGAAAATACCCTACAGGAAAATGACGAAATTACCCCAGGTTGGGAATGATCGAAATGCCCATAATGATGTGTTGAATGTGTGTGTTGTGGATGAATGTGAATGTGAATGTGATTCTTTGAATTAGAATAGAAGCTTGAGTGAAACTTTGATTGATCGAAAGAATTACCTCTAAACACTTCTTTCATAAAATTTGCTCGTGGATAAACAGTGAAACAAAATTTCTGATACATAAAACTTTTTAATCAGATTAAATTGCGAAGTAGACATGAGTTCTAGAGGACGTGGTCGTCATGAGGCGTAGTAGAGGTAGAATGGCGATGTCGAAACCGGTAGGTCCGCCATGGGTCGAAAATGAAGTTTCGCCTTGAAGAAGGCGCGGAGGATCAAGATCAGATAGGAGGCGATGATGTAGTATCGCGGGCCATGTTGCGAGTGCTCGAGCGAGTGGCAGGAGCTAGTGTAGGAAGCGGAGCTCGAAAGTCGTTTCAGAACAACTCAGGTTGAACGGGCTAAAGTTTTAGAGGAATATCCGGAGTAGCTCGAATGTGGCGAGTATTGGTTAGAAGCAGTCGAAAGAATAATGGACGATTTGGACTGTACCGATGAGGAAAAGCTGAAAGGTGCTGTTTCGTTGCTCCGGGACGAAGCTTATCGATGGTGGCTCACTGTCAGACAAGGTGTCCCGACAGATCGATTGGATTGGGATTATTTTAAGGTTAAATTTGAAGGAAAGTGCGTTGGAGCTAGTTACTTGGACTCAAAGAAAGGCATTTCTCAACTTAGTGCAAGGATGTAAGTCGGTGGCAGAGTCTGGCGAAATTTGTGCGGTTAAGTCGACGCCAAAGGATCTTGACCACCGATTATGAAAGGTGTGTACGATTCAAAGATGGGCTACGAGATGAGTTATGAATGTTGATTGCTCCAAGAAAGAGAAAGGGACTTTCTTGTTCTAGTGGAGAAAGCTCGGATCACTTGAAGAAGTTAAGAAGACTATAAGGGAGAACTGAGAAAAGGATAGGAATTGGAACAAGAGGAGTTTTGGACCAGCAAAATCGCCGAAAGACTTTCAGAAAAGACCGAGGGTCGAGAATTCTGTACGTGCACCTATACCAGTTACTGAGAATCGGAATCGTTTATGTGCTCAGTGTGGGAGAACTCACACAGGAGAGTGTTGGGGTAATAGTAAGGAATGTTTCCGGTGTTGATCTAAGGTTCATTTGGTTAAGAATTGTCCTCAGACAATGAAGGTTCGTGGTCCAAACCATGGAGGAAATGGTTCTGGCCGAGGTCGTGGAACACCCGATAGAGTCTTTGGTTCGGATGTGGGACAACCAAGAATGTGATAGCGGGTAAGTTCTTTGTTTTGCTTTAGAGATAGCTCATTCTTGTGTTGCTAGTGAAGTGCTTGAAAATTTGGATATGAACTTAGGAACTGCGCCTAGAAGGTAAGATAGTTTTATTAGAGTTGCACAGCATAAGCGTAGTGTGATGAGTAGGATTGCACGACTGTTAGTTAGTTGGAAATTTCGAGGACAAAATTTCTTTAAGGAGGGTAGAACTGTAACATCCCGAAATTGGGCCTAGTAGGATTGGGCCTTGAGCTTTAGGAAATTAGAATAGTTTTTAGTATGGTTTATTTATTGAAGTGGATTAAGTGAACTTATCACTTAAGTTAATTTAAGTGTTAAATTAAAGCACAAGGGGAAATAGTGGCAAGGTGGTTAAGGAGCTTGGAAAGTTGCTTGAGGGAAGTGGTTCGAGTAACAAGGAAGGCATTTTGAGAATTTTATATTTTGTGCATCCTAGCATTTATGGGCGGTCAAATTCAAATTTATGATAGGTTGGACTTTCATCTTTTGGCAAGTTGAATGTATGTTTAAGTTAAGTTAGATGTTTGGGAAGGAAATCAAGTGATTAAAGGTTGATGGGAGAGCATAAGGCATGACATAAGGAATTGGTTTTGGGAAGTGTTGGGTGGATAGATTTGACTTGGGAGACCATGTATGTGGACGGCATGTAAGGCTAGGGGTGGCTGAATTTTGATAGGTAGTTTGGGGGAATTGGTTGGTCATTTTAGCATTTTGTGCTTTTGTTCATCTTTGGCATTTTCTTTTCCTCCCCAAAAGCTCTCCTCTTTAGCCTAATATGTTCTTGGCATTTAGGTTCAATTTTGTTTTAGTTTTAGCCTTTTCTTTGTTTTGTGTCTTAACCAAAACCTATTCTTAAAGAACTTTATCAACTTTTCTCTAATGCACCAAAGTGAGCCATAACCAATGTCCATTGGTGTTGTTGATATTTCCTCTTAGGCTTTTGGCTGAATCTTCTTTGGTACCTCCTCTCATCTCTTATTTCTTTGTAGCCAAAACAACCTCTCTTGTTCTCATCTCTCTTTTCATTCTTTTCATATTGTTCAAAAGTCTACATTTCTATTTTATTTTCATTTGGCCAAATCTTTCTTCTCTCATTTCTCTTTCTTTTCTTCCATTATTTGCTCTAGCCAATCCTATTGGTGTCTCACTCAATCTCATTGCTTGAAATTGTATTACCTTGAGAGGACTTTCTTTTGACCGAAATTATTATCTCTTCTCTTTCAAACAAACTCTTTTGTTTTGGTAGTGGTATAGTGGAATGTTGATCATCTATTTGTTGATAGTCGACCATAGTCATACTAAGATCGTGTGGAAAGGATTTCATCATTCAAGGATTTTGACCAACTCCTTAGGCAAGTGGCGATTTTGGATTTGAATCAAAGTGTTAAGGTAAGGATCTTTATATTTGTTATATCGTTTTAGATGGGCATTTGTTGCAAGGTTCTAACCATTCTAGGAACTGATTTCTTTTAGGCTCCTCGGGACTTTGGAAGCAATCGTTCTAAGCCTTAAATCTTTGACAATCTTTTTGGGGTAAGTCAATAGGTAAGACTTGGTATTTCATTGGATAACCCTTCGGGATTTGTTGGTGCGGCTGAAATGGCCTTGCTTATAATTTTGTGGTTTGGCTGAATGTTCTTAGTGCCATAAAAGGTGTTCTCTTGTGTGCAGCTAAAGGAAGGAACTCAGAGTGTGATTCGGGATTTGGTAGGAGACCAAATCAGCTTTTAAGGAGAAGGAAGAACCCGTTTGAGATCGTGTTAGATTCGAGTAGTTCGGATTTCACTAATAGGCGGTGTGTAGTTAGCCTACCATTTTTCTAGTATTTGTGTTATATCTGTATGTATTAATTATGTGCTAACTTGTGTAATGGAAATAGTGATTTGGATACCCTCAAGGGTATGTCGATAATCCGTAAGTACCAAATCGATCAAATTTGATTACTATTATGAATATGTGATAATATGTTGATGAACATGCTCATGCATCATTATATTATGTCATTATGGAATGTTGCATGTGCATGGGTTGGGATATGATATGAAAGAAGGTGCGGGTGTACTTGAGTACGTGGTTTGATGTTAGCCTTGAGCTACATCGTGGATTGACGTTGATGAGGTCACGTTGTGGATTAATGCGATTTAGTTCACGTGGCTTGATGAGTGGTCGTGTGCCTCATCATGGTTGATATCGACTATGTGCCATATCGTGGTTGATGAGTGACTATGTGTCCCATCGTGGTTTTGGTGTTAGCTACGGCTACATCGTGGATTGGCGCCGATCGAGGTCGCATTTTGGATTATTGTGCTTAATTGCACGTGGACGGCATTGATTGCCTTTTGGAGTGAAAAGGAGAGGGTGATTTGATAATACCCTGGTGTGTGGTAGACTGGATACGGGGGTGTGTAGAGGATGGACCCTAGGTTGGGGTTGGGTGCACTTTGCATAATTTTATTTGATATGAGTAATTGATGTGAAAATGGGCCAAGCCCAATATGTGTATGTGGATTAATTAGAAATGGGCCAAGCCCAAGATATGAATGTGGATTAGTGTAGAAATGGGTTAAGCTTGATATGTGGATTTATGCGGTTAATTACCACATTACGGATAAGTGATATGAATATGGGCCAAGCCCGAATGTGTTATTAAGTGAATATGATATCTTGTTATCTGTTATGGGTTAAAATGTGGTTAACATGTGGGTGGAATTTAGTGGATTAATTACACACTGAGTCTGTGTGACTCACCCAATTTTTTTCTCAAACCTTACAGGTGATGCTCGGACCGGGTTGGAGTGGATACGAGGTGGCCCATGCAGAAGATATTTTATTTGTTTTACACATTTTATTTATGAAAGGTTATTTATTGTAATAAGAGCCACTTAAAGTATTTAAGGATTTTTATTATGTTTTAAGTTGGATTGTCGATTATATTATTATTATTTAAAAATGTTTTATTTTAAACAACTCAATTTTATTTGGAACTTTAATTACATAATGTCTTAGTAAAGACAACAAATTTTATTTTATGTTTTAACTCTAAGTCAAAAGTTTTACAAATGTTTTTTCAAGTGGCATTTCAAATTCGGTCATGGCGTATTGGCCGGGTTTGGGGTGTTACAAGTGCCATGGATTTAGGGTGATTAAGGCTATGGGATTTGTTTGGAAATCAAATCCGTTCAAGGTAAGTCCGCAAAAGAGCCCTTGGTATGAATTTTGGTTTGGTAGAATAGGCCTTTGATACTAACATTGATAATTGGCCGAATATAGGGTCAAGATCTAGCACTAAAGATTGGAAACTTGGGATCTAGGAATTTCGGTAGAAGCAGTGTGTAAACTCTTTACACACTTTATTAATAAACTTGCTATATTATTGCCTTATGTATAAATTTTGGTAGTGATCTATGATTTGCTTATGGCTAAGCATGGATTCCGTAAGTCCCTAACTTGTGATTTCGATATATGTTTTGCATGCCATCACATGATGTTAAATGCTATGACATGATATATGATAATTGATATATAAGCATGTGATGGTGGGATTGATGAGAGGAGGGAAGGATTTTATGGATCGTCGCGATGGTTTTGACCACAAGATGGGTTGGCCCCATCGATTATTTGTGACCTATGGTCATCAGTGGTTTTGACCACAAGATGGGTTGGCCCCATCAGATTATTTGTGACCTATGGTTATCAGTGGTTTTGACCACACCGATTGATAAATTACGACTAAGTCCCAGTGGTTTGGTACCACCAGTGGTTTTGACCACACTTGATTATTTGTGACCTATGGTCATCAGTGGTTTTGACCACACGATGGGTTGGCCCCATCATTTGATTTGTGACTCTAAGTCATCAGTGGTTTTGACCACCAGTGGTTTTGACCACACGGGGTAGTTAAGGAGTATGGATGGTTAGGTTGGGTTGCATGTGCATGTTTATTAATGACTTGTGTATGAGTTGCATTTTCGGGTGGGGGATTTACACACTGAGTCTTGGTGACTCACCCCCTTTCCCTTAACATTTTGCAGATGAGTAGAACGCGGAGATGGAGCCGGAGAGGACTCGAGGCGGCCATGCTTGTCGATGGATTCAAATTCATATTATTAAAGTTAATATTATTTACTTTCTAAGTTTATATTTTGGGATTGTAATAAGGCCGCTATTATTATTTTGGATGTTTATTTTACTGTTTTATTTTACTTATGATATATTACAAAAGGAATTTTATAATTTTTAATTGAACCGGTTAAAAGTAACTTTTCAAGCTTAATAAACTTTTACGGGTTTTTAAAAGATGTTACCATCGGTAACAAAAATTCACCACGTCAATCATGTTTTGAAAGTTCCTTAAATTTTAAATAATTAAACAATTTCAAAGGGTTGAACAACCCAACTATATTTATAAAAAGCTCAACTGAGTTTTCAAACACCCTTTTTACACTTTAGCCAAATTTTATCAAAATTTTCACCAAACTTTCAAATTGACTCAAATTATTTTTACCCAGTAACATACCAGATCCGGTCAGGACTCGTGGGCCGGGTTTGGGGTGTTACAGAGAAGGTTTGTATTGCTTGACCATGGTAAGACTGATCTTTTTCTTTTTGACTATAAAGGTAAGTCTTCTAAACTTGTTGACACCTTTGTGATCTTTTTGAAAAGTGACGAGCTTTGCTCTGATGAACTAGCTTTTATAAAACATTTAGATCATGTTATGATTAATCGTTCTATTTTGCCTGTTTTTGATCTATTTGTTTCATTGAATGATGGCAGGATTCTTGAGTTTGATAATTTTGATAATTTTCGTGTGAAAGAATCCATATTACGTCACATGTGTGATCCACGTAAAAATTTTGAGATGTCTTTGTTCTCTTTGGTTGCTGATAGAACACTTGATGCTGATTTTTATCATTTAGATCATGAAATGTTTGAAAGTCCTATCCTGTTTAATGATGGTCTACTTGTTGACAAAAAAGAATCTTGTGTTTGATAATTTTTGCTCATGTGCGAGTGATTACATATGTTGTTCAATGCAAGATTTGGATGTTTACTTTCGAGTGCCATATGAATTTTCTCAACTATCTGCTTATGATGAATATATCTATCATTTGATGAGTTACTCGCATGTTGATTTTGACTTGTGGAATCCATTTGAATTGTATGCATACCATGAAACTTATCCAATTCAGATTCAAATATTTGATAAGGCTTTGTTCCTTTTGTATGATAATGCGAATATGCCCTTTTACGTTTGATCTATTCATTTTGTTTTGCTCATATTTTGATTGCAAGTTTGCTTGACACAACTCTTGCTAACTCTTGGTTATATTCTATAGGTATCTCGATTACCATCCTCTCTGTTTGATCGAGGAAAGCCGATCAAAAGGAATTCTATTCGAGAGAACCATCGGCTCGATTCGAGGACGAATCGCTTTCAAGAGGGGGTATGATGCAAACCTAGTTGCATCATGGTTCGACTCCATCCGATGCCATCGAGAGTGGCCTAAGCTCGAGGGGCCAAAGTACAAAATGAAACTTATTCCAGCTATTTAAACCGATCCAACGAAATTGAGCTCTTTATTTAATTTTCAGTTTTGCATTTAATTTGCATTTAAAATACTTGCATTTAAGCATCTTAGTTCAATAAATGGTTGCTGGTCATTAATTCAACTCAACTTAGTTCAATTAATTGAGTTCTTTTAGTGAATTTAATAGTTGTGTCTTTAATTAATTTGGTTACTAGGTTAATTTATTGATGCATGAGTTAAGTTCATTTAATGATGCTTTATTTAATTAAGTTAGCTGGAATAAATGAAGTTTAAGTGTTAGTTCATTTATTTAAGTCTAGTTGCTAGAATAAATGAAGCTTAAGTGTTAGTTCATTTAATTAAGTTAGTTGTTAATTTGTTTTAAGTTTAATAATTGCATTAATTTGTCGGTTACATGTGACAATTGCAGGAGACTTTTCATCTTACAACCATTATTTCTAAAGGCTGTTATGCATTCATTGAAGAGTTACTCACATTAAAGAAGGAAGTTACATGGATAGAATTCCAAAGGTTGAGACCCTTTATTTGGTTAGTGAATTTTCAGTTGATCATGGAGAACTCAAAGGATTTTGACAAACAATTTAATTCAAGAGTTACTCATATTGAAGATGGAAGTTACATGGCTAGTATTCCAAAGGTTGAGACTCTTCATTTGGTTGGTGACTTTTCAGTTGATCATGGAAGAATTCAAGGGACATATTTTAAAAGCATTCATGATGGACATTTAAGGCTTTAAAAATACCATTAGTTGCTGGAGACTTTTCGGCTAGCCAAAGGCAACTCAAAGGACATTTTTAAAGTATTCAAATTCATTTAATCATCTCATTAGGAGTCATCAAGTTGCTGTTATTTGGCTGAAGGGTTTAGAAAAATCAAACATGTTAAACCAATAAGACTTATGCACATTCAAGATCGAGCAATCAAAACTCTTGACATGTTTTAAAACTGATTTGCTAAAACTCAAAGATTCTGCATTAGACAATGAACAAAGCTCATAATAACCACAATCAAACAAACTGGGATTAAGAGAAAATTCATCGTCATACTTTATCGAGTCTTGATTATTCATTACTCCACTTTCATTCTTTATAACACAATGATGAAATATATTTGACTTGCCATCATTTAAATTATCACAAGGGATGGAGGAATGGCAAATGACGATGTCGTTCACAAGTTCACAATCATTGGAAAAATTTGGTGAAGACAGAATTGTTTCAAAGCACTTACCTTCATTACCTTCCGGCTCGTATGATTCAACTTCACCTTTTTCAATTAAAGTAAAACGTCGCTCATCAGGAAGGTATTGAAGTTGGCATTCAGCTCTCGATTTCTCGTAAACCTGAAAAGTAGAAATAGGAGAAAATAAAACTTCAAATGGGTTAGTTGAAAAATCACTCTCTTTTTCTCGCTCATCTCATTCTTTCGTTTCTTTTTCAAGATCTTTTTCTTTTTCAATCTCTTTTTCAATTTTTTTCTCAATTTCAATTTTCTTTTAAATTTTCTTTTCTTCATTCTCTTTTTCTCTCTCAAATTCTTTTCTTTCTTTTTCAACTTGCTCTTTTTCACTCTCATTTTCATTTTCTTTTTTCTTGATTTCTTTTTCTTGTTCTTCTTTTTCACTTGATTTTTCTTTTTCATTTTGATTATAATAAGAAGATATTTCAAAAGAATAAAAAATACAAGGATTTGATTCTAAGATCGAAGCGATGTTCTCATAGATATCACGATCAATTCTTCGTGAATTATTCTTTGTACGGGACTTCTTTGAATCATAAGTTGTATAACCCATGCTTTCTTGGCCGTCACCGTAAAAGACTTCAAACTTGACACTTGTTTTGGTTCGCCTTGAATCCTTCGTCGAATAAGAACCGTGATCTGAACTACTTCGAGAACGATCTTTCGTGGATGAATTCTTCGACGCATATGAACCACGTTCACTTCTTCGTAAAGATTTCTCCGTGGATGGATATGTTGAATCTTGTGAAGAAGAAATCATACCTTCTCAATGGTAATCACGAGAGGTCTCACATTCAAGTTTGATTCATACCGTCTGAACTTCTATATGAACCATAATCTCGATCAAAATCTCTTCTTGAATGATCTTCAAAAGTGTGTCTTCGAGATGACCTTGGTTCTATCCTTCGACTTAAAGAAAGTCGCTCTTACTGGTCTCGTTCCTCGGTTTGATCCAATCGCTTATACAACTTGTCAAACGTGATATTCATGACTCTTTGCATTCCGTTCAACAAGTATTGATAGTCAGACTCTGAGAACACTTCTTGATTCATTTTATTCTCTAAAAATAAAATGTTAAAACAAAAACAAAGATAATACCTTACCTAAAAAAAACATCACAAGTGACTCACAAAGAAAAGAATCGCTCACACTCATGTTTAACTCGTATGATGGCTTTTTCTCTAATGAGTACACTCGTGCCTTTTACTGCTCTCTTTTGCTCTCACAGTTTTGTACTTCATTTTGAAAGACTTATTGCAGCTTGAGGGTAGGCTTCAAAATTGGTTAACAAATGTTTGACGTTGGGTATCAGGTAGGCTAAAAGAAGGAAAAGGCAAATGGAGTAAGGGTGGGTGGCATTGGGTAAAAAGAGAAAATACCAAATGATGGTAGAAGAAAAAATTTTTGAAGATCGGGGTAAGAAGATGAGACTAGAAACAACAAATACTTGCCAAACTTTCAAAAGAAAACTTTACTTTTTTTCATATATTTTTTTCTTTTTTTCTTCTCTTTTTTTTGTATTTTTTTCACTTCAAATGTAAAAAGATGAATACAAAAGAAATGAAATACAATTTTTTTTCGAATTTTTTTTGAATTTACGTACTTATTTGAATTTACGATGTTAACCGTAGCTCCTCATTTTCTAGCTCTGATACCAAATGATACGATTTGCCTTTAGGTGAGTCGAGTCGTATGTGAGATGCCCGATCGTCTACGAGGAGAAATTAAAAAGTTGGCGGGAAAAGGGTGAAATAAGGTTAAAGTTGCGGAAGCTTATCAAAAAGGTTAAGATTTGGATAAGAGGGGGTGAAATGAACAAATGAATTACTTAATGCAAAACTTAATTTAATAATGTAGACTTAAACTAATATGGGAGTTTCATAATGCAAGTCATTATTTATGATGCATACTAAACTAACATGAAAGTTACATAATGCTTTACTTTATTAAATGCAGAACACACAAAGTGTAAGTTAAAATTAAAATATGCAAACTTATTAATTTAAATAAAACTTAATTAAATTAAAAGTCCTTAAAAACATTGGTCTAATAACTAATCAGGCCTGTGAGATGTTTCATCTTGCACTTGGGCCCCTCAAGTTTAGGCCACTCTTGATGGCGTCGAAAAGAGTCGAACCATGATGCGACCAGGATCGCATCATTTTCGTATGAAACTCGATGTGATGTTTATCATAGTTTAGGTGGGTTAGTTTTAATGTGGTTACAAAGGGTGAATGTTAAGTTTTCGGGTAGGCTAAACAAGAGGAATTGGGTATGTGTGGCATTGGGGTGGAAGGTAGTACCAAATGATGGTTAAAGGCTTTAATTGATCGGGATCGAAAGCAATGGTTTAAAATTAGAACTAGAGGAGAAAAACAGAATACAACCAATGCTTGCTAAATTTGAACAGTTTTTTTTCAATTGCACGAAGTTAAATAAATAGAACTTCAAATGACAACTTTGAATTTTTTTAATTTTGACTTTTTCACTACAAACCTATTTCAATTTCTCAAACGTTGTCATCAGAGCTCCTCATTTTCAAGCTCTGATACCAAATGATGCACCCTCAGGATCACGAATAACATGAGTCACTTAGATGCTCGATCGTCTACGAGGAGTGGTTGCAACTTCGGAAGACAATGGATAGATAATTGAATATGTGGAAGCTAATAAGGAAGTTTTCTTTATATTTTTGGTTTAAATTGATAATGAAGAATAATGGTAATGTAGGACGAGTAAGAAGGATACGATGAAGAGGTTCGGCTAGGGTAATAGAAAGAAAGATGAATGATAAAGGTTCAGTTTTGAAGAAGTGGTGAAAAGAAGAATAGAATGGAAATTCAGGGTTTGGATTTGGGATTGGGTAAACGGGTGATTTGTGGATGATGGAACAAAGAACTTAACCAAGAGCGATTCAATACTAAAAAGTGTCACCCTGATTCTTATACGGTTAAGGTGGAAGATGGAAATAGAATGAACGCCACACTCAGGTTAAAAGAGTGATAAGTTCGAATAAAAGACCGAATTGACGCCACTAGAAACTAGATAAGTCGGTCGAGTCTATAACAAAAATTGAGAGAAAATTTTCTCACAAATTCGA
Organism: Gossypium rotundifolium; assembly: GCA_025506655.1. Taxonomy (NCBI): domain Eukaryota; kingdom Viridiplantae; phylum Streptophyta; class Magnoliopsida; order Malvales; family Malvaceae; genus Gossypium; species Gossypium rotundifolium. The sequence continues at coordinate 91,862,742 of CP106731.1, forward strand.
CAGCAATTCATTAAGAGTCAAAAGTCCCTTTACATTGAAAATTAACAAGTATTTATAAGCTAATCAAACTAGCCAAATAGTCACTAAAGAATCCTTAAGAACTAAGTAAGAATTTAGCTAGAAAGATCTTGAAAATTCTGGAATAAAAATCTTTAAAATGCCATGTCCAAATCCAGCTGAATGGGAGTGCATGGGACAACTTCTAGATGGCTGAGTGCATGAGGTCACTTTGCTTGGTGCATGTTTCACTTCTAGGTTAGGCCAATGGAGTAAAAAGCCTCATTCAATAAGCAACTCTTGCTGAAAAGGTACCAACTTTAATTTGAGGATTTGAGAAGCCTTGTAGGTGTGAAAATCTAGATTGAATAGTCATTGAAGTGTGAAAAACTCCAGCCAAATGGTCTCTAGCATGGCAACTAGTGTGAACGCCTAATGATGGAGATTGGGGAAGCAATCGGCCAAGCAACAAAGAGTTTAATGGCTGGTACTTGTTGGCTGAATGGATGCCTTGAAACACCAAAAGTCAGCAGCCAAAAACAATGTTCCAGCCGATCCATGTGTTAGCCAAGTACATCGCACCTAGGTGCATGAATCTCCTTTAAAGCTCTTTGAAGGTTCGGCTGTACCTACATGCATAAGAAAATACATTAACTTAATTCAATTCAACTGAATTTAAATTAAATACATAGCTAAGACACTTTAAATAATCACTTGGACAAATTAATATCATGCTATCTAAGACACTATTAATATCCAGCTATAGCTAAAGACATATTAAAAACTTGTAGTGAAAATTAAGACACATTAAATTGAGTTTTTAAACATCTTAATTTCGGCACTAATTAACACCCTAGAACGCATTAAATTGCTATAGTAGAATTAAATAAAAATAATGAGTTCAAATTTGTTTAAACAAAATAGAAAAAATAAAGCAACTTAATTAATTTAGCTCAATGAGCTAAAATAAGCTCATTTGAGCTGATCCGAGCTGAGGGTAATTTGAGGAGCTGGAAATGAGCTAAAATCAGCTTGTAGAAAGTTATATGGTTGACTCTTCATGCTGTTCCAGGCTCCCTTGAATTGCTCAGCTAATGGTTCAGCCCAAACTTGTTCCAATAATGTCGAAATAGCCTCATTGAATTGTCTAGCCCGTGCTCGCATAATGGGACCTTGAAGGCATCACCAAGGGTCCAAGACGAGTTTGAAACATCTTTGGGGTGAGGTCGCATCGCAAGGTTCCTATCAACTTTGATAGCGGGTCGAGGTTTCAATCACCTACCTTACCATTCCACAAACTATCTCGACAAGTGTTCATATAAGCCTCGAGTTAACACACTCTATTATGATAGTTCAGCTTGGACCCTTAGCCCAAACTTCTATCCATCGATTCCCAACCTATCCATACACCCTCAAACCTCTTGAGCCTAATCCTTTTCTTTCTTAAATGATTTCTTGTAAAACCAATTCTCCAGTTACTCAATTTATGATCAGACAAATATTATGACTCGAATCGTCACCGAGGCTAGTTCGTATCACTAGCCAAATGGGCAACTTAATGGCTAAGAATTCAACCATGAATATGCTAGAAATTTCTAGAAAGAAATCATTAATTTACTGTAGCTAATTCAGCTGAATAGGCATGACTGAAGCATTAAAAATTTAGTTCATGCTTGGAGATGATGCATGGATTGGCCGAATCATCATGTTGCTTCACTTGATGCATTCATGCTTCCTTAACCTTGAAGAAAGCTTAATTCCATGGATGTGCAGCCCCTTAATTGTTCCAACATCTCCCTTGGCCGAATGGAGCTTTAAAGTGCCTTGAAAACTTGAATGGTCATCTTGAAAATGCATGGAACATGCATGAAACGTCCCAAGGTATGTTCTTCCATAAATTCGGTCCATGAATGTTCAAATGCATGAACATTCAGTAGCCCTCTCTTGGATGAACGTCCCAAGTACTTGTGCTCCCTTAAATGCCTTCCAATGAACCTCAATAGTGCAAGCACACTCCCATACGTTGCACCAAGTCGTTCATGAACCTTGCATTAAACACATCTTCACATTCGACTCACCTACATAAACTCATGAACAAAATTAAATCACACAAAATTCAGCTGAACATGCATTAATATAATTTAGACACACTAATTAACATAATAATTAACTTATGACAAATTTAATATTATCTTAACAAGACACATTAAAAATATGCTAAGACTAGGACATCATTAAAGCATGTAATGACTCAAACATATTTATGAGCTGTAGTAAATTAACTAAATTATTTAATTTAGTCCAGCAAGAAAATTAATGAGCTGAAAAGAAATTAAACTGAGCTCAAATGAGCTCTCCCCTAAAGTGCCCAGAATTGAAATTTTTGCCAAGGCTCCGGCTTAACCCCGAGCCTTCCCAAGGCCCCCAAACACACTCAAACAACAGTAAGGCATACCAAACACACAGAAACATCATAAATGTAAAGCCCCTAATTCTTGAATGTTACATTTCCAACCGTCCATGCACCCGCCAGGTTCATTGATGCATTCGACCACATACATTGCACCTAGTGCATGCATCTCTTTAAATGCTTGCATGTACATTCGGCTGAACCTTCATGAATAAGAAAAGTACATTAAATCATTCCAATTTAGCTGAACGAAATTAAAGACACACTAGGACATCCTAATAGACACTTTAGACACACTAAACACACACTTAAGCTTCATTGAAAATTCGGCAGCCACTAATTAAATAGAAAAACCTGCACATTAATTCTTGAATTAAAACTAATTAAAACCATGTAATAAAATGTGACAAATTAAATTAGACTTAGACAAATTAAATCTGACACTAAATAAAATATTTAGACACATTTAATTTCTTCAGAGGAAAATTAATAAATAAAATGTTCAATTTATTTAAAGCATTATATTTAAGCAAATAGCTCAATGAGCTGGAGTGAGCTCAAATCGAGCCCAATTGGACTAATCCAGCTCAATTTGGAAGTGCACCATAGTGCACATTAGCTCCACGGCACTTGGGTCATTTTATACGAGCTCAATTAATTTGTAAATCGTTGGTGCCCCAGGCATGCCCGTATCATCCCCCCTCTTCAAGACGATTCATCCTTGAATCCACCTGTTGGTTTTCTCGAACAAAATTCCTTTTGCTCGACTTTCCTCGATCAAACGGGACAGATGATAATCGTGATACCTAAAAAAGATAACCATGAGTTAGCAAGAGTTGTTTCAAACATACTTGCAAACCAAATGTAAACAGCGCCAAATAAATAAATCGCATGCGAACAGGCATAAGCACATTATCATACAAAAGGAACAATGCCTTATCAAACTTTTGAGACATAATTGAATAGTCTTCAAGGCATGCATACGATCTAATGGAAGTCCACAAGACATGATTATCATGCAAGTAACACATCAAACGGTAGACATAAACTTCACAAACAAGTAGTTGAGAAGATGCACATTGCACACGAAATTGAACAATCAAAACTTGTATTGAACGATATATGAAATCACTCGCACATGAATTATAAAATCTATTGTACACAAAATTCTTTTTGTCAATGAACAAAACAGATAGATCATCAATAATCAAAATAGGACAATCAAGCACTTCATGATCTAAATGATCTACAAAAGACAATTCATTATCAGAATTTCTATCAACATCCAAAGAGAACGAAAACATCTCAAAGTCCCCAAGTGAATTACACATGTGATGAAATATGGGCTCTTTCACACGAGAATTATCAAAATTATCAAACACAAGAATCCTTTCATCAATCATCAAGATAGGTAGATCACAAATAGGCAAAATGGAACGATTAAACGTATCATGATCCAAATGTTTTGCAAAAGCCAGTTCATCAACACAAAGCTTATCACCATTCGAAAAAAACCAAAAAATGCATCAACAATTTCAATAGGCTTACCTTTATGAGCGAAAAGAGAAAGATCATTCTTACCTTGCTCGTACATTACAAACCTTATCTCCTCAAGAACATAGGGTAGTCAAGGCTTCGTGTTTGAATCAGCACTTTTGAAATAGAATGTGAATTTTAAATACAACCACAAAACTTGTTTAAGAAGTGAATAAAAATTGAAAACAAAACGAACAAATTTCGCTACCTTATCCAAGAAACAAGTATCAAAACAATAGGAATTTTTCACATACAATTGATGATACTTAATTTTCCCACAAAACAAATTAAAAATAATTCCCAATTTAAAAACATGTGTTTGATTATTTAAGTCAAGATGTAACAATGGTTTCGATAAATCAAACATGTTAAGCCAATAGGGCTTGTATATATTCAAGATCAAGCAATCAAAACTCTTAATATGTTTTAAAATAGATTTGCAAAAACTCGGAGATTTCAGATAGGACAATGAACAAATCTCGTACTTACATAATCAATCATATTGGGATTAAAAGAAAATTTATCGTCATACTTAATCGAGTCTTACGTTTGTTGGACATACATTATTCCACCGTCACACTTTGCATCACAATGATTTTTATTAAACAAACTCGTCTTACCATCATTTAAAATATCATAATGAATCGAGGGATGGCAAATGACGATATTATCACAAACATTAGAAAAATTTGGTGGAGACTGAATCTCTTCAAAACACTTACCTTCTTTACCTTCAATCTCGTGGGGTGAAATTTTCATCTTCAATCTTACCATTTCGATCATATGAAAACGTCTTTCTTCAGGAAGGTATTGAAGTTGAAAGTCGTCGTGCGATATGTCAGAAACCTGAAATTAAGAAACAGAAGAGGAACAAATTTTCGAAGAGTTAGCTAAATCAACACGCTCTTTTTCTTGCTCATCTTGTTCGTTTGTTTCTTTTTCAAGATCTTTTTCTTTTTCACTTTCAATCTCTTTTTCAATTTTTTTCTCAATGTCAATTTCTTTTTCAATTTTTCTTTTTCATTGCTCTCTTTCTTTCACTCTCATTTTCTTTCTCTTTTTCTTTTTCATTCTCTTTTTCTTCTTTTTCTTTCTCTCTCACGATTTCTTTTTCTTGTTCTTCTTTTTCAAGCTCTTTACAACTTGTAGAGGTTACAAAAGAATCAAAAAGATAAGGATTTGCATTAAAGAAAGAAGTTATTTTCTTAGATCCTTCGTGTAAAATTCTTCGTGCGGGACTTCTTTGAATCATACGTCAAATAACTCGTGCTTTCTTATTTATCACCGTCAAAGGCTTCAAACTTGTTATTCGTTTTGCTTTGCCTTAATTTCCTCATTGAATAGGAATCATGAACCACTTCGAAGATGATCTTTCGTGGATGAATACTTGGACGCATATGAACCACGTTCACTTCTTTGTAAGGGTTTCTCTGTAGATAGATATGTTGAAGTTTTTGAAGAAGAAATCATACCTTCTCGATGGTAACCTTGAAAGGTCTCAAATTAGTGGTTTGATTCATGCCGTCTTGAACTTCTTGAGGAATAAAAATCTCGATCAAAATATCTTCTCGAATGATCTTCGAATGTGTGTCTTTGAGACAACCTTGATTCCGTCCTTCGACTTGAAGAAAGTCGTTCTTGTTGGTATCGTTCCTCGATTCGATCCAATCGCTTATGCAACTTGTCAAACTTGGTGTTCACGATTCTTCACATCCCGTTCAACAAGTATTGATAATTAGTTTCTGACAACACTTCTGGATTCATGATGTTAGTAATGAAAAAGATAATTGATTAAAAAATAACAAAATAAAAATTTACAGACCTCACCACAAAGCTCACAAGTCACTCACAAAGGAAAAGGTCACTCACACTCGTGTTTCACTTTTATAAGGCTTTTCTTTGATGAATACACTCGTGCCTTTTACCATTCAATCTCGTCTCACAATTTTGTACTTCGTTTCAAATAGACTAATTGCGGCTTGAGGGTCGACTTCAAATTGGTTAACAAGGGATGAATGTATAGGTGTAGGGTAGGCTAAAAATAAAGAAAAGGCAAATGGGGGTAAGGGTGGATGGCGTTGGGTGAAAATAAGGGGAATACCAAATGATGGGCAAAGGGTTTAGAAAGATCGGGGTAGAAAAGATGATAACAAATCAAGAAATTGCAACACTTCACACTTTTTTAACTCATATATATATATTTTTGAATTTTTTTAAATTTTCATATATTTTTTAATACTTCTATTCAATATGCTGATTTACAAAGAAAATAAATACAACTCTTTTTTTAGTTCCGAATTTTTTCAGTTCACGAACCTATTTCGGCTCTCGATCGTCGTCATTTTCCTTATTTTTATAGCTCTGATACCAGATGATACGATTCACCTCGAGATGAGTCGAGTCGTATGCGAGTTGCCCAATCGTCTACGAGGAGGAATTAAGTCTTCGGGAAATAATAAGAAACAAAGTTAAGTTTGCGAAAGCTTTTAAGTGAATTTGTCTTACAAAAGGGATTTAAGTTAAGAATGGAGGTTAGGAAATTAAGGAAACGATTTAGATGATGGAAGGATAGGTTCGGTGTAGGTAGGATGAAGTACGATGGATATTCGATTGGTTAAATTTAGAAAGAAATAGTAAAGGTAGAAAAGATAGTAGGATAATAAAATGGGAATGAAAAAATAGAACTTAAATGAGAAATGATTTAACACTAGCAAGTGTCACTCCGATTTCTATAATGTTTAAGGTGAAAGATGGAAATCGATGATGGACCACGACCCGTTATCTAGAAAGATAAGAATCAATGGTATAATAGAATGGAAGAGTACGATTGACGCCACAAGTAAGCTTGATAAGTTAGAATCGAAACTCATATGAAAATGAAGAGGAGATAAAACTCTCTCGATGAACAAAAGTTCATATATTTTAATCAAAGTTCAAAGTTCAAAAGTTCCATTTACAAATGAAAATAGCAAGTATTTATAGGCTATCATAGAGCTAACCGAATGGTCACTAATTAACTTAAGAGCTAAGCTAAATTAAGCTAGAAATGACTAGAAAATTGTAACATCCCCAAACCCGGCCCACAAGCCCTGATCGGATCTGGTATGTCACTGCATGGAAAAGCGGTTGGAAAATCTTTGACTTTAGAATAAACTTGAAAATTTTGTTAACTTTTGAAAATGTGTCCATTAAAATTATTTAGTAATATAAGCTCGTTATAAAATATGTGAATTAAAACTTTATGATAATTTATTATGTTATAAATCATGTGAAGAAAATATTTCTAAGTATAGTATAAACTTCAATAATCATAAATAGAACACTTTAAATAAAAGTGGCCCTTATTATATCAAATAAATACCCAAAACGATAAGATAAAATAATTAAATCAAATAAAACATCTCTCGCATAAAATCGCTTCTTCATGGCCACCTTTGTCTCCACTCCAACCCGGTCCATTAATCACAAATCACTGCGATGTTGGATAAATAATTGGGTGAGTCACACGGACTCAGTGTGTAATTAAACCACTGATATCCACCCACATGTTAGCCACAAATCAACCCAATTATCAAATGCAACATGTAAACATAATCATATAGACATTACCATGATCTGGGCTTGGCCCACATTCAATCCACATTCAAGCATCTTGGGCTAGGCCCTTTTCTCATTAATCCATCGATTCATTGGGCTTGGCCCATTTCACGTATGTTCTCAAAACATACCTATTCATATTTCATATTGGGCTTGGCCCATTTCCATAGCATCTCATAACGGAACAATGCAACATGAAACCCAACCCAATCCTAAGGTCCAACCGCTACACACCCCCTTATCCAGCCTACCACACACCAGGGGACTATCGAGTCACCCTCTCCTTTTTCCTCCAAAAAGGCAACCAATGCCATCCACGATGTAGCGTATAGCTAACATCAAACCACGATGGAGCACACAGCAATCCATCAAGCCACGATATGGCATAAGCCGATATCGATCAAAGGTAACCACGAACTAAATCGCAAAGATCCACAACGCGACCTCGATCGGCGCCAATCCACGATGTAGCACAAAGCTGACATCAACCACGTACTCGAAGTACACCCGTACCTTCTTTCAAAAACCCACCCATGCACATGTAACATAATATGAAGCTGAGATGATGATATTCACAAATATAGGCATGCTCACATAGTTAAAATCAATTATCACATATTAGCCAATTTGCTACTAACCTGGTCGTCATCATACCCCTTTTAGGGTATCCATTACACATATGGAACTGCATTCATTAGTAAACATATAGCACAACAAATCCCGAAACAATGGTCTAACTACACACCTTATAAACTGAAGCTCTAAACCCTCGATCCTGATGCTATCGTTTAGCGAGACTACTGATTATCCGCCTATCGTTTTACATTGCGCCCACACCCGGTGGCCAATCTCGTGACGAAATTGATCTCTTTGAACTTGGGATGGGAGCTTTCCCTTTCCCCCCTTGGCGCTTTCGCATCCATCGATGATACTTAATCGAACCACACGATTAATCAACAAAGTCATAATCTACTATTAACGAATCTAAGTTACTTACTACTCATCCTTACGAAATAAATTGAAATCCAAGGCTTCCTTTGCTCTTGTCGATTTGGTCCTAAAAGATCATAGCCACCACTCACCAACACAAAAACATAAACAATGGCCTAAGGTCAATTCCAATGGATCACTTACCCTTTCTACTTGGATCCCAAAACACCAATGGTCTCAAGAAGTTGCTGAAAATCCTCATTACATAATATTAGAATCGGCTAATCCCAAAACCCATGGAAAAGGCCCTTTGGCGAATACTTACCACCTTACCTTGTCCGAAATCCCAAGAGAATCCCTTTTAGCTCCTCTACAACAAAATGAAACACATCACCATGGCCCTAGGGACATTCGGCCATACCAAAACTAAGGCCAACCATTCGGTTATGGCCATCAAAAGAGAGGACTCAAATTGACGGTTTAAGACAGAACACTTACCTTCCCTTAGAATCGAATGGAGGAGAACTAGGAGAGATCACCCTTGCTGATATTCGGCCAACCACACTAGGTTATCAAAAGAAGATTTTGACAAGGGTTGAGAGGATGCTTAGAAGAGTATAGTTTCGGCTATCAAGGGATTAAAAGAAAATAACAGAAATATTTGACTAAAAGTGTAACATCCCAAAAATGGGGTTATTTGGAATTTAATCATTTTTCTTATGTATGAACTGCTGAGATATTATTTATGGAATAATAGAGTTTAATTAAAGGCCTTGAGTTGGCTCGGAATGGTAGAAATAAATACATTATTTGCTTTAAAGGTGGATAGCCTTAGTGGTTAGGGGTTATAAGAATAAATAAGGAAACATTTGTCATAAAATGAGCCTAGAATAAGTGGCAAAGGGAGGGCCACTTGGGAGCTACACTTGACGCCATCAAGAACAAGGGAGAGCCATGGTTGAGTCATGTAATTCCTTTTTCTTTCATGTTTTGGACGGCATAGGGGGGGAGAGTTTTTCCTCTCTTTAAACTCTTATTATTATTTATTTATTGATGATAAATAATAAGTTAAAAGAAGGATAATAGGAGATAAAGAATATATTGGTAGGATTAATTCAAATTATTCTTTTTTTTAATCAATTAAGAAGTTGGTAGTATTTGGAACTCCTTAGTGGAGTGGAATGGCAAGGACTTTGGGGAGGGGATAATGCCGAAATTATTAAGGTTATTTTCGGCTAGCCTTCACTTGGTGATAATCCTTTTCTTTTCATTCTTTCTCAATTTTTCTCTATTGCCAATCACTTCTCTTATTCTTGATTTCTAGTAAAATTTTACTCTTTTCTTTCTCTTCATTGTCAAACCGAAATCACCTTTCCTTTACACTCTCCTCTTCTCAAAAATTCCCTTAAGCAAAATTGTTAACACCATCCTCTTCCATTGATTTCTTTCTCCCTTGACCGAATAACTCCTTGGAAGTGGAGATTTTCTTTCCTCCTATTTTCTTACCTTGGCCGAATGGTATAGTGGCATAGGCACATCGGGATCTCGCTAGTGTTCAATCAATTGTATGGTAAGTAGAGTTGGCGAATGCCTATGCTCCCTTTTTCCTATCTTTGTCGACTTTTTAAGAATTAAGGGCCAATATCGGCATTTGTTTACAAGGTGCTAAGTATCTGTTTTGAAAACCGAATCTATCTAGGTGTTTGGGATTTTGGAGACCGAACAAAGCAAGCCGTCATTCGTGACCAATCAAGTGGTAAGTGTTGGTAAGAATCGGTTTTCATGGGTTTAGTTTGCAAATATTTAAAACAAAAGGCTATGGTTATTAATATTGGTGATTGAAGGTTGTGAACAGATTAAGTGATTTGGGTCTTGAGGCTAGTATTCACAATGACTAGGTAAGGATTCGGGTACAAAAGGTTACCCTTTAAAATACTTGGGTTGGCGAATAGGCCATAGTGCTAATCCTGGTTGGCCGAATGTAGGTGCGAGAGAGATCTAGGGTGGCCGACTCCTCCATTCGGATTTAGATTAATCGTGGTGACGGTGTGTACATACACATATAATTTATTAATATCTTGATTGTTGTGAATACTATCTTGGTTTTCATGTAGCATTGGATAATGTACCACAACGGTATAGTTGGCAATTCGGTAAGTCCACGAAAATGTGTATCATTACTTGATGCTTTTGGTAAGCAAAATGTATTGATGCATGAGATTTAAGCATGTGATGGCATGAAACATATATGTATATATGGTGATGTGGGATTAGTGAGTGGAGGCGCATTATTGTGCCGACGGGCACCGTGTTTTGGTAACACACCGTGACTACGGTCACCGAGGTTTGGTACCTCAGGAGGTTTGGCACCTAGAACGACTTGTCCTCATGGTTAACACCACCGTGGGTTGGCCCCACTTGAGATATGGGATCGTCGCGCGGTGATTTGGTACCACACGATGGGTTGGCCCCATCAAATGATCTGTGTCTATGGACACCAGTGTTTTGGTAACACATTGTGACTATATGTCACCAGTGGTTTGGCACCACCAGTGGTTTGGTACCACATCGGGGTAGACAGTGGCGTTTGGATGGCTAGGATGGGTACATAATATTATGCATATTAATAATTATGTGTTGTGTATGAAAATGTTTTAAAAACGGGGAAGGGTTACATACTGAGTCTTGGTGACTCACCTTCTCCATTATTTTTTTCAGGTGATGCCTAGATCGCGGATATGGAGCCGGAGGGACTCGGGGTGGCCATGCAGTGGACTTGAAACAAAAGAACTTTAATTTAGTTATATTATTTTGTTATTTATTTTATTTTATTTGGATTGTAATAAGGCCTCCATAAACTTTACTTTTGTTACTATGCTTATGTGGGATACTTGTTTTTTTAAAACTACAAATTAAATTAAAGTCACATGTTTTCCTAAAACAACACGAAAATGTTTTATCGTGTCAGCGGACACATCCAAAATTGGTATAACAACTTGACTTCAATTAAATTTTCAAATTTAATCCGAGTAAGATTTCAAAAGATAACCAAAGCGAGGTGTTTTCAACGAAACTTAAATTAGATTTTAAAATGGGTTTCAAAGTTTTCTCAGTAACGACCCATATTCGGTCCTAACGTTTGGGCGGGTTTGGTTATTACAAATTGGTATCGAGCCAGTTCAAAGCTTCATTGTGTGGGGCCCAAGGCCCAAAATGTTTTAGTAGGCCTTATTAATTGTTTTTGGGTTTTAAGCGGCATGGCTGAGTCTCCCAAGACCGATCCGCCTGTAAGTACATCTAAACCTCTTTGTGAATTATATTACAGAGAAGGGTAGGAAGCATGGAGCGTAGATAGACTTATAGGAACTTGAACCTAGGATTAGATTACTCAAACACACAAGCAGAACATAAGACTTAAAGAACTAAACCAACCTATGACTTGGTCATTTGAGCTAGGGTGTGGTAACCCACATGCATGTCAGGATTGGGCTGGAAGAGCCTAGTATTTAAGCGGTCGAGTGACTCACCACCTCTTCGCAGGTATCCTGCAGTGCGTAGCTTGGTTCACCCTAACCTGGAGGGCTCGGTGGTGTGGTAACCTCATGCGCATGTCTAGAAAGGTTCGGTGGGAGCTTGGTATTTAAGCGGTCAAGTGTGACTCACCTCCTCTCCACACGAAACCCCGCACAGTGCGTAGCTTGGTTCACCACGACCAAGAAGGCTCGGTCATAGGCTAAACATAATGACTAAAACCCGAAAGGGAATTAGCCTTGATTTTTGAAAAAGGAATGAAACGATAAAACTTGGTATTAAAACTTTTAAAATCACTCCTTCAAACGTAAGAACAACTCTTTTTTACAATGTTTTCCCCGAAAAGTTCGATTTGTGGAAAATTACGAAAATACCCTTAGGGGTAAAATTACTAAAATACCCTTGGTTCATAAAACATCAACTCAATGATTTTGTCCAAAATTTTAACTACTTCTCAAATATTCAACTCAGCTTTGGAAATCATCAATGAAACATTTTGGTTTTGGAAAATTACGAAAACACCCTCAACTTATAAAATTACCAAAACGACCCTGAGTACAAAATTTTTGCAACATCACCGTTTTAAGAAAGAAAAATTCTCAAAAGGGACCCTCAGAGTTTTACAATTATTAAAACACCCTTGATTTACAAAAATTACAAAATTACCCCTGATGGACAAAATTACCAAAATACCCCTGGTTTTCGAAATAATGCCATAACTTCAAACCTTATCAATTTTTAATAATACCCCCCAGTGTTGGGAATTTCAAAAACAACCTACTTTACTAAAGTTTTAAAATCTCTTTTATTACGAAAATACCCCTGAAGGAAAAAGACGAAAATACCCCTGGGTTAGAAATGGGCAGAAATGTCCGAAGAGCGAATAGGTATGGAAAGTATTAAGGAATGGATGCAAGAACTTCTTTGTGTAAACTAAGATAGAAAACTGAAACCTTGTTTGCACGGAAGAATCTCTAATTAAAATTTCTTCATAAAATTTCTTCGCGAGTAATGAAGTGGAACAAACGCTAATACATAAAATTTCTCTTAATCAGATTAAAAGCGCGATAGATAGAATGAGTTTTAGAGGACGTGGATGCCGTGGGCCTTGATGAGGGTAGGATGACGGTGTCCGAACCCGTCAGTCGGGACAAGGTTACGAAATGATGTGCCACCGCCACCACCACCTCCACTTTTTGGAGTAGAGGAAGCGAGATCGAGACGGGAGGAGGCGGTATCACAAGTCGTGTTGCGAGTCCTCGAATTGGTGGTGAGGTGGTGGAAATTTAGGAGCTCGAAATCATTCCAGTGAATTGATCCAACGAGCCGAGGTGTTCCGGTGTGTCAAGAGTGGCACCAGTGTAGCGAATCTTGGCTAGAGTCAATGAAAGGATCATGGATGATCTTGACTTTGTTGAGGAGAAAAAAGCGAAAGGGCCGTATCGCTTCTAAAGGATGAAGCGTATCGGTGGTGGTGACGATTCGAAATGGCGCTCTGACGGATGATTTGACTTGGGATTATTTCAAAACCGCCTATCGGAAGAAGTATGTGGGCACCGATTATCTGATGCTCGGAGGAAAGCCTTTACGGGGTTAGTGCGAGAACTAAGTCGATGGCGAAATATGAGGCGAGTTTTTAAGGCGAGTAGGTATGCTAGAGGCATCGTGGCTCTCGAACACAAGCGTGTGTCCGCTTTGAGGACGGACTCAAGAGATGATTTGAGGTTCTTGATTGCCCATGACAAGTTCGTGAGTTTTCATCTCTTGTGGAAAAGGCTAAGGTAGCCAAGGAATCAAGGAGGCGTGAGACAAAATTATAGTAGGAATAATCGAAGAGAGGATTTGGGTCAATTTGGATCCATGGTAGTGTCGAGAAAAAGGCTAGGCCAAGTGGGCCGTCGGTGACAAGGTCCATGATCGCTAATCGGTGGTCGACTCATGTAATCACTGGGAAGACCCATTGGGGAAATTGTTCGACCGGTGATAGAGGATGTTTTGAGTGTGGGTCTTTGGAACACCGCGTGAGGGATTGTCCCCAGAAGCGAACTCGGAATCAGTCAGAGGGGCAGAACCGTACTCAAGATAGAAATGTGGGACCTCGGAGGGTCGTGGTAATGGTAGAGGAAATGGTGCTAATCGTGGTCGTGGAACTCGAGGCGAGGTTCGAGGCAAAAGCAGAGGCTAAGCGACTGGCTTAGTCTATCTGGCGGCGTCGCGAGGAGGTGACCTTGGGATGTCATAACCGATGCGTTTCGATTTTGGTCTTCCTTATTATGCATTAATTGATGTGGGGTCTACACATTCGTATGTAGCCAGTAGTGTGGTAGAGACTTTGGACCTAAACTCTGAAACTACTTCTAGGGAGATGACTGTAGTTAGTCCGTTAGGTCACTCTGTAGTGGTAGATAAACTTTATAGAGGCGTACCCTAGAACTCCAAGGGTCGATTTAGTCGATCGATGGAACTACCATTCGGGAGTTCGATTTGATCCTTGGAATGGATTGGCTGGTTAAGTATCAGGCGAATTTGGATTGCGCGGCTAAGCGCATGGTTCTTAAGACGGCTGAGAACGATGAAGTGGTTATGATAGGTGATAGAAGGAATTACCTATCCAACGTGGTGTCTGCCTTGAAGGTTGAGAAGATGGTCAAGAAGGGTTGTAAGGCATTTTGGTTCAAATCATGCTTTGGAAGCTAAGGAGTCGCATTGGAAAGGTCCGAACGGTTGGGGAATTTCTTGATGTGTTCCCGGAAGAACTTCCGTGTCCGCCTCGGATCGGGAAGTCGAATTTAGTATAGACTTGCTACGGAACAGCACTGTGTCTATAGCACCTTACCGAATGGCGCCAAAGGAGTTGGTGGGTGAAGGCTCAAATTCGGGAGCTCTTGGATAAAGGTTTATTCAACCTAGTATATCTCCGTGGGAGGCGCTGTATTGTTTGTCAAGAAGAAGGACGGTTCTATGCGAATGTGCATCGACTCACCGTCGATTAAACAAGTTGACAATCAAAACAAGTACCCATTGCCTCGGATCGATGACTTGTTTGACCAGTTGAAGGGGGCGTCGGTGTTTTCGAAGATAGACCTTAGGTCGGGTTACCATCAACTTAAGGTGAAGGAGGCCGATGTTCACAAGACGGCATTCCGAACTCGGTATGGGCATTACGAGTTCTTAGTGATGCCATTCGGGTTGACCAATGCCCCGGTGGCGTTCATGGACTTAATGAATAGGGTATTCCAACAGTACCTAGACCAATTCGTCGTGGTGTTCATTGACGACATATTAGTTTACTCAAGGACGGAGGAGGAGCACGACAAGCATTTACGGATAGTTCTGCAAGTGTTGAGGGAAAAACAATTATATGCCAAATTCAGTAAGTGCAAAATTTGGCTGAGGGAGGTGGCTTTCTTAGGTCACGTGGTGTCGGCGGAAGGATTAGAGTGGATCCCATAAGATTGAAGCGGTGTTGGAGTGGAAGCGCCTAAGTCGGTGGCGGAGATACGAAGTTTTCTGGGTTTAGCAGGGTATTATCGGAGGTTTGTGGAAGGGTTCTCTCTGATCGCAGCACCATTGACTAAGTTGCTAAGAAAAGGTGTTCCATTTGTATGGCTAGAGAAGCGACAAGAAAGCTTTGATAAGTTGAGGAAGATTCGCGAAACTCCGATTTTAGTACAACCCGAGGCGAAATTATTCACGATCTATTGTGATGCATCTCACACCGGTTTGGGGTGTGTGTTGATGCGAGATGGGAAGGTAGTAGCCTATCGTCCCGTCACTAAGACCGCATGAGGTTAACTACCCAACTCACGACACAGAGTTAGCGGCGTTGTCTTCGCCTCGAAGATATGGAGACAATATCTTTATGGGGAGAAGTCGGTAATTTACGGATCACAAAAGTTTGAGGTATCTTGACTCGAAGGATCTGAATCGAGACAATAGATGGATTGAGCTGTTAAAGGACTCTGATGTTCCATCGAGTATCATCCGGTAAGGCTAACGTGGTGGTGACACGTTGGCCTAAGGTTGTGGCGGACTTAAGAGCAATGTTTGCTCGATTGAGCCTATATGACGATGGAAGCCTTTTGGCGAGCTTCAAGTTAAGCCAACATGGATCGAGGAAATCAAGGACAAACAGTTAGTGGATGAAGGGTTAAATGCTAAGAGAATGCAAGTTCGGGATGGTGGTTTAGAAGGGTATAGTTTGACCGGTGATGGTGTGTTATGTTTTCAAGGGCGGCCAGTATGCCAAAGGATATGGAGTTGAGGCGGAAAATTCTCCATGATGCTCATAGCAGCCATACGCTATGCATCCGGAGGAAGCAAGATGTATGGAGATCTACAAAAACAGCTACAGTGGCGGGTTGAAGCGTGAGATAACAAAATTAAGTAGGGAAGTGTTTGGCGTGTCGGCGGGTTAAAGTGAACACCGATTACCATCGAGGCTACTTCAACCGGTAAAAGATTCCTCAATGGAAATGGGAGAGGATCACTATGGATTTCGTCGATGGTCTACCCTTTACGCCCAAAGAAGAAGGATGCGATTTGGGTGATCGTAGACCGTCGACTAAATCACTCACTTCATCTGGTGAGAATGGACTACTCACTCCGAAACTAGCAAAGTTGTATGTGGCGAGATAGTCGATTGCATGGTGTGCTGTATCGATTATCTCGAGATAGGGACCCAAGGTTCACTTGAGGTTTTGGAAAGCGTTACATCAAGCGTTGGATGCGATTGGATTTCAAAGACTTTCCATCCCGGTCGAACGGGCAATCAGAAAGGTCATCTGAGATCTTAGAGGATATCTTTGAGGGTTGTGTCTTGGAATTAGAGGTAGTGGGGAGAATTCTTACCTCTAGCCGAGTTCGCCTACAACAATAGCTACCAAGCGAGTATTCGAGATGGCACCATACTGAAGCCTTTGTATGGATTTGAAATGCCGAACTCCGGCGTGTTGGACGGAGTTGGGTGAATGACAAGTGTTGGGCCCAATTGGTAGCGAGATCGAAGACAAAGTCAAAGTGATTCGGTCTCGTCTCAAGGAAGCATCAGATAGGCAGAAGTCTTATGCCGATCTCAAACGCAAGGAAATGGAGTATGCTGTGGGAGACAAGGTCTTTCTAAAGGTGTCGCCTTGGAAAAAGGTGTTAAGATTTGGACGAAAAGGGAAGCTAAGCCCAAGGTTCATCGGGCCATATACAGTTGTAAAGTGAGTGGGTCCGGTGGCTTATCAGCTAGAGTTGCTTGCAGAATCGAGTCGATACATAGCGTCTTTCACGTATCAATCTTTGAGGCAGTATCGGTCGGATCCATCACATGTGGTGCCTGTGACAGAAATCGAGGTTAACGCAGACTTATCTTTTGAGGAGGAACCGGTTCAGATCTTGGATAGAGATATAAAGGTTCTACGTAGGAAGTCAGTGCCCTTAGTGAAAGTGCTGTTGTGGAACCATGGTGTGGAAGAAGCTACGTGGGAACCTGAGGATGTGATACGGCGGCAATACCCTCATCTGTTTTAGTTAAGTAATTTCGGGACGAAATTTATTTTAAGGGGGGTAGAACTGTAACATCCCAAAAATGGGGTTATTTGGAATTTAATCATTTTTCTTATGTATGAACTGCTGAGATATTATTTATGGAATAATAGAGTTTAATTAAAGGCCTTGAGTTGGCTCGGAATGGTAGAAATAAATACATTATTTGATTTAAAGGTGGATAGCCTTAGTGGTTAGGGGTTATAAGAATAAATAAGGAAACATTTGTCATAAAATGAGCCTAGAATAAGTGGCAAAGGGAGGGCCACTTGGGAGCTACACTTGACGCCATCAAGAACAAGGGAGAGCCATGGTTCGAGTCATGTAATTCCCTTTTTCTTTCATGTTTTGGACGGCATAGGGGGGAGAGTTTTTCCTCTCTTTAAACTCTTATTATTATTTATTTATTGATGATAAATAATAAGTTAAAAGAAGGATAATAGGAGATAAAGAATATATTGGTAGGATTAATTCAAATTATTCTTTTTTTTTAATCAATTAAGAAGTTGGTAGTATTTGGAACTCCTTAGTGGAGTGGATGGCAAGGACTTTGGGGAGGGGATTATGCCGAAATTATTAAGGTTATTTTTGGCTAGCCTTCACTTGGTGATAATCCTTTTTCTTTTCATTCTTTCTCAATTTTTCTCTATTGCCAATCACTTCTCTTATTCTTGATTTCTAGCCGAAATTTTTACTCTTTTCTTTCTCTTCATTGTCAAAACGAAATCACCTTTCCTTTACACTCTCCTCTTCTCAAAAATTCCTCTTAAGCCGAAATTGTTAACACCATCCTCTTCCATTGATTTCTTTCTCCCCTTGACCGAATAACTCCCTTGGAAGTGGAGATTTTCTTTCCTCCTATTTTCTTACCTTGGCCGAATGGTATAGTGGCATAGGCACATCGGGATCTCGCTAGTGTTCAATCAATTGTATGGTAAGTAGAGTTGGCCGAATGCCTATGCTCCCTTTTTCCCTATCTTTGTCGACTTTTTAAGAATTAAAGGCCAATATCGACATTTGTTTACAAGGTGCTAAGTATCTGTTTTGAAAACCGAATCTATCTAGGTGTTAGGGATTTTGGAGACCGACAAAGCAAGCCGTCATTCGTGACCAATCAAGTGGTAAGTGTTGGTAAGAATCGGTTTCATGGGTTTAGTTTGCAAATATTTAAAACAAAAGGCTATGGTTATTAATATTGGTGATTGAAGGTTGTGAACAGATTAAATGATTTGGTATTTGAGGCTAGTATTCACAAAGTGACTAGGTAAGGATTGGTACAAAAGGTTACCCTTTAAAATACTTGGGTTGGCGAATAGGCCATAGTGCTAATCCTGGTTGGCCAGAATGTAGGTGCAGAGAGATCTAGGGTGGCCGACTCCTCCATTCGGGATTTAGATTAATCGTGGTGACAGGTGTGTACATACACACATATAATTTGTTAATATGCTGATTGTTGTGAATACTATCTTGGTTTTCATGTAGCATTGGATAATGTACCACAACGGTATAGTTGGCAATTCGGGTAAGTCCCTGAAAATGTGTATCTGTTACTTGATGCTTTTGGTAAGCAAAATGTATTGATGCATGAGATTTAAGCATGTGATGGCATGAAACATATATGTATATATGACTGATGTGGGATTAGTGAGTGGAGGGGGCAGTATTATTGTGCCGACGGGCACCAGTGTTTTGGTAACACACCGTGACTACGGTCACCAGAGGTTTGGTACCTCCAGAGGTTTGGCACCTCACAATGACTTGTCCACGTGGTTAACACCACCGTGGGTTGGCCCCACTTGAGATATGGGATCGTCGCGGTGATTTGGTATCACACGATGGGTTGGTCCCATCAAATGATCTGTGTCTATGGACACGGTGTTTTGGTAACACATTGTGACTATATGTCACGGTGGTTTAGCACCACCGGTGGTTTGGTACCACATCGGGGTGAGCGATGGCGTTTGGATGGCTAGGATGGGTACATAATATTATGCATATTAATAATTATGTGTTGTGTATGAAAATGTTTTAAAAGCAGGGAAGGGTTACATCTCGAGTCTTGGTGACTCACCTTCTCCATTATTTTTTTCAGGTGATGCCTAGATCGCGGATATGGAGCCGGAGGGACTCGGGGTGGCCATGCAGTGGACTTGAAACAAAAGAACTTTAATTTAGTTATATTATTTTGTTATTTATTTTATTTTATTTGGATTGTAATAAGGCCTCCATAAACTTTACTTTTGTTACTATGCTTATGTGGGATACTTGTTTTTTTAAAACTACAAATTAAATTAAAGTCACATGTTTTCCTAAAACAACACGAAAATGTTTTATCGTGTCAGCGGACACATCCAAAATTGGTATAACAACTTGACTTCAATTAAATTTTCAAATTTAATCCGAGTAAGATTTCAGCAAGATAACCAAAACGAGGTGTTTTCAACGAAACTTAAATTAGATTTTAAAATGGGTTTCAAAAGTTTTCTCTGTAACCACCCATATTCGGTCCTAACGTTTGGGCCGGGTTGGGCTGTTACAAAAAGGCCAAAGGAGAAATCGGCAAGAGTTAATGTTGTTTGGGAGGATTTTGGTTAAAAAAAATAAGAGAACTCCCCTAGAACATTCGGCTAGGCACACAAGACTATGGCTGACCAAAATACACCAAATGATGACTAAAAGAATTCGGCAAATGGTCAAAAGAAATTCAAAAAGAGGGCTGCCCATTAAATAGGAAATTCGGCACTTGCTCCCCCCTTGAAGACTCCACATTCGGCTACCACCTTCAAGAGCTCCTAACTGCTAATTCAAAAGCTAAACAACTCCCATTAAATCTTATCTTCATCCATTCAAAAACAATTTGAATGGTTCCACTATTATCCCACTTAGCTGTCTAACACTTATCGCCATCGCCAACAAAATTACACTTCAAATGCAACACCCATGTGCCGTCTACACCTTCAAATTGCTGCCAAAAGAATAAAATAAAATTGAACTCCAAAACGCAACTCTCTTGGTTCAACACTGAACCATTCTTTTACCTCTCCTCCAACGCCTGTGCCACTCGGCCACTTTGATTTTATGCCATAAAGCCCCAACATTTATCTTTAAACCCTTCTTACCTCATTTCATCACCAAATAACAAAAATAAAACGCCAAATCTCTGCCCCCACTCGAACCAGCGCCCTTGCTCTCCTTCAGCGCCTAAGTGGCGCATGAGTGCCATTTTGCCAACTGGACTTTCATGTCCACCAAGCCACACCATTAATTTTAAGGCATACTTAGCCCAGTCCCTTGACGACAAAATAAAACAAAATTGCTTGCCCAAAGACTCGAACCCTGCTCTCTTAGGCGTCACCTTCCAAAGCCCCCAAGCAGCGCCTCCACGCCACTTTGCCAGGTCCCTTTCTTGTGTCCTAAACTCCATAAAATTATTTTTAAGGCCTTCCTGCCCTATTTTCCCTTTAGACCCTAAAAATCAAAAATTTTCCAAAGCCTTCCCCTTTCATCCAAGCATTCTTAAACCTCTAAAACACATCCAAAAACACCCAAAAACCTTCCAACACTGGAATTATACCCGAATTGCCTAGCCCCTAAACTAGGGTGTTACAATTCTACCCTCTTTAAAATAATTTCGTCCTCGAAATTACTTTACTAACGAACGTTCGTACAACCTATCTTACCACCTTACGCTTATGCTGCGCACTCTTGATCTTACTAAGACTATCATACCTTCCCAACACAGTCTCTAAGTTCGCACTCAAAATTCAAAACACCTCTCTTAGCAACACAGAAAAGGCTAATTCACAAGCAAGCAAAGCAATCAAAGCATGTACCAAAGCAAAGGAGCTTACCCGCTATCACATCCTTGGTTGACTCGACCGAACCATTCCTTCCATGGCTTGAACCACGACCTCTCGTCGCTCGAGGACAATTCTTAACCAGATGTGCCTTAGATCCGCACCGAAAGCATTCTTTACTATTTCCCCAACACTCTCCTAAATGGGTTCTCCCACACTTAACACATGACTGATTCCGATCAGCTGGTACAAGTGCACATACAGGGTTCTCGGTCCTTGGTCTTTTCCGGACATTACCAAATGATGCTGATGGTCCAAAACTTCTCTTATTCTCGTTCCTACTCTTCTCTCGATTTTCTCTTATAGTCTTCTTAACTTCTTCAGCGATCCGAGCTTTCTCCACTAAAGTGGCAAAGTCTCTTTCTCTGTGCGGAGCAATCAACTCCCGTAACTCATCTCGCAGCCCATCTTCGAATCGAACACTCCTCTCATAATCAGTAGCCACGATTCCTTTGGCGTACTGACTTAGTCGCACAAACTCAGCTTCATACTCCGCTATCGACTTATTCCCTTGTACTAGATTTAGAAACGCTTTCCTTTGCGAGTCCAAATAACTGGCTCCTACGTGCTTCCCTTCAAACTTGGCCTTAAAGAAATCCCAATCCAGTTGATCTGCCGGTACACCTTGTTTGACGTTGAGCCACCAACGATAAGCTTCGTCACGAAACAGCAAAGCAATCCTTCACTTTTCTTCATTGGTGCGATCAAATTGTCCATGATTCTTTCAAGCGCTTCTAGCCAATACTCCGCTACATTCGAGCTACTCCCGACACTCCTCTAAAGATCTCATCTCGCTTCGATCTAAGCCTTTCCGATACCGACTTCCAGTTCCATTTCCTCTACTAACTTCCGCTACTCGCTCTAGCACTCGCAACATGGCCCGCGATCTCGCATCATCTTCTCCTATCTGATCTTGCTCCTCTACGTCCACTGCTGGTGGCGGTACTTCATTTTCTGACCCATGGCCAGACCCTATCGGTTCCGATGCTGCCATTCTACCTCTACTGCGTCCCCTAGAACTCATCTCTATCGTCTTGATTTATCTGATTAAGAAGTTTTATGCATTAGTAATTATTCCGCTATTTAACCGTGAGCATATTTTATAAATGAAAGATTTTAGAAGTAGTTCTTTCGTTCACACAAGGGTTCAGTTCAAGTTTTACTACTCTAATTCAGAGAATCACTTTCACATTCATCAATAGAGACACCTTCATTTCTCAATGAAGACACATTCATTCATCATCAAAACACATTCATTCCTTAGCAGAGGCACACTCAGTGGTATCTACCACCCACATTCACTATTCGGACCTTCCTGCCCGTTTCTACCCCAGGGGTATTTTGGTAATTTTGTCAACCAGGGTAATTTTGTAAATTTTCAAAGTCAGGGCATTATTTTGAAATACAAAAATTTGGATACTTTTGCAAAGTAAGATCATTTTAACAAAATTTGAGGGTAATACGGTAATTTTACAACACAGGGGCATTTTTGTAATTTTACAAGTAGGGGTATTTCAGTAATTTTTTTTGTAAATCGAGAAAATGTCTTTCAAAATCAAATTTAGGGTTTACAAACCGTAAGGGTAAATTTGAAAATTTTAAAACTAAGGGTTTTTAAAACAGTAAAGCTAGTCCCTTTCGGGTTTTAATAATTGGTTTAGCCTATGAACAAGTCCTCTTGGTTAAGGTGAACCGTAGCTACGCACCAGGTAGGTTTCGAGTAGAGAGGAGGTGAGTCGCTAGGACTGTTTAAATACCAAGCTCTTACTGAATACCACTCCTAGACATGCGTACCAGGGTTGCCACACCTTAACTCGGTGACTTGCTTCACAGGTTTATTTAATGGTCCTTAATTCTTATGCATGTATTTGAGTAGACTAATCCTAGGGTCCAATAATCATAATATTCCAATCTACGAACCCAAACTAGGCCCATAATAATTCACATAAACAAATCAAGTCCGAAGTACTTACAGTGGACTTGAATTGAGGTACAAAGTGCCATGCCGAATAACTTTGAGAAATATTTCATAAAACCCATATTTTGAAAAGCCCATTTTGAAAATGTTTTCGGGCCCAAAACCCTCAAAGTCAAGTTTTGAACAAGACTCGATACTAAATCGCAACATCTCCAAACCCGGCCCACAAGCCCCGACCGGATCTGGTATGTCATCATGAAAAAGCGGTTGGAAAATCTTTGACTTTAGAATAAACTTGAAAATTTTGTTAACTTTTGAAAAATGTGTCCATTAAAATTATTTAATAATATAAGCTCGTTATAAAATATGTGAATTAAAACTTTATGATAATTTATTATGTTATAAATCATGTGAAGAAAATATTTCTAAGTATAGTATAAACTTCAATAATCATAAATAGAACACTTTAAATAAAAGTGGCCCTTATTACATCAAATAAATACCCAAACCGATAAGATAAAATAATTAAATCAAATAAAACATCTCTCGCATAAAATCGCTTACGCATGGCCACCTTTGTCTCCACTCCAACCCGGTCCATTAATCACAAATCACTGCGATGTTGGATAAATAATTGGGTGAGTCACACGGACTCGATGTGTAATTAAACCAATCGATATCCACCCACATGTTAGCCACAAATCAACCCAATTATCAAATGCAACATGTAAACATAATCATATAGACATTACCATGATCCGGCTTGGCCCACATTCAATCCACATTCAAGCATCTTGGCTAGGCCCTTTTCTCATTAATCCATCGATTCATGGGCTTGGCCCATTTCCACGTATGTTCTCAAAACATACCTATTCATATTTCATATTGGGCTTGGCCCATTTCCATAGCATCTCATAACGGAACAATGCAACATGAAACCCAACCCAATCCTAAGGTCCAACCACTACACACCCCCTTATCCAGCCTACTACACACCAGGGGACTATCGAGTCACCCTCTCCTTTTTCCTCCAAAAAGGCAACCAATGCCATCCACGATGTAGCGTATAGCTAACATCAAACCACGATGGAGCACACAACAATCCATCAAGCCATGATATGGCATAAGCCGATATCAGTCAAGGTAACCATGCGAACTAAATCGCAAAGATCCACAACGCGACCTCAGTGAGTGCCAATCCACGATGTAGCACAAAGTCGACATCAACCACGTACTCAAGTACACCGTACATCTTCTTTCAAAACCCACCCATGCACATGTAACATAATATGATGCTTGAGATGATGCATGTACATGATATTCACAAATATAGGCATGCTCACATAGTTAAAATCAATTATCACATATTAGCCAATTTGCTACTAACCTGGTCGTCATCATACCCCTTTTAGGGTATCCATTACACATATGGCACTGCATTCATTAGTAAACATATAGCACAACAAATCCCGGAAACAATGGTCTAACTACACACCTTATAACCTGAAGCTCTAAACCCTCGATCCTCGATGCTATCGTTTAGCGAGACTACTGATTATCGCCTATCGTTTTACATTGCGCCCACACCCCGGCCAATCTCGCATCTGCAAATTGATCTCTTTTGAACTTCGGGATGGGAGCTTTCCCTTTCCCTCTTGGCGGCACTTTCGCATCCATCGACGATACTTAATCGAACCACATGATTAATCAACAAAGTCATAATCTACTATTAACGAATCTAAGTTACTTACTACTCATCCTTATCAAATAAATTGAAATCCGAAGGTTTCCTTTGCTCTTGTCGATTTGGTCCTAAAAGATCATAGCCACCACTCGGTCAACACAAAACATAAACAATGGCCTAAGGTCAATTCCAATGGATCACTTACCCTTTCTACTTGGATCCCAAAACACCAATGGTCTCAAGAAGTTGCCTGAAAATCCCTGTTACACAATATTAGAATCGGCTAATCACAAAACCCATGGAAAAGGCCCTTTGGCGAATACTTGCCACCACTTACCTTGTCTGTCGAAATCCCAAGAGAATCCCTTTTAGCTCCTTGGTGCTAGCTACAACAAAGCGAAACACATCACCATGGCCCTAGGGACATTCAGCCATACCAAAACTAAGGCCAACCATTCGGTTATGGCCATCAAAGAGAGGACTCAAGTTGACGGTTTAAGGCGAACACTTACCTTCCTTAGAATCGAATGGAGGAGAACTAGGAGAGATCACCCTTGTTGATATTCGACCAACCACACTAGGTTATCAAAGAAGATTTTGACAAGGGTTGAGAGGATGCTTAGAAGAGTATAGTTTAGGCTATCAAGGGATTAAAAGAAAATAATGTAAATATTTGACTAAAAGGCCAAAGGAGAAATCGGCAAGAGTTAATGTTGTTTGGGAGGATTTTGGTTAAAAAAATAAGAGAACTCCCTAGAACATTCGACTAGGCACACAAGACTATGGTGACCAAAATACACCAAATGATGACTAAAAGAATTGACAAATGGTCAAAAGAAATTCAAAAGAGGGCTGCCCATTAAATAGGAAATTGACACTTGCTCCCCTTGAAGACTCCACATTCGGCTACCACCTTCAAGAGCTCCTAACCGCTAATTCAAAAGCTAAACAACTCCCATTAAATCTTATCTTCATCCATTCAAAACAATTTGAATGGTTCCACTAATATCCCACTTAGTCGTCTAACACTTATCACTCTTGCCCAACAAAATTACACTTCAAATGCAACACCATGTGCCGTCCACACCTTCAAATTGCTGCCAAAAAGAATAAAATAAAATTGAACTCCAAAACGCAACTCTCTTGGTTCGAACCTGGAACCACTGCTGCACACCTCTCCTCCAACGCCCAGGCCACTCGGCCACTTTGATTTTTATGCCATAAAGCCCCAACATTTATCTTTAAACCCTTCTTACCTCATTTCATCACCAAATAACAAAAATAAAAGCATAAATGCTTCGCCGCCACTCGAACCAGCCCTTGCTCTCCTTGACGCCTAAGTGGCGCATGAGTGCTCATTTTTGCCAACTGGACTTCCATGTCCACCAAGCCACACCATTAATTTTAAGGCATACTTAGCCCAGTCCTTGACGCACAAAATAAAACAAAATTGCTGCCCCAACAGCTCGAACCCTTGCTCTCTTAGGCGTTACCTTCCAAAGCCCCCAAGTAGCACCTCCACGCCACTTTTCTAGGTCCCTTTCTTGTGTCCTAAACTCCATAAAATTATTTTTAAGGCCTTCTTGCCCTATTTCCCCTTTAGACCCTAAAAATCAAAAATTTTCCAAAGCCTTCCCCTTTCATCCAAGCATTCTTAAACCTCTAAAACACATCCAAAAACACCCAAAAACCTTCCAATACTGGAATTATACCCGAATTGCCTAGCCCCTAAACCAGGGTGTTACAAAAATTCTGAAAAGAAAACCATTGATTTGCCTAGCTAGTTTCGGTTGAATGTGGCCTTCAAATGCTTGCAAAATTCAGCTGAATGTATTTGGTAGCAATAGAACTCAAATGGTTGGTTTCTAGAAGGCTGAATGTTCAATAATTAAAACAAAAATTTGTCCAAGTCCATGTGCAGCCTTTGGGAACGTCAAGGGGCAGCTTTCTAGAAGAAGAAATGTATTTTGGGTCACTTGAAGATGCATGCAGTAGCTAGGTACATCCCTTGCTTTAATTGAACTCTTAAATTGATGTCTTTTGATGAAAAGTGAGCAGCCAAATAACCCTTGACTTGTGCAGCAAGTGTGAAAGGTATTTGATGTGCATAGGGGAGACATTTGGCCACCTTGGGGACTTGAATGGGCTAGTGACTCTTTGGCCAAATAGGTGTCATTGGGGAGCCAAAGAGAGCATCCATCATGCATGTTTCCAACCATCCATACACCCGTCAGGTTCATTGATGCATTCGGCCACATACATTGCACCTAGTGCATGTATCTCTTTAAATGCTTGCATGTACATTCGGCTGAACCTTCATGAATAAGGAAAGCACATTAAAACCTTTCAATTCAGCTGAATAAATTTAAAGACACACTAGGACATCCTAATAGACACTTTAGACACACTAAACACACACTTATGCTTCATTGAAAATTCGGCAGCCACTAATTAAATAGAAAACCTGCACATTAATTCTTGAATTAAAACTAATTAAAACCATGTAATAAAATGTGACAAATTAAATTAGACTGACACAAATTAAATACAACACTAAATAAAATATTTAGACACATTTAATTTGCTGTAGGAAAATTAATAAATAAAATGTTCAATTTATTTAAAGCACTAAATTTAAGCAAACAACTCAATGAGCTGGAGTGAGCTCGAGTGAGCTCAAATTGAGCCCAAATGGACTAATTCAGCTCAATGTGGAAGTGCACCATAGTGCACATTAGCTGATGCGAACCTAGTCACATCATGGTTCGACTCCATCGATGCCATCAAGAGGGGCCTAAGCTCGAGGGGCCAAAGTGCAAAATGAAACTGATTCTAGCTATTTGAACCGATCCAACTAAATTGAGCTCTTTATTTAATTTTCAGCTTTGCATTTAGTTTGCATTTAAAATACTTGCATTTAAGCATCTTAGTTCAATAAATGGTTGCTGGTCATTAATTCAACTCAATTTAGTTTAATTAATTGAGTTCTTTTAGTGAATTTAATAGTTGTGTCTTTAATTAATTTGGTTACTAGGTTAATTTATTGATGCATGAGTTAAGTCCATTTAATGATGCTTTATTTAATTAAGTTAGTTGCTGGAGTAAATGAAGTTTAAGTGTTAGTTCATTTATTTAAGTCTAGTTGCTAGAATAAATGAAGCTTAAGTGTTAGTTCATTTAATTAAGTTAGTTGTTAATTTGTTTTAAGTTTAATAATTGCATTAATTTGTCGGTTACATGTGACAATTGCAGGAGACTTTTCATCTTACAACCATTATTTCTAATGGCTGTTATGCATTCATTGAAGAGTTACTCACATTAAAGAAGGAAGTTACATGGATAGAATTCCAAAGGTTGAGACCCTTTATTTGGTTAGTGAATTTTCGGTTGATCATGGAGAACTCAAAGGATTTTGACAAACAATTTAATTCAAGAGTTACTCACATTGAATATGGAAGTTACATGGCTAGAATTCCAAAAGTTGAGACTCTTCATTTGGTTGGTGACTTTTTAGTTGATCATGGAAGAACTCAAGGGACATATTTTAAAAGCATTCATGATGGACATTTAAGCCTTTAAAAATACCATTAGTTGCTGGAGACTTTTCGGCTAGCCAAAGGCAACTCAAAGGACATTTTTAAAGCATTCAAATTCATTTAATCATCTCATTAGGAGTCATAAAGTTGCTGTTATTTGGCTGAAGGAATTCAAGAGTTTTTAGATTTTATTTCAGCCATTTAATTGCATATTAAATTTGAATTCATTTGTCTCTTCAGCTAACCACATGTAAGCATTATATATAGCTGTTATTACTTTGTAAAAAGGAATTTTTGAAGACTTTGGAATTTTGAATATATTTTATGAACTTTTGTTCATTGAGTGAGATTATTATCCTCTCTATCTTTTGTACGAGTTTCGATTTTAACTTATCAAGTTTTCTTGCTTGTGGCATCAATCTTTCTCTTCCATCAACTTATACCATAGGTTCTTATCTTTATAGGTAATGGGTCTTGGTCCATCATCGACTACCATTTTTCCACCTTAAACAAATATAGAACCCAGGGTGACACTTTATTAGTGTTGAATCGATTCTTTGTTTAAGTTCTTTCATCCATTTCCATTAACTATCACCTATCATTTATCTAACCATCACTTATCCATCTATCCAATTCCATTACCATTAGCCTATCATTGTTTGTTCAACCTTAAACCGAATCCCATTTTCTTTCCCTTCATCTTAAACTGAACCTATCCTATTAATTATCCAAATTAACTCTTTCATTTAAACACCTCCATTCCTAACTTAAACCCACCTTCTAAACAAATTCACCTAAAGCTTCGGCTAACTCATCCATATTTTTTTGATTATTTTTCGAAGATTTGATTCCTCCTCGTAGACGATTGGGCAATTCCCATATGACTCGACTCACCCCGAGACAGATCGTTTCATTTGGTATCAGAGCTAGAAAATGAGGAGCTACAGTGAACATCGTAAATTCAAAGTAAGTGCGTAAATTCAAAAAAAAATTGAAAAAAAAGTTGTATTTTATTTCTTTTTTATTCATCTTTTTACATTTGAAGTGGAAAAAAATACAAAAAAAAAAGAAGAAAAAAAGAAGAAAAAAGTGAAGTTTTCTTTTGAAAGTTTGGCAAGTACTTGTTCTTTCTAGTCTCATCTTCTTACCCCGATCTTCACAGAAAAAAATTTCTTCTACCATCATTTGGTATTTTCTCTTTTCACCCAATGCCACCCACCCTGACTCCATTTGCCTTTTCCTTCTTTTAGCCTACCTGATACCCAACGTCAAACCTTTGTTAACCAATTTTGAAGCTGCCCTCAAGCTGCAATAAGTCTTTCGAAATGAAGTACGAAATTGTGAGAGTGAGAGAGAGCGATAAAAGGCGCGAGTGCTACATTAGAGAAAAGCCTTATACGAGTGAAACACGAGTGTGAGCGATTTTTCTTTGCGAGTGACTTGTGAGAATTTTATGGTGAGGATTTAATTTTCTATTTTATTCTTTTTGAAAGTCTTTCTTTTCAGAAAATAAACATGAATCAAGAAGTGTTCTCAGAGTCTGAATATCAATATTTGTTGAACGGAATGTAAAGAGTCATGAATACTAAGTTTGACAAGTTGTATAAGCGATTGGATCGAGTCGAGGAACGAGACCAACAAGAGCGACTTTCTTCAAGTCGAAGGATGGAACCAAGGTCACTCAAAGACACGCTTTTAAAGATCATTCAAGAAGAGATTTCGATCGAGATTATGGTTCATATAGAAGTTTGAGACGATATGAATCAAACCGCGAATGTGAGACCTCTCGTGATTACCATCGAGAAGGTATGATTTCTTCTTCACAAGCTTCAACATATCCATCCATGGAGAAATCTTTACGAAGAAGTGAACGTGGTTCATATGTGTCGAAGAATTCATCCATGAAAGATCGTTCTCGAAGTAGTTCAGATCACGATTCTTATTCGATGAAGGATTCAAGGCGAACCAAAACAAGTGTCAAGTTTGAAGCCTTTTACGGTGACGTCCAAGAAAGCATGGGTTATACAACTTATGATTCAAAGAAGTCCCATACGAAGAATAATTCACGAAGAATTGATCGTGATATCTATGAGAACATCACTTCGATCTTAAAATTAAATCCTTGTATTTTTTATTCTTTTGATATCTTCTTATTATAATCAAAACAAAAAAGAAAAATCAAGAAAAAAGAAAATGAAAATGAGAGTGAAAAAGAGCAAGTTGAAAAAGAAAGAAAAGAATTTGAGAGAGAAAAAGAGAATGAAGAAAAGAAAATTGAAAAGAAAATTGAAATTGAGAAAAAAATTGAAAAAGAAATTGAGAAAAAGATTGAGACAAAAAAGAGTTGGAAAAAGATGAGCCAAAAGATAGAGTGATTTTTCAACTAACCCTCTTAAAATGTTCTCTTCGTCTGTTTCTTCATTTCAGGTTCCCGATATACTGAGTGATGAATGCCAACTTCAATACCTCCCGGAAGAATGACGTTTTCATTTGATTGAAAAAGGTAATAAAGGTAAGGAAGGTAAGTGTTTTGAATCGACTCCATCACCATCGAATTCGTCTAATGATTGTGACCATGTAAATAATATCGTCATTTGCCATTCCTCGATCTTTTGTGATATTTTAAATGATAGTAATACGAGTTTATCTGATGAAAATCATTGCGTTGCAAAGTATGAAGGTGGAGTAATGTATGACCAGCAAATGCAAGACTCGATCAGGTATGACGATGACTTTTCTTTTAATTCCAATTTGTTTGATTGTGGTTATTACGAAATTAGTTCATTGTCTAATATGGAAACTTTGAGTTTTAGTAAATTGGTTTTGAAACATATAAAGAGTTTTGATTGCTCGATCTTGAATGTGCATAAGTCTTGTTGGTTTAACATGTTTGATTTTTCTAAACCCTTGTCACATCTTGAGTTTAATAATCAAAATCATGTCTTTAAATCGGGACTATGTTTTGTATCATTTGGTATGCCTTGTTGGAAAATCAAGCAACGATAATTGTGCTTGAAGAATTTCAATCATTTTGATACTTGGTTTTTGATTAAGGTTGCAAAATATGCCCATTTTGTGTTCAATTTTTATTCACTCCTTAAACAAATTTTATGGTTGCACTTGAAATCCACATTCCATTTGAAAAGTGTTGAATCAAATGTGAGGCTTCGACTGCATTATCTTCCCGAAGAGAGAAGGTTTGTATTGCTTGACCATGGTAAGACTGATCTTTTTCTTTTTGACTATAAAGGTAAGTCTTCTAAACTTGTTGACACCTTTGTGATCTTTTTGAAAAGTGACGAGCTTTGCTCTGATGAACTAGCTTTTATAAAACATTTAGATCATGTTATGATTAATCATTCTATTTTGCCTGTTTTTGATCTATTTGTTTCATTGAATGATGGCAGGATTCTTGAGTTTGATAATTTTGATAATTTTCGTGTGAAAGAATCCATATTGCATCACATGTGTGATCCATGTAAAAATTTTGAGATGTCTTTGTTCTCTTTGGTTGCTGATAGAACACTTGATGCTGATTTTTATCATTTAGATCATGAAATGTTTGAACGTCCTATCCTGTTTAATGATGGTCTACTTGTTGACAAAAAGAATCTTGTGTTTGATAATTTTTGCTCATGTGTGAGTGATTACATATGTTGTTCAATGCAAGATTTGGATGTTTACTTTCGAGTGCCATATGAATTTTCTCAACTATCTGCTTGTGATGAATATATCTATCATTTGATGAGTTACTCGCATGTTGATTATGACTTGTGGAATCCATTTGAATTGTATGCATACCATGAAACTTATCCAATTCAGATTCAAATATTTGATAAGGCTTTGTTCCTTGTGTATGATAATGCGAATATGCCCTTTTACGTTTGATCTATTCATTTTGTTTTGCTCAGATTTTGATTGCAAGTTTGCTTGACACAACTCTTGCTAACTCTTGGTTATATTCTATAGGTATCTCGATTACCATCCTCTCTATTTGATCGAGGAAAGCTGATCAAAAGGAATTCTATTTGAGAGAACCATCGGCATGATTCTAGGACGAATCGCTTTCAAGAGGGGGGTATGATGCGAACCTAGTTGCATCATGGTTCGACTCCATCCGATGCCATCGAGAGTGGCCTAAGCTTGAGGGGCCAAAGTGCAAAATGAAACTGATTCCAGCTATTTGAACCGATCCAACTAAATACTTGCATTTAGTTTGCATTTAAAATACTTGCATTTAAGCATCTTAGTTCAATAAATGGTTGCTGGTCATTAATTCAACTCAACTTAGTTCAATTAATTGAGTTCTTTTAGTGAATTTAATAGTTGTGTCTTTAATTAATTTGGTTACTAGGTTATTTATTGATGCATGAGTTAAGTCCATTTAATGATGCTTTATTTAATTAAGTTAGCTGGAATAAATGAAGTTTAAGTGTTAGTTCATTTAAGTCTAGTTGCTAGAATAAATGAAGCTTAAGTGTTAGTTCATTTAATTAAGTTAGTTGTTAATTTGTTTTAAGTTTAATAATTGCATTAATTTGTCGGTTACATGTGACAATTGCAGGAGACTTTTCATCTTACAACCATTATTTCTAAAGGCTGTTATGCATTCATTGAAGAGTTACTCACATTAAAGAAGGAAGTTACATGGATAGAATACCAAAGGTTGAGACCCTTTATTTGGTTAGCGAATTTTTGGTTGATCATGGAGAACTCAAAGGATTTTGACAAACAATTTAATTCAAGAGTTACTCACATTGAAGATGGAAGTTACATGGCTAGAATTCCAAAGGTTGAGACTCTTCATTTGGTTGGTGACTTTTCAGTTGATCATAGAAGAACTCAAGGGACATATTTTAAAAGCATTCATGATGGACATTTAAGGCTTTGAAAATACCATTAGTTGCTGGAGACTTTTCGGCTAGCCAAAGGCAACTCAAAGGACATTTTTAAAGTATTCAAATTCATTTAATCATCTCATTAGGAGTCATAAAATTGCTGTTAGTTGGCTGAAGGGTTTAGAAAAATCAAACATGTTAAACCAATAAGACTTATGCACATTCAAGATCGAGCAATCAAAACTCTTGACATGTTTTAAAACTGATTTGCTAAAACTCAAAGATTCTGCATTAGACAATGAACAAAGCTCATAATAACCACAATCAAACAAACTGGGATTAAGAGAAAATTCATCGTCATACTTTATCGAGTCTTGATTATTCATTACTCCACTTTCATTCTTTATAACACAATGATGAAATATATTTGACCTGCCATCATTTAAATTATCACAAGGGATGGAGGAATGGCAAATGACGATGTCATTCACAAGTTCACAATCATTGGAAAAATTTGGTGAAGACAGAATTGTTTCAAAGCACTTACCTTCCTTCCCTTCCGGCTCGTATGATTCAACTTCACCTTTTTCAATTAAAGTAAAACGTCGCTCGTCAGGAAGGTATTGAAGTTGGCATTCAGCTCTCGATTTCTCGTAAACTTGAAAAGTAGAAATAGGAGAAGAGAAAACTTCAAATGGGTTAGTTGAAAAATCACTCTCTTTTTCTCGCTCATCTCATTCTTTCGTTTCTTTTTCAAGATCTTTTTCTTTTTCAATCTCTTTTTCAATTTTTTTCTCAATTTCAATTTTCTTTTAAATTTTCTTTTCTTCATTCTCTTTTTCTCTCTCAAATTCTTTTCTTTCTTTTTCAACTTGCTCTTTTTCACTCTCATTTTCATTTTCTTTTTTCTTGATTTCTTTTTCTTGTTCTTCTTTTTCACTTGATTTTTCTTTTTCATTTTGATTATAATAAGAAGTTATTTCAAAAGAATAAAAAATACAAGGATTTGATTCTAAGATCGAAGCGATGTTCTCATAGATATCACGATCAATTCTTCGTGAATTATTCTTTGTACGGGACTTCTTTGAATCATAAGTTGTATAACCCATGCTTTCTTGGCCGTCACTGTAAAAGACTTCAAACTTGACACTTTTTTTGGTTCGCCTTGAATCCTTCGTCGAATAAGAATCGTGATCTGAACTACTTCGAGAACGATCTTTCGTGGATGAATTCTTCGACGCATATGAACCACGTTCACTTCTTCGTAAAGATTTCTCCGTGGATGGATATGTTGAATCTTGTGAAGAAGAAATCATACCTTCTCAATGGTAATCACGAGAGGTCTCACATTCGTAGTTTGATTCATACCGTCTGAACTTCTATATGAACCATAATCTCGATCAAAATCTCTTCTTGAATGATCTTCAAAAGTGTGTCTTCGAGATGACCTTGGTTCCGTCCTTCGACTTAAAGAAAGTCGCTCTTACTGGTCTCGTTCCTCGGTTTGATCCAATCGCTTATACAACTTGTCAAACGTGATATTCATGACTCTTTGCATTCCGTTCAACAAGTATTGATAGTCAGACTCTGAGAACACTTCTTGATTCATTTTATTCTCTAAAAATAAAATGTTAAAACAAAAACAAAGATAATACCTTACCTAAAAAAACATCACAAGTCACTCACAAAGAAAAGAATCACTCACACTCGTGTTTAACTCGTATGATGGCTTTTTCTCTAATGAGTACACTCGTGCCTTTTACTGCTCTCTTTTGCTCTCACAATTTTGTACTTCGTTTTGAAAGACTTATTGCAGCTTGAGGGTAGGCTTCAAAATTGGTTAACAAAGGTTTGACGTTGGGTATCAGGTAGGCTAAAAGAAGGAAAAGGCAAATGGAGTAAGGGTGGGTGGCATTGGGTAAAAAGAGAAAATACCAAATGATGGTAGAAGAAAATTTTTTAAAGATTGGGGTAAGAAGATGAGACTAGAAACAACAAATACTTGCCAAACTTTCAAAAGAAAACTTCACTTTTTTTTCATATATTTTTTTCTTTTTTTTCTTCTCTTTTTTTTTGTATTTTTTTCACTTCAAATGTAAAAAGATGAATACAAAAGAAATGAAATACAACTTTTTTTTCAAATTTTTGTTGAATTTACGTACTTATTTCAGATTTACGATGTTAACCGTAGCTCCTCATTTTCTAGCTCTGATACCAAATGATACGATTTACCTTTAGGTGAGTCGAGTCGTATGTGAGATGCCCGATCGTCTACGAGGAGAAATTAAAAAGTTGGCGGAAAAGGGTGAAATAAGGTTAAAGTTGCGGAAGCTTATCAAAAAGGTTAAGATTTGGATAAGAGGGGGTGAAATGAACAAATGAATTACTTAATGCAAAACTTAATTTAATAATGTAGACTTAAACTAACATGGGAGTTTCATAATGCAAGTCATTATTTATGATGCATACTAAACTAACATGAAAGTTACATAATGCTTTACTTTATTAAATGCAGAACACACAAAGTGTAAG
Organism: Gossypium rotundifolium; assembly: GCA_025506655.1. Classification (NCBI taxonomy): domain Eukaryota; kingdom Viridiplantae; phylum Streptophyta; class Magnoliopsida; order Malvales; family Malvaceae; genus Gossypium; species Gossypium rotundifolium. The sequence goes on from CP106731.1 coordinate 91,898,640, forward strand.
TTAAAATTAAAATATGCAAACTTATTAATTTAAATAAAACTTAATTAAATTAAAAGTCCTTAAAAACATTGGTCTAATAACTAATCAGGCCTGTGAGATGTTTCATCTTGCACTTGGGCCCCTCAAGTTTAGGCCACTCTTGATGGCGTCGGAAAGAGTCGAACCATGATGCGACCAGGATCACATCATTTTCGTATGAAACTCGATGTGACGCTTATCATAGTTTAGGTGGGTCAATTTTAATGTGGTTACAAAGGGTGAATGTCAAGTTTTCGGGTAGGCTAAACAAGAGGAATTGGGTATGTGTGGCGTTGGGGTGGAAGGTAGTACCAAATGATGGTTAAAGGCTTTAATTGATCGGGATCGAAAGCAATGGTTTAAAATTAGAACTAGAGGAGAAGAACAAAATACAACCAATGCTTGCTAAATTTGAACAATTTTTTTCAATTGCACGAAGTTAAATAAATAGAACTTCAAATGACAACTTTGAATTTTTTTTAATTTTGACTTTTTCACTACAAACCTATTTCAGTTTCTCAAACGTTGTCATCAGAGCTCCTCATTTTCAAGCTCTGATACCAAATGATGTGCCCTCAGGATCACGAATAACATGAGTCACTTAGATGCTCGATCGTCTACGAGGAGTGGTTGCAACTTCGAAGACAATGGATAGATAATTGAATATGTGGAAGCTAATAAGGAAGTTTTCTTTATATTTTTGGTTTAAATTGATAATGAAGAATAATGGTAATGTAGGACGAGTAAGAAGGATAGGATGAAGAGGTTCGGCTAGGGTAATAGAAAGAAAGATGAATGATAAAGGTTCAGTTTTGAAGAAGTGGTGAAAAGAAGAATAGAATGGAAATTCAAGGTTCGGATTTGGGATTGGGTAAACGGGTGATTTGTGGATGATGGAACAAAGAACTTAACCAAGAGCTATTCAATACTAAAAAGTGTCACCCTGATTCTTATACGGTTAAGGTGGAAGATGGAAATAGAATGAACGCCACACTCAGGTTAAAAGAGTGATATGTTTGAATAAAAGACCGAACTGACGCCACTAGAAACTAGATAAGTCGGTCGAGTCTATAACAAAAATTGAGAGAAAAGTTTCTCACAAATTCGGCAGCAATTCATTAAGAGTCAAAAGTCCCTTTACATTGAAAATTAACAAGTATTTATAGGCTAATCAAACTAGCCAAATAGTCACTAAAGAATCCTTAAGAACTAAGTAAGAATTCAGCTAGAAAGATCTTGAAAATTCTGGAATAAAAATCTTTAAAATGCCATGTCTAAATTCGGCTGAATGGGAGTGCATGGGACAACTTCTAGATGGCTGAGTGCATGGGGTCACTTTGCTTGGTGCATGTTTCACTTCTAGGTTCGGCCAATGGAGTAAAAAGCCTCATTCAATAAGCAACTCTTGTTGAAAAGGTACCAACTTTAATTTGAGGATTTGAGCAGCCTTGTAGGTGTGAAAATCTAGATTGAATAGTCATTGAAGTGTGAAAAACTCCAGCCGAATGGTCTCTAGCATGGCAACTAGTGTGAACGCCTAATGATGGAGCATTGGGGAAGCAATCGGCCAAGCAACAAAGAGTTTAATGGCTGGTACTTGTTGGTGAATGGATGCCTTGAAACACCAAAAGTCGTGACCAAAAACAATGTTCCAAATAGATCCATGTGTTAGCCAAGTACATCGCACCTAGGTGCATGAATCTCTTTTAAAGCTCCTTGAAGGTTCGGCTGTACCTACATGCATGAGAAAATACATTAACTTAATTCAATTCAACTGAATTTAAATTAAATACATAGCTAAGACACTTTAAATAATCACTTGGACAAATTAATATCATGCTATCTAAGACACTATTAATATTCAGCTGTAGCTAAAGACATATTAAAAACTTGTAGTGAAAATTAAGACACATTAAATTGAGTTTTTAAACATCTTAATTTCGGCACTAATTAACACCCTAGAACACATTAAATTGCTATAGCAAATTAAATAAAAATAATGAGTTCAAATTTGTTTAAACGAAATAGAAAAAATAAAGCAACTTAATTAATTTAGCTCAATGAGATGAAATAAGCTCATTTGAGCTGATCCGAGCTGAGGGTAATTTGAGGAGCTGGAAATGAGCTAAAATCAGCTTGTAGAAAGTTATATGGTTGACTCTTCATGCTGTTCCAGGCTCCCTTGAATTGCTCAGCTAGTGGTTCAGCCCAAACTTGTTCCAATAATGTCGAAATAGCCTCATTGAATTGTCTAGCCCGTGCTCGCATAATGGGACCTTGAAGGCATCACCAAGGGGTCCAAGACTGAATTTGAAACATGCTGGGGTGAGGTCACATCGCAAGGTTCCTATCAACTTTGATAGCGGGTCGAGGTTTCAATCACCTACCTTACCATTCCACCAAAACTATCTCAGCTTAAGTGTTCATATAAGCCTCGGGTTAACACACTCTATTATGATAGTTCAGCTTGGACCCTTAGCCCAAACTTCTATCCATCGATTCCCAACCTATCCATACACCCTCAAACCTCTTGAGCCTAATCCTTTTCTTTCTTAAATGATTTCTTGAAAAACCAATTCTCCACTTACTCAATTTATGATCGGACAAATATTACGACTCGAACGTCACCGAGGCTAGTTGTATCACTAGCCAAATGGGCAACTTAATGGCTAAGAATTCAACATGAATATGCTAGAAATTTCTAGAAAGAAATCATTAATTTGCTGTAGCTAAATTCAGCTGAATAGGCATGAATGAAGCATTAAAAATTTAGTTCATGCTTGGAGATGATCCATGGATTGGCCGAATCATCATGTTGCTTCACTTGATGCATTCATGCTTCCTTAACCTTGAAGAAAGCTTAATTCCATGGATGTGCAGCCCCTTAATTGTTCCAACATCTCCCTTGGTCGAATGGAGCTTTAAAGTGCCTTGAAAACTTGAATGGTCATCTTGAAAATGCATGGAACATGCATGAAACGTCCCAAGGTATGTTCTTCCATAAATTCGGTCCATGAATGTTCAAATGCATGAACATTCAGTAGCCCTCTCTTGGATGAACGTCCCAAGTACTTGTGCTCCCTTAAATGCCTTCCAATGAACCTCAATAGTGCAAGCACACTCCCATACGTTGCACCAAGTCATTCATGAACCTTGCATTAAACGATCTTCACATTCGACTCACCTACATAAACTCATGAACAAAATTAAATCACACAAAATTCAATTGAACATGCATTAATATAATTTAGACACACTAATTAACATAATAATTAACTTATGACAAATTTAATATTATCTTAACAAGACACATTAAAAATATGCTAAGACTAGGACATCATTAAAGCATGTAATGACTCAAACATATTTATGAGCATTCAAACATATTTATGTGCTGTAGTAAATTAACTAAATTAACTAAATTATTTAATTTAGTCCAGCAAGAAAATTAATGAGCTGAAAAGAAATTAAACTGAGCTCAAATGAGCTGAATTAAACTTAAACAAAGCTCAATGAGCTGAGATAAACTCATGTGAGCTGAACCGAGCTAAATCTGATTTGCACCAAAGTGCACGGGTTGTTCAAAATTTGGGCTTGAGCTGGTCCTACATTTTTGGATTGAAATTCACACCAAAATTGGCTAGTTAAGGCCAAAACAGCCTCTTGCACTTGCTTGGCTCAAACTCGAGTCTTAGGGCTTTTATGGAGTTCGAGAGGATCGAAAAGTGAATCCTCGGTTGCCCCAAGTGTGCTCACATCATCCCCCTCTTCAAAGTGACTTGTCCTCAAGTCGAGCCGTTGGTTTTCTAGAACATAGTTCCTTTTACTCAGCTTTCCTCGGCCGAACGGGGCGGATGGAAATTGAGTCAATTGAAAGGAATAACCATGAGTTTGAAAAAAGTGTTTCAAAAAATTTGTAATCCAAATGTAAGCATAACAAGACAAGTAAATCGCATGCGAGTGGACAGATGTAAAGCAACATGTTGACAACCATGCAAACAAATTAATTTACTCGTCAATGCCTTGTCAAATGTTCAAAACAAAAATGGACATATTTTAAGGCATTCAAACATCTCAAATTGTTTCCACAAGTTATGATTGGATCATGAGTAATAATCAAATGGTAGGCGTAATCGTCACAAGTAGGTATTTGAAAAGATTCACATGGTTCACGAAGTTGCACAATCATACCATGCATTAGACGATTGACTATAGATTCTCTCACACTTGCATCATAAAAATTATCAAAAAAAAGAATCTTTTTATCAACCATCAAAATAGATAGATCATCAACAAGCAAAACAAGACATTCAAGCAGTTCATGATCTAAATGATTTACAAAAATGAAATCAGCAACGAGATTTTTGTCACCATCTGAAGAGAACCAAAATGTTTCAAAACTTTCAAGCGTCTTACCTTTATGAGCAGGAAAACAAAGATCAATTTAACCTTGCTTGATCAACACAAGCCTTCACTCCTCGGGGGTATAATGTAGTCAAAACTTTGCGGTTGAGCTAACTTTTTCCAAATAAAACTCGAACATCATGTATAACCATAGAAATTGTTTAAGGAATGAATTTAAATTGAAAACAAATTTGGCAAATTTCGTTACCTTATTCAAAAACCAAGTATCAAAATGATAGAAATTATTCGCACACAATCGATGATGCTTCATTTTCCCACAAAATGAACCAAAATAGATTCCCGATATAAAAACATGAGTTTGATTACTTATGTCGAAATGTAGCAAAGGGTTCATTAAATTAATCATGCTAAACCAATAGGATTTTCGCGTCCACAGAAACAAACATTCAAATCTCTTTACATTCATCAAATCAAATTTGCACAAATTCATGGATTTTTCACAAGATAGTAATTGATGCACAAAATAATTGAAAAATTTATTTGCTTTTCGTGAGAACCCGTTACCATGCAAGATCAAATTTTTGGTTTGTCGATCAGACCGAACATCAACAAAGTTTTCTTCACAAGGCAAACCAAGAGAAAAACTCCTTGTGCTTTCTTTTGGAACGAGTTCATTAACCACAACCACAAAATAGCAATTGATCGGATGAAGATAAGGGAATCTTTTAAAACTTAAGTCACCGAAAATGTTATCGAAAACTTTCAAACATATTTGTCGAGACTCGATTGTTAAAGTTTCCTTACTTTGCTTTCCTTTGGGCTCGTGTGGGTCAATTTCATCTTCAACCTTACCTTTCCTAATCGTAATAAAAGTATCTTTCATTAGGAAGGTATTGAAGTTGATACTCGTCACTCAGCCTTTTGAAAACCTAAAAAGAAGGAATAGAACAAAAAACAAATTTCATATGGGTTAGTTGAAATATCACTCACTTTTTCTTATTTGTTTGCCTCTTTTTCTCTCGTTTCTTTTTTTGACTCAATTTCTTTTCTTTTTTCATTCTCTCTCTCTTTTTCAATTTTATTTTTGTTCTAACATTCTTTTTCGATTTCTTTTTCTTTTTCAATTTCTTTTTCTTTTTCCTTTTCTATTTTTTCTTTTTCTACTTCTTTTTCAAATTTATTACAACTTGTAGATGTTACAAAAGAATCAAAAAGATAAGTGTTTTGCTCAAAAGAAGAGAAAACACTCTCGTAGGCTTCTCGACCATTTCTTCAGGAACAACCCTTCGTGCATGACGTCTTTGAAGCATACGACAATTGACTCCCACTTTCTTGTTTGTCACCTCAAAAAGTGATACAAACTCATATCGTAATTGAAAATGAGTCATAAATATTGCCCGATTGTAAATTAGGTAGCTTTCATTTTAGTTTCAACAAAAGGAAAATTTTGGAATTAAGTAATTGGCAACGACTTTTAAAAAGGTAAAACAAAGTAGTTTGATGGATATTGGTTGGGAGGTTGAAACAAGAAAGAACCCTTAATAGTAATAAAGGACCCGGATCTTATACGTTTCAAAGTGAATGGATGAAAGTTGGATAGAATCGAGACCCACTATCTAACAAGATAGGAACCAATGGTATTGGGGTTTAACGCCACACCCGAATGGATGATAAGTTTGAAAATAAAGTCAGATTGATGCCACTAGTTACTAGATAAGTCAATTTGAATCTTGAAAAATAATGAGAGTGGATAACTCACAAATATGATAAAGTTTCATTCAGTAGCCAAAAAGTTCTTTTTCAAACAAATTTAACAAGTATTTGTAGGCTTTAATATGGAAAGCCAAATAAACAACTTAGGAGCTAAGAATTCAGCTTGAAAATGCTAGAAAATTCTAGAAATACACCATTAAAATGTCCAACAAGATTCAGCTAAAGGAAGGGCTCCTTAAGGATTAATCAAATGAATTTTTAAAAAATGAATGTATGAGCAGACTGTAACACCCCTAACCCTAGACCGTCGCTGGAATATGGTTAGGAGGCATTACCAAACGATCGGAGCATTTCACATCCATTTCACGACACAAAGTTAATCATCAATCAAACACATTCAAATATGAGCACATAGTCCCTTATCTTTGTCTACAAGACCATAAACACATGATAGAATGAGGTCGGGACTAAACCAAACACTTAGAAATTTTTTTAGAAATTCAAACATTCTTCAACACTATTGAGGTCACACGCCCGTCTAGTCAGGCCGTGTGCCTCACACGGTTACCAGACACACCCAAGTGTCCAGGCCATGCCAAAATAGAGCATACATACTGATGTGACACAGCCCAGGGTAGCCGAGTTGTTCACTTGAGTGCCCGATCGTCTTACAAGGAGAGGTTGGAAACTCAGAAAGCTTAGGTGTTTTCAGAATTGATTTGTGGAAATTGTTGAAAATTATATGTCCTTAAGTTAGGAATAGAGGTATAAAGAAGAGATGGGGTTTGGTTTTAGAAGTCGAAAGAAATTAGGCTTGGGTTTAGGTTGATAAAGAAAGTAGATGATGGTGTTCAGTTTAGTCAGATAGAAAAAAATTGGATAAGGTTGAAGGATGGTGGACCTGTTATGAATGAATAAAGAGAAAGTAATTGGGTGGTGATGGAAAATAGGGCTTAAATCAAGAACCGATTCAACACTACAAAGAGTGTCACCCCGGTTCCAATCGGTTTAAGGTGGTTTGATGGAAATAGGAAGAATGCCATACTCGGGTTAATGAGTGATAAGTTCAAACAAGAATCGGAAGATGCCACAAGCTAGCTTGATAAATCGACCAAAACTCATACGAATAGGTAGAGGAGTAAGCTCACTCTTTGTTGAACAAAAGTTCATTAAAAATTTTGCCAAAAGATTTTTTACAAGAGCAATTGAAAATCTACTTATAGTAATAGCCTAGGTAGCCGAATGGCCTATTTCATGACTTAATAGCTAAGTTAATTAATCTAGAAAATACTTAGAAAATTCCAAAATTTTAATCTTAATTGGGGATGCCTGAATTCAGCTAATGGAAGAGCTTGGGACGTCCTTCTAGATGAGCAAATGCATTTGGAGCTTTGGCAAGATGCATGGTTGATGTCTAGGTTCGGCCAGGCCTTTAATGGCCTCCTTAAATGGTCACCTTTGGCTGAATGATTAGCAGCATTAAATGGAGCATATGAGTAGCCAATTTGAGAGTGAATGGGTGGTCTTGAATAGTCTACCTAATGTGAACATAGCCCAACTGAACAACCCCCTTGTGTGAACATCTTGTGTGAACTGAATTATGCTTCTTTGAGAAGAGGATAGGCCAAAATTGAAGGACATAAAGGTTGGAGTCTCTTCAGTCTAATAGGTGCTTGGAGAAGCCAAAAACATTCATAATTAAGTATACATTTGGCTGCACATACATGGCTCATTGTGTTTAATGTACCATCCACATACAATGCACCTAGGTGTATCAACCTTCTTAATGGCCTAATGAACATTCAGCTACACTTATCAAGCACATGAACCAAGTTAAATTCAAGCTCAAATCAGTTGAATAATATTAAGACACTCAAGGACACAATAACCATCATTTAGACAAACTAAATACAAGTAATTTAAATACACTTAATATTCGGCTAGGGCTAAACACATTAAAAACCTGCTGTAAAAATTAGGACAACTTAAATTGAGTTTAGGTTTCATAATTTCGGCAATAATTAATGCTTTAAGACATATTAACTTGTTGTAATAAAATTAAAAAAATAAAATTCAATTTATTAAAATTAAGTAATTTAGTTAATTCATCTCAATGAGCTAAAGTGAGCTCAAATGAGCTACTCCGACTTAAGAATAACATGCACCAAGATGCATAGGAGCTTCATTTACGCCTCTTCATCCGAGCTCGGGGCATCACTCCTTTGTTTGATGCACCAATGCCGAATGACTTTTTTTGGCTGCCCCCATGTGGGTCACTTCATCCCCCCTCTTCAAGGCGACTTGTCCTCAAGTCGAAGCACGCGCTTGCCTTGTGAAGTTCATATTACCCCTCAGTTGATTTAGATCGAACGACCAAAAGGTTCGAGCTAAAACCTGTTCGCTCAATTTTTCGTTATTTAGCAATGAACTTGGCATATTAATCAAATTATGTATCATATAGAAATTAACAACATCTTGTCTCAATTCGTCATTCAAAACACGAACTTGTGAGATAGCCATCAAAGGATTATTCAAATGATCCAAAAGATAAAAACAATTCAGTTTGCCAAAACAATTCACGAAATAATAATTTTTGTCAAGATAAGGAATGTAGGCAAGTTTGAACAACAGAGACTTGACTATTGGCTCTTCAAACATAAGAACTTTATAGTTTCCAAAAAGAAAAACCTTTCTCACAGATAACACGTGCTTATCATACTGGAAAGCAGACCTGTAACACCCCAAACCCGGCCTAGAAGTTAGGCCCGAATCTGGCATGTTACAAAAAAAACTCGTTTGAAAATTTCAGCCTCTTTGTTCAAATCCAAAACACTTAAGCAAATGCTAACTACTTGAAAATGTAATTATCTTTTAAGAATATCCTTTTTGGTGGTGAAAATGTATTTAAAATAAACGATTTATAAATAAGTGATGTTTAGAAAGGGAGTTGCAGAAGTATTTTGAAATCATTGCAGAAACGTAGATAAAATATAAGTATTTTTGAGAGATTGATTGATGAATCAACAATCAAGGTAGTGAACTTTAAAACCATGATTTTTGAAAATATTGTTTGATAGTTCGAGAAAATAACTTTCGTGTTAAAATATTTATAAAGTTTATTATGAAATTCATTTGTTACTCGAATTTGGAAAACCTTTATTTAAGTTTTTAGAAAAATTCTCGTTTAAAATAAATTAAGCAAAATAAAAAGTATATCAACCATAAAGCAAAAAACAAAATACTCTAGAGGCCTTATTACAACTTAAACCAATATAGCAAAATAATAAAATAAACAAAAATAGAAATTTAAAATTTAATAACACCATTTATGAAGTATGGCATCCACCGAGTCATCCATGGCCCAAGTCCACCTCACGGAGCATTACCTATAGGGTTAACAAATAAGGGGGTGAGTTACAAGAACTCAGTGTGAAATCCCCTTACCGTTGTTCACTGGGCCAAAATCTCATTAAGTAATTATTTGGGCCTAAGCCCACATAAATAATAATAATGTAATGAATATAACATGAATATGAAATGCAATTCCCAAACCAAACCTAGTTTTTCGTCCGCTACACACCACCCATACCAACCAACACACCTGTGGGGAGCTTTAGTCACCCATCCTGCCAACACACCAAATGTAGGCATTAAGCCATTTATAACAGATTATTTGTGGACAAGCCACCAGAATAATAGAATTTACGTGGCATAGCCACCAGACAGATTGTGATAGAGTCACCAAATATGTGGCAGAGCCACCAAAATTATGTAGCAAAGCTACCAAAACTTCTCTTCATCATTAACCCATCCCATGCAATTCATGTATATGCATCATACATATCAAATCATGATATTTACAAATATAATAACAATAATTAAAAATTCAGAAATTTATGACAAACTAATTGGCCTAATAACACTTTGCAAAATCGGCTCATTAGAGCAATATATCAAATCGGCCCATTTTATCACATATCAAATTGGCCCATTTAGTCACATATCAAAGTGGCTCATATAGCAAAATATCATATCAGCCCATAAAGCAAAATATCATATTGGCCCATTAATTAATATGTCCAATCGGCCCATAAGACAATATGTCAATTCAGTCTATTAATCAATATTGTATTTCAGCCCTTTAGGGGCATTTCAATAATTCAATAATCTTACCCACTAAGGGTATTTCAGTAATTCGGCCCATAGGGGCATTTTCGTAAATTGGTAATCTTACCCACTAAGGGTAATTTGGTAATTTTGTAATCCAGACTTAACTACTAATTTGGGCATAAAAATTTAAATTGTCCATCTGCGTCGTACTAACTAAATTGACTATAACTTGAGTTAGGAAACTCGAAATCTAAATCTGTAAATTTTACTTAAAACTAGACTCATATATTTTCTTACTACAATTTTCCAAAATTTTTTGCTTAACCATTTAGTACAGTTTATTCCTTAAAGTTTCCATTGTTCCACTGTCTAATGATTCTAACCTCTCCTTCCTTAATTTTAAATATCTCACTGTACGGTTTTCATATACTGCTTCCACTTATTTCTATTGAAAATAGGCTCACTAAGGAATCCATACATATAAATTATATCCCATAATTCACTTTGTAAAATTTTATATGATTTTTCCAAGGTAGATTAGGGAACCAAGAAGTCATTCAGAACCAGTCTAACTAAAATTAACATATCTCAGAATATAAAATTCTTTTTCCTTCTATGTTTCTTCCTTATCAAAATAGACACAGTAAGATTTTATTTGATATCTCATTCACTTTCTAATTACATTTCTCCTTTTTTTGTGATTTTTCAAAAACATGTCACTATTTCTAACTGAAACTATTTTATTACAAAATATAATTACCACTACAATCATACGCACGCCCGAGTGATTACGGATGCCGATTTTTAGTTTTCTTCAGTATTTCAACCGATTCACACCATTTCAGAGAAGTGTGAGATTACACACCATTTCAAATATGTATACAGAAGGTACAGGATTACACACCTTATTACGAAATCCGTAACACGATACTCTTTGCGGCACCTAAAAGTACAATCGATCAACAATTAGTCCAAACCCAATTTACCACTTCAACCAAATATTTTGATTGATTAACAATCTATATCACTTACCAACAATCCGAGTCTCTTGTTACGAGGGATAGATCGAGTGATTTAGTCCCTAAAAATATAATCGATTAGTCACAACCACTATCTCGTTAAGCAAAATAACCGGTCAACGAAAAGATCCAAAAAGAACCATGATGAATCCCTTACCTTAACGATATTGGTTCCGATTTCTAATGATTAAATGATAACTTTGAAAACTCCAAGTTTCGACCTTTGATACGATCCCGGTCTCGAGGAGAAAACGAGATGTATGCTAGGAGTTCGATCATAAACCAGAGAATCAAAGAAGAAGGTAATTTAGATGTAGTTGGGATGTGTTTCGAAGTTAGGTAGGAATGGATGGCTCGGTTTTCGATTTAAGAAAGAAAAATTAAAGTTTGGGCTTCGGTTTAAGGATGAAAGAATGTTCGGGTTTCGATTTAAGACTTTAGGAAACAAGTAAGAACCAATACCGAGAAAGGTATCGACCCGGTTACTTATACGTTTCTAAAGGTTTCGGTGTTTAGTAGTTTTAACGGACCTCGACCCACTATCGATGTACGATAGGAACCTTGGTATCGGGATAGAAACAAAGGATGGTTGACGCCACTAGACTCCTAGATAAGCCAACAAATCCTAAGAACGAAATAGGAGAAATTGCTCTCGCAAATTCAACATAATATCGATATAAAATTTGGCAAAAGTCCTTTACAAAGAAAATGTCCAAGTATTTATAAGCTAACATATGCCAACCGAATAGACACTTAGTAATCCTTAATAGCTAAGTAATTTAAGCTTGACTATTCTTGAAAATCTAGAAGAAATCCTATTGAATTCCATGTCCATATTCTATTTGAATGGAAGGTTGATGGACGACTTCTAGATGGTCTAGGTGCAATAAATTTCCAAGGAAGAATGGTCCTTTAATATTCGCCAAGGGCTTGTATGCCTTGAATAACTTCATTTAAATTTTAGCTTTAATTAGCTAACTTTCCAGCTGATGAATGCACCTGATCCCAATAGCCATTGGTGTGAAAATAAGGAGCTAAACAGCCCCCAAGTGACGCCTCAAGCTGCTGCTGGTGGTTGGCCTCCTTGCATGAATTTAGGTGAGCTGAATGGGCACTTTGGGGAGCTAAATCAGCAGCTAAGAAGGTCATTAAGCTAACTAAATTAACTCCTTAATTGAAAGAATGTGCAGCTCCCATGAATCGACATGTGCCGTCCCCTCCATGCACCTACAAAACAAATTAAATTCATTTCACCACTTAATTTAGCTATTTAATTCCAGCAATTAAAATGATACATTAAGACATTAAATTGAGCTGAAACAAATTAAAAACTAAGCTATTAATAGTCTTTAAAATTTCGGCTGTAGCTTAGGACACATTACTAGCTAGTTTTGGCTAGACAAATTAAATGACAACAACTCAATTTAATTTGTCCTAAGTAAGACATGTCATAATAGCTATAAATATGTCCTAATTAAAACATCTTAATTACTACTTATTTAATAACAGCAAATAAATTTATATTGTCTCAAATTTATTTAAAGTAAAATTCTAGCTAAGTTTTTAGCTCAAGGCCGAATGACCAATTGAGCTCATTGAGCTTAAACGAGCTCAACACGAGCTAGGTCCGAGCTCATCGAGGACTAATTGAGCTTGTAGGACGTTGCAAAACTACTCCATTGAATGGCCTTCCATACGTCCAAGTGAATCAGCCTTGTCATCAATCCACACTTGCTGTACCATAGCTCCAATTGCATCTTTGAATAGCCTAGATCTAGCTCGAGTGATGGGGCCACGAGGTAGCACCAATGGATCATGGCTCGAGCTCGAGTTGACATGGGGCGTGCTTGCATCATCCTCCCCCTCTTGAAGATGACTTGTCCTCAAGTTAGAACCTGCATCAAAAGGACTTAAATCAGCCACATTAAAGGTAGCACTAACATTGTACTCACCAGGTAAATCGAGCCGATAGGAGTTTTCATTAATTCTCTCGAGAACTTGGAATGGTCCATCTCCACGCGGTAGTAATTTAGACCTTCGTTGGGCTGAAAAATGTTCCTTTCTCATATGTAACCAAACCCAATCTCCGGGTTCAAAAATGACTCGTTTACGACCTTTATTGGCCTTTCGAGCATACTCTTCAGTTTTAGACTCAATGTTATCTCGAACTTGCTTATGCAAATTCTTCACATATTCGGCCTTCTTTTTAGCATCTGCATGCACAAGTTGATCATTAGGTAAAGGCATTAAGTCTAAAGGAGTTAAAGGATTAAACCCGTAAATGACTTCAAATGGTGAGAATTTAGTCAATGAATGCGGATCGATTATATGTGAACTCCACATGGGGTAAACATTCCTCCCATGTCTTCAAGTTTTTCGAATGATGCCCTCAACAAAGTGGATAACACTCGATTGACTACTTGGTTTGCCCATCGATTTGGGGATGACTAGTTGTCGAGAAAAGTAGCTTCGCTCCAAGCTTTCCCAAAGTGATCGCCAAAAGTGACTTAGAAATTTAGTGTCACGATCTGAAATAATGGTCCTCAGTAACCCATGTAGGCGTACCACCTCCCTAAAGAAAAGATTAGAAATGTGGACAAGATCGCCGCTTTTTGTGCATGAGATAAAATGTGACATTTTGAAAATCTATCCACTACAACGAAAATTGAATCTTTTCCGTTTTGGTTCGGGTAAACCAAGTACAAAATCCATGGAAATATCTTGCCATGGTGCATCAGAATCGAAGTGGTGAATACAAGCCATGAGGTTGGACCCTCGATTTAGCCTTCTTGCATGATAGGTAGCAAGACACACTCGCCGACATCCCTCCTCATTCATGGCCAATAAAAATGTTCTCGAGCGTAGCCATGGTCTTTCCCACTCCAAATGTCCCATAAGTCCTCCACTATGTGCCTCGTTAACTAACACTTCTTGAATAGAGCTTTTGGGCACACATAGTTTTCCTTCTTTGAAGAGGAAACCATCGGACACAGTAATACTTATCAATGACCATTTTCTCACACGCATGGAAAATTTCACCAAAATCTTCATCGTGGAATACAATTCTTTAAGAAAGCAAACCCAAGCGTTTAGATTCTAATTGGGTTATAAGTGCATACCTTCTTGAGAGTGCATCAGCTACTATGTTATCCTTACCTTTCTTGTACTTGATGATGTATGGGAACGATTCGAGGTATTCCACCCATTTGGCGTGTCGCTTGTTCAACTTATGCTGTCCTTTGATATGTTTTAACGCTTCATGGTCTGAATGGATTACAAATTCTTTTGGCCAAAGATAATGCTGCCAAGTCTCAAGGGCACGAATCAAAGCATACATTTCTTTGTCATACAGGATAGTTTAGGGATGCCCTGTTCAATTTCTCGCTAAAGTATGCGATGAGTCTTCCATCTTGCGTCAATATGACTCAATGCCTACACCTGATGCATCACATTCAATCTCAAAAGTCTTAGAGAAATCAGGCAATGCTAGTAAAGGAGCTCTAGTAAGTCTATCCTTAATAACATTAAAAGAGTTTTCCTGTTCATCTCCCCAGAGAAAGGCTGAACTCTTCTTGATGACGCTGGTAAGAGGTGCGGCTAATGTACTGAAGTTTGGCACAAATCTACAATAGAAGCTCGCAAGCCCATGGAAACTCCTTACTTGTCTTATATTCGTAGGTCTCGGCCATTCTTGGATAGCCTTGATCTTCTCTTGATCGACTTCGAGACCTTGAGCACTAACTACAAAACCAAGAAAAATAACTTTATCAGAACAGAAAGAACATTTCTTAAGGTTAGCATAAAGAGTTTCCTTACGTAAGACTTCCAAAATAGATCGTAGATGGACTACATGTTCTTCCAATGATTTGCTATACACCAAGATATCATCAAAATATACAACACAAAACTTACCGATAAAAGCTCTTAAAACATAGTTCATTAGTCTCATGAAAGTGCTAGGGGCATTGGTTAAGCCAAACGGCATGACCAGCCACTCATACAAACCATGCTTAGTTTTGAAGGCAGTCTTCCATTCATCGCCTTCCCACATCCGAATCTGGTGATAGCCACTCTTCAAATTGATTTTTGAGAACAGTTTGGCACCACTCAATTCATCTAACATATCATCAAGTCATGGAATCGGATGCCTATACTTAATGGTGATTTTATTCACAGCTCGGCAATCGACGCACATACGCCAAGTGCCATCCTTCTTTGGAACCAACAAGACCGGCACAGCACAGGGACTAAGGCTTTCTCGTATGTAGCCTTTTTCCATGAGTTCTTCAATTTTCCGTTGAAGTTCTTTTGTTTCTTCGGGGTTGGTTCGATAAGCAGGTCGGTTTGGAATAACAGCTCCAGGTATGAAATCGATTTGATGTTCTATCCCTCGAAGTGGTGGTAATCCATTCGGGATGTCTTCTGGAAATAGATCAACAAAATCCTGCAAAAGAGACAAAATTGAAGAAGGAGATTCGGGGAGATCGTTAGTGTTAAAAAGATTTTCTTTGTACATGAGTACAAAAACCGATTGTCGCAACAATAAAGCTTTTCGTATTACACTTCCCTTTGCAAAGATACTCACTTTTTCATTTTCTTTTTCTTTTTCTTGTTTTCCACTCATCTCTCCTTTTTCATTTTTCTTTTTCGCTCGCTCTCTTTTTGTTGCAAGTTTCTTTTCTTTTGTTTTCTCATTTTTTTCTTTTTCTCTTATCTTTTCAAATGAATCCTTTAATTTTACTTGATCTTCATGAACTTGTTTCGGGGTCAATGGTGCTAGAGTGATAGTCTTCCCCATGTGTTTGAACGTGTATCTATTGGTGTAACCGTCGTGAATCACCTTGCGATCAAACTGCCAGGGACGTCCAAGTAACAAATGACCCGCGTGCATGGTTACTACATCAAGGATTTCATCCGAATATTTTTCAATGTTGAAAGAAATTAGGACTTGCTTAGTTACCTTTAGTTCACCACCATCATTAAGCCAGTGCAGCTTATATGGGCTCGGATGCTTTGTGGTCGGTAATCCCAGCTTCTCCACCATGAACGTACTAGCAACATTAGTGCAACTGCCACCGTCGATGATAACACTACAAATTTTACCTTGTATTTGACATCGAGTATGGAAAATGTTCTCTCATTGTTGCTCATCATCGATTCCTTTAAGGTTGAGACTTCTCTTCACAACGAGGAGTTCACCATCTATGACATGCTCAATTTCTTCTTCCTCATCTGAGGTAGTTTCAATTTCACGTTCTTTATCATCGTCTTCAGACTCTATTTCTCCATTGGCACGCATCACCATCGTACTTCGGTTTGGACACTGACTTGCAATATGTCCCCTTCCAAGACACTTAAAGCATTTGATGTCTCGCGATCGGTTGGATGGGTTTTCTATTACCTTGCCTTTGTTAGATTCAGTGAAAGACTTACTTGGTTTGGTAGATGGCGTGGTCTCCTTGGCTCGAGTCGATGGATTGGCCTTACTAGTCCCTTGGCCCCATTTGGTAGGGTTGGAATGGGAATAGTTTCAAACAATACCCTTGCGCTTCAACTGCCTCTCCACTTTAATCGCCATGTGCACCATGTCTGTAAGTTCGACATAATGCTGGAGTTCCACCATATTAGCTATGTCTCGGTTGAGACCAGCCAAAAATCGGGCCATGGTTGCCTCGCATTCCTCTTGCACATCTGCTCTAATCATGGCAACTTCCATCTCTTTGAAGTAATCTTCAACACTCCTCGATCCTTGAGTAAGATTTTGGAGTTTTTGATATAGTTCTCGATGGTAAAATTGGGGAACAAATCGGTGCATGATAGATTTCATTTCGGCCCATGTGCTGATGGGTTGTTCTCCATTTCTCCTTCGACTGGTGATTATTTGGTCCCACCATATCATGGCATAATCGGTGAATTCGATAGCGGCCAATTTAACTTTTTTTGATTCCGAATAGTTGTGACATTCAAAGACCAATTCAATCTTCTTTTCCCATTCAAGGTACACTTCGGATCGGATCTCCTTGAAATGGTGGAATAGACAACTTTATGTTCTTCAAGTCATCATCCACTCGGTCTCGATCTCTATTGCCTCGATTTGGGGTCCTCGCCTTCAATACTTGCAATAGATTCAATCGCCATCGAAAGCATCATTGAAATAATCTTCACCATCTTGCGGTATTCACGCCTTCTATTTGGTCGCCCACGCACCTCTCGTTGTCTTGGGCTTCCACTTGGTATAGTCGGTCTTCCGGAGGGTTGAGCCTACGATCGAGTAACCGCTCCATCTCCTACAATAAGGCTTGCATTGGCGGATCGGGAACATGTTGAGCAGGTTGCCTTCACGGTGGCTCGTTTACATTTTGCTCGAGTTCTAGAGACATAGCGGACTATAGTACCTCACTACAAATCCTCACAAGACACTCGAAAAGAAAAGAAGTTATTGACACTCCGCTCGTGTTTAACACTCTCGATTGGGCTTTTACCTCCCCTCGAATAGTCTCACACACTCGTGCCTTTTACCTCTCGAACTTCTCACAGTTTCGTTAGTCGATTTGCCAAGGCCTATTAGGCTTAGGGGTCGGCTTCAAAAAAATGGGTTCAAAGGATGTAAGATGTGGGTGTAGGTAGGCTAATGAAAGAAGAAGGAATCGGTGGTTCAAGTAGGTCGAAGAGGAATAGAAAATGTAGATGAAGAGATTGATAGCAATTCAAT
The DNA here is from genome assembly GCA_025506655.1 of Gossypium rotundifolium. NCBI lineage: Eukaryota > Viridiplantae > Streptophyta > Magnoliopsida > Malvales > Malvaceae > Gossypium > Gossypium rotundifolium. Next base: position 91,916,577 of record CP106731.1, read on the forward strand.
CGAAACACAATTTTTTTTTAATTTTGAAATTTTTTTTAATTTTTGAATCCTTTTTTTTCAAACTTTTTTTTTAAAATTTAAAACTTACTTCGAGCCTTCACTTAAACGACTTCGATGGTTGTTCTCGACTTCGTAGATCTCAGTTTAACTAGCTTTGATACCAGATGATACGATCTCGGTCTCGAGTAGAAAATGAGATGTATGCTTGGAGTTCGATCGTAAACCAGAGAATCGAAGAAGAAAGAAATTTAGATGTGGTTGGGATATGTTTCGAAGTTAGGTAGGAAATGGATGGCTCGGGTTTTGATTTAAGAAAGAAAAATTAAAGTTTGGAACTTCGATTTAAGGATGAAAGAAATGTTCGAGTTTCAATTTAGGGCTTTAGGAAACAAGTAAGAACCAATACCGAGAAAGGTATCGACCCGGTTACTTATACGTTTCTAAAGGCTTCGGTGTTTAGTAGTTTTAACGGACCTCGACCCACTATCGATTCTGATAGGAACCTTGGTATCGGATAGAAACAAAGGATGGTTGACGCCACTAGACTCCTAGATAAGCCAACAAATCCTAAGAATGAAATAGGAGAAATTGCTCTCGCAAATTCAACATAATATCGATATAAAATTTGGCAAAAGTCCTTTACAAAGAAAATGTCCAAGTATTTATAAGCTAACATATGCCAACCGAATAGACACTTAGTAATCCTTAATAGCTAAGTAATTTAAGCTTGACTATTCTTGAAAAATTTAGAAGAAATCCTCTTGGATTCCATGTCCATATTCTATGAATGGAAGGTTGATGGACATCTTCTAGATGGTCTAGGTGCAACCAATTTCCAAGGAAGAATGGTCCTTTAATATTCGCCAAGGGACTTGTATGCCTTGAATAACTTCATTTAAATTTTAGCTTTAATTAGCTAACTTTCCAGCTGATGAATGCACCGATCCCAACACCATTGGTGTGAAAATAAGGAGCTAAACATTTCAAGTGACGCCTCAAGTCTGCTGCTGGTGGTTGGCCTCCTTGCATGAACTTAGGTGAGCTGAATGGGCACTTTGGGGAGCTAAATCAGTAGCTAAGAAGGTCATTAAGCTAACTAAATTAACTCCTTAAATGAAAGAATGTGCAGCTCCCATGAATCAGCTTGTGCCGTCCCCCTCCATGCACCTACAAAACAAATTAAATTCATTTCACCACTTAATTTAGCTATTTAATTCCAGCAATTAAAATGATACATTAAGACATTAAATTGAGCTGAAACAAATTAAAAACTAAGCTATTAATAGTCTTTAAAATTTTGGTGTAGCTTAGGACACATTACTAGCTAATTTTGGCTAGACAAATTAAATGGCAACAACTCAATTTAATTTGTCCTAAGTAAGACATGTCATAATAGCTATAAATATGTCCTAATTAAAACATCTTAATTACTACTTATTTAATAACAAAAATAAATTTATATTGTCTCAAATTTATTTAAAGTAAAATTCCACCAAGTTTTTAGCTCAAGGTCGAATGGCCAATTGAGCTCATTGAGCTTAAACGAGCTCAACAAGAGCTAGGGCTGAGCTCATCGAGGACTAATTGAGATTGTAGGACATTGCAAAACTGCTCCATTGAATGGCCTTCCATACGTCCAAGTGAGTTAGCCTTGTCATCAATCCACACTTGCTGTACCATAGCTCCAATTGCATCTTTGAATAGCCTAGATCTAGCTCGAGTGATGGGGCCACAAGGTAGCACCAATGGATCATGGCTCGAGCTCGAGTTGACATGGGGCGTGCTCGCATCAAGCAGATAGTCAATTGCGTTATTTCCTTGCACACATAAACTTTTATGTGTTCCTACGCTCAAGGCCTATTTCTTCTAAGCCCAAATTCAAGGCGTTACAATTCACCCCTCCTTCAAGAAATTTCACCCCTGAAATTTCCAAATAACAAGATAGTCGTACCACCCAGACTACCCTACTATGCTCCCGCTGTGCAACTTTGGTCCCAACACACTGACACACTTTTAACTTAATCTTGAAAGCTCTTACACACACCCAAAACATCTAACCATTGGAGTAGATAGATTATAATTTCTATACCCAAATCATCACATCCAACCATTTCCAAACACACACAGAATAAATACCAAATCTAAACTCAAGTGTTTCAATTTACTCTAACTAGAGTAGTATAGTCTAATCTCTAAAACAATCATTTCAGTTTTAAACTAACAATGGTATTCAAAAAAATTCAGCGCCGGAGACTCGGTGTGTCGCACTTTTTAGAAGAAGTATCTCAAAACACTTCACATATTCAAAAACAACCTTTTGAAATCCAAAACCTTAAAACCCATTCCACAGCTGAGTTTTTCAACTAGGCTCTGATACCACTAAATATAACACCCCAATCCTGGCCTAGGCGTTATGGCCGAATCTGGCATGTTACATTAAAGTGTTTTTCGAAAACCATGTTTTCTTTGAAAACCCTTCTTGAAATTTAAAACTTCTTGCCATTTAAAACTTGTACAAAACCTCAGCTTGCATTGTTTATTTTCAATTGTGGTTTATTAAAAAGTTATTCCCTTTTAAAATGTTATTACCTTTAAAACCTTATTTGTTGTGAAAGCTTAATTTAAAATAAATGATTTACAAAAATGTGATATTTAAAATTTGAGTTGCGAAAATGTAGTGTTTGAAAATGTTATTGTTTTGGAAAATCGTGTTCTACTTCTAGCAGATATAAATCATAGTCAATAAAATCCAAAAAATTAAAATCCAAAAATTATAGAGGCCTTATTACAACCCGAATCAAAATCAAAGTGCTTAAGTAAATGAGCAAAACAGAATAAAACATGTGCAGTTGTGTGGCCCTCTCCGAGTCCCTTGCAGCTCCGAACTGTCTAACGTTGGGGATTACCTGAGAGGTTAAAAATGGGGTGAGTTACGAAAATTTAGTGTGCAATCCCCTTATTAAAGAAACAGTAATATATGCAGTAACAGTCTGGGCTTGAGCCCTATTCAGTAACCGTGCAGTGTGGGCCTCATCCCATTATAATAATAGTGTGGGCCTAAGCCCAATACAGTATCAACATAGTGCAAATATGCAACCCACCCCAATCCAACCAACACACCACCCTTACCAACCAACACACCATGTGGGGATAAAATCGACCCACCCACCTAACACATCAATATTGCAGCATAGCTGCCAGTAACAGTATCGCAGTAAAGCTGCCAGTAATAGTATTTATGGCAAAACCACCAGTAACGGTCTCATAATTGGCACATAGCCATCGGTACTGTAATAAGATCGACACATAGCCATCAGCTATGGTAATATAACTGGCACCCAACCATGGGTAAGTATGATCGACACAAAGTCATTAATAATTACGATCAGTACACAACCATGGATAAATATGATCAACACAAAGTCATAATCAAGATGTCATAGAGCCATAATCAAATGAACTGTCTTAAAGCCATTGGTAGGTCCACAATCTTCTCGTACGACCCATGTGACCTTAACAAATCATACTGGATCCATAGTCGTCTAGTGCGACCTGTGCGACCCTATCAGAACAGTACTTCCTCCATAACCAATTCCCAACCCCATGCAATATGTCATGTATGCAGTATTCTTGGCCCACAAATCATTCACAGTTAAGTCAATCAAATCATAGTCAAATCATAGCACAAGTCAGTCATTTACCCTCGAGGGGAAAAATAGTCATTTACCCTATAGGGGCATTACAGTCATTTTATCCTACAAGGGCATTACGATCATTTTACCCTACAGGGGTATTACAGTCATTTTACCCTACAGGGGCATTATGGTCATTTACCCTACAGGGGTATTACGGTCATTTTACCTTACAGGGGCATTATGGTCATTTTATCCTACAGGGGCATTACGGCCATTTTACCTTAACAATCAACAGTGTGAATGGCCCGAAGGCCTATTATGCGGCCCATGTGGGCCTACATACCCGTGTGGCCCGGTAAGCCCAAAAGCAACCTTAGCCATGTGAATGACACAGCTGGGTCCAATAATTTCCAAATGTCCTTGAGATTTACCCGTGTAGGGCCCACAAGCCCATTGTGCTCACACGACCCATTTTGGCCCAACATGGCGCAAAACGGCCTAAGCCCATTACATTGCTCACGGTGGCCTCTAAAGTCAAATGCCCATGTTTCGTGAACTCGGTTCACCACATGAGCGTTCGCATGCCCATGTGGCCTCAATCGCCGTATTTTTGGCTTTTTGACTTTTGCCGTGCCTGATCGTTGGTTTGTTGAGTTTTAAAATTTATAATGAATGAGATCAAACCTGGAAACTAACTCTGACAATGATTAAAGGCAAGTGTACCTATCGAACAGTAGTATAGCTTAGGCAAGACTGGATTGTCGAACCCAAAGAAACTAAAAGTACTAATACTCACTTTCTTTTTATTATTTAGCCTAAAATATGGAGTGATTGGTTGATTTAATCTAATTTAATGACTACTAAGCTAAAGACACAAAAGGCAAAAGGAACGAATTGAGAAATAACTTGAAAAAAACTCAATTGATCACGACAATACCCTCAGGAAGAATCCATCTAGACTTTACTTGTTATTTAACACTAAACTATATGATTTATTCACTTAGTTTGACCCATAAGACTCCCTAATGTATATTAAACCCTCTCTTGAGGTGAATAATGTCTAACCCTAGGTTAATTAGTGGAACTCTCATTCTTTTATAATAACCCCCTAAAATAGCAGTAAATCGATCTATGGACTCCCATATTAGGTTTAACCCTAATCCGGCAAAATCTCGTCACCCTATCTCTAGGCGTGCGATCAACTCGCTTAATTATGCTAGATCTACTCTTAAGCAGGGTCTATTCCTCCTTCACCTAAGCACATCAGATTTAGATTAAGCATGCATAATTAAGAACAAACTAAGTATTTATCATATAATTCAGAAATCAATAACAAGATTCATCTAGGTTTCATCCCCTTTAGGTATCTAAAGGGTTTAGTTCATAATGAATAAAGAAAACATCTCAAGAGAAAAGATAAAACAAAACATAAGAAATCTCTAAAACCCCCTGAAGGAATTGAAGGAAAAATTCACCATCTTGAGTAGAATTCCGGCTCCTTGAGATGGATCAACTGGCTATCTTTGAGTAATTCCCACAAATTTGGCCTTCTGGCTCGGCTCCTTGGCCTAGCTAACTGCCCCTTTCAGGTTACACTTGGGGTGTTTATATAGACTTTTAGAATGCTTTACTTGGCCTCTAAGTGTCCCAATTCAAGTATACTTCCTACTTAGTGTTTGAATAGGCTTTGGAATGTGTTTCTTTGCCTCAAAGTATCCAAATCTGAGTGAAATTGCTCTTTCCCGTGGCAGGGGCATGGCCATGGTACACACTCGTGTAAATCATTTTCAGGCCGTGTCTCGATTCTATCGATTAGAGCACAGCCGTGTAAATCGTGGCATGGCTGTATGAAGTAAATTGATGAAACACGGCTATGTGGTTTGAAGTCCAAGCCTTGTCGATTTCCTCTTTGACCCAAGTTGGTCCATTTTAAGCCCGTTTCTTGTTCTTTTCGTCCTCGGTTGCTATCTTGGGTATAAACATGAAAAGAAATGATTAAAAGTACCTTTTTACATAAATCAAGGGCTAAATCATCCAAAAGCCTACTAAATGTGGGCCTAAAATATGTTACTTTTACGGTTTATCAAATACCCCCACACTTAAGCTTTTCTTGTCCTCAAGCAAAATTCTCAACTTATAATTAAAATGAACTTTCCATAATTCACAATTCCTATCAACAATGCCTCATCATAATTCACAAATAATTTATACATGGATAATTTAGCTCAAAGACTTGTAAAGATTCAAACAATTCTAAGCCGTATAGTTTGTAGCATGAAAACATAGGCGCTCCCCTTATCTAAATAATTACCTTTAATTCAAAACCGATAAGGATTAACATCCTTACTAAAGATCCACTTAAAGCACTCGAAGTGTTTAAGGTTCAAGAGAAAGCACTCATAAGTCGAACCTAAAAAGATAAACCCATAGGCTTGCCTGAAAATCAAATCTCCACCACTATAATATGAGATGATACACAAATCAAAAGGTCTTTGACAGGGTTGCAACGGGGCTTAGGTTAAAGGTGTGCATAAAGGCTGAATTAGAAGGTTGAAAATCGAGATTGACCTGATAAATTACCTACAAAAAATAATGAACTAGGAAATAAATGATTGCTTTGAAATTAGTAATACCACTATTGATAATACTTTTAATACGAGCTCTTCTTCAACAATTGAAATTTAAGCACATAAGCTCCTTTAATCATATACTAATACTTGAATATACTTTTTTTTAGAACAAACTAAGTAAAAACATAATAAAGAAAGAACTTTATCGACTGAATAAACTAACTCGATAACTGATCAAATCAATTCTCGATAGAAGGGTAGTCAAAAAAATGGTGATAACAAATACAAAGGGCTTTTGGGGTTAATATTAGCGGGTAAATCAATAAAAAGGTTGTTAAGATTAAAAAGGGTTCACCAGGGGTTAATTTTTATGGGTAGGCTTTTTAGTGGTGTGAATGGGTTAAAACCTAGGTGCTTTATCATCTTTGTATATCAAATCATAGATGTAGTCTCAACATGTATAATCGAGGCAAGTTCTAGAATAACAGTTCAAAGTTGACATACTCATAATAAAAAAAAAGTGAGCACAAAAAGGAATATATGTTCTATAAAGCTCAAAATATCACAATAATTATGGGTATTTGACACTGATCCTATAAATTTTAAACTTCAAGGTAATATTCAAATTCAGTTCAACAACCTAGAAAATTTTTTATTCTTGAAAAATAGACTTATCATGCTTGATTCTCTAGTATTCTTCAAGTATAAATCATCAATACACAATTATCAATGACTTACTCAAAAACATATCAATAAAAATTATAAATCATTAGAAATTTCACTCTAATTGATAATATGAGAAAATTACTTAGGAACAAGACTAAAATTCAGGATTTTAGAATAATGCAAAAAGTTAGGTACTTTTACCCCCCACACTTAAGATGTACATTATCCTTAATGTACAAAGATAGATAAATAATTATGTAATAAAATAATCAAAAGAGAAGGGGAGAAGTAACACATCCTAAATTTTGGATGACTCCGGGAGTTGGTAGAGGTCGTGGTGGTGTTTTCTATTGGCATGATGGGGTGGCTACCGATATGCTCTTTGCTAGATGAAGAAATTGGGGAGCTCGTGACGAGTTAGCCAAAAATCATTGAAACATATTTAAAATAAACTAATTATATAATTAAGGACAAGAAAACTAAAGGGCAAGGGACTAAGGAGAAAAATAAAATTAAAATACAATACTAGTAGACTTAGGAGTCCTTATTGAAAGATGGTTCGCGAGGTGGGTGTGACCTCTAAGGCTGTGCGTGATTCCCTAGCAACCTTTAGAACCTAAAACTAAGAAACTAAAGCAAAATAAACTAAATTAAGCATAAGAAAGTCAAAGGGAAGGAAATTGAAACAAAAGAGAAAAGAGAAATTGAAACAAAAGAAATTGAAACTAAGATCCTTGGCTTGGTGTTAGGATGAAGCGGCCGGCATGAACTTATGTGTAGTGTCTCACTTGAGGAGACTGTGATTGGACTCTTCCGCGACATTTTCTTGGTGTAGCTCAAGAGTCTAAGCACTTTTCCTAAAAGAATAAGAGAAATTTTTGAGAGAAAAGGAAGGAAGAAAGAATGAGAGGAGAAGGAGAAGGGCTATGGGGAATGAGGGTGGGTGAGAAGGGGGGAAGAGTGGGTTTAAATAGAATTTTGGTTTCTGGCACCTTCCCACGCCCGTGTATTCAAGGCGTGTTGTTTTACACGGCTGCCTTGTACGGCTGTGTTTAAGAGTGTGTTGTGTTTTAAATGCCCGTGTTCATATTGCCACGCCCATTCCTGAAATGGCAGTATCAGCCCACGGACACAACACACGGCCGTGGTGGGGTAGGTAGGCCCGTGACTTTCAAAAGTTGGTTGGGGCAGGATTTGTACCATCTCTACCATGTCAGTACGGAGATTCAGAGTACCCACATGGTCACGGCCACGGTCGTGTGCTAGGCCGTGTGGTCTTGGAATCTGCACTTTCAATTTATTGAAATTCTAGAAGAGAAAATAAATATAAATATAAAACTAAAACCAAAAAATAAAAATAAATGTTTGTGCTCGGGTTGCCTCCCGAGAAGCACTCGTTTGAAGTTTTAAGCTAGATTTTCTCGACATTGAGAAAAATCATGGAGGTTTAAAGGTTTGAACATCTTCCCTCATGCTTATAGTTTTATTTTCTTGACAAAGTTCGAGTCGAGAGGTGTTTACCTTAGAGGTGTCGAATGTTGGGTTGCTTACCTTAACTGTTATGTGTGGGAAGATATTGTGTACCTTAAGAAGGATTTCTCCCTTTGGCTTCAGGTCTGTTGCGATGACGTGCGGATCTGCTTTGTCTAACAGTACCTGGTCTCCTATTTTGTAGTGATTGGATGTTCCCACGAGCTCTTCTAGTGGTTCCTCTGGTTTTACTTCGTGTGGTTCTTTTTTGACGTGTGTCTTCTGTTCTTCTAGTCTGTCGACCTTAAGGTTTTGATCCTTCTCTTTTTCGGTTTGGGTTCTATGGGTTGGCTCAAGTTTGTCTTCATGTGGTGTTTCCTGTAATGAAGTTTGTACAAATTAATTATCGACTGAATTGTCTTTCTTACCTTCATCGGTTGTTGTCCTGGCCGAGTCAAGAGCTTGAAGACTAATTGATTTGTCACATACACAAAGTATGAGTTCTCCCGTGGCAACATTAGGCAACATTAATTTTAGTCTTGGCAGTTACTAAGAAGGGTCTTCCTAAAATTAAGGGGATTGTATTATCCTCATCCATATCTAAGACAACAAAATCTACTAGGAAAACAAATTTATTGATTTTGACAAGAACATCTTCAATAATGCCCCTAGGAATTCTAACAGTTTTATTAGCTAATTGTATACTCATCCTAGTTTGTTTAGGCTTCCCTAGACCTAGTCGTTTAAATAATGTATATGGCATGACATTTATGCTTGCCCCTAAATCAGCTAACACATTATCAATAGTTAGACTACCAATTAAACATGGAATTGTAAAACTCCCTGGATCTTTTAGCTTTTGTGATAGTCTATTCTGTAACATTGTTGAGCATGTTGTGTTCAATTCCACGTGGTGCTCTTCGTCGAATTTGCATTTGTTAGTCAAGAGCTGTCTTAAAAATTTCCTCTAGTCTGGCATCTAAAAAAGAGCTTCAAGAAGAGGTAAGTTAATATGCAATTTCTTTAAGAGTTTAAGAAACTTACCAAACTGTTCCTTTGAATCGTCTCTTTTCGTCGCTTCGGGATAAGGTATGCGAGGTTGGTACTCCTTGATTACCGATTTTGTCTTTTCTCGTGTTATCTCTATCTTACCTTTGTCTCCCTCATTTTCTTGTACTGAGTTGGATTCATCTTCTCTTTTATTGATGCGAACCTAGTCGCATCATGGTTCGACTTCATCCGACACCATCAAGAGTGGCCTAAGGGGCCCAAGTGCAAGATGAAACATCTCACAGGCCTGATTGGTTATTGGACCAATGTTTTTAAGGACTTTTAATTTAATTAAAAGTTTTACTTAAATTAATAAGTTTGCATATTTTAATTTTAGCTTGCACTTTTTTGTGTTCTGCATTTAATAAAGTAATGCATTATGCAACCTTCATGTTAGTTTAGTATGCATCATAAATAATGACTTGCATTATGAAACTCCCATGATAGTTTAAGTCTTGCATTAAATAATTCATCAGTTTATTTAGTTTGCATTTTAAATACTTGCATTTAAGCATCTTAGTTTAATAAATGGTTGCTGGTCATTAATTTAACTCAACTTAGTTTAATTAATTGAGTTCTTTTAGTGAATTTAATTTAATAATTGCTTCTTTAATTAATCTAGTTACTAGGTTAATTTATTAATGCATGAGTTAAGTTCATTTAATGATGTTTTTAATCTAGTTACCAGGATGTTTTAATGAAGCCTGAGTTAAGTTAATTTAATAAGAGGCTTATTAATTAATCTAGTTACTAGGATGTTTTAATGAAGCATGAGTTTAAGTTAATTTAATTTTGCTTCCATAAATTAACTAGTTGCTACATTAATTGAAGTCTTAACTTTTAGTTCATTTAATAAAGTCAAGTGTTTAATGTGTTTAAGTTAAAGTAGTGTTTAATAAGTGTTTAAATGTGATTAATTTGTTTGTTTAATGTGTTTGAATGTAGGAAACTTTTCAGCTACACTCAAGGGATGTTACGAAGAGTTAATGTGACTTTTCAAGTGAAAATAGTTACACACTTGGGGAAGTTTTATTTAACATTAAAGGGAGCTATTATGATCATTGATGGAAGCATTACATCTCCATTAAATTTGGCAGTAACCTATTCATCTTCCATAAACATTTGAGGCTTAAAAGATCACACAAGAGTTACAACTTCTCATTAAGTTGCTGGTGACCATTCGACTACTAAGAAAGTATGAAACCAAGCATTCAAATACATTGAAATCAGCTCATTTGGAGTCATCAAATTGCTGTTATTTGGCTGGAGGAATTCAAGAGTTTTTACCTATTGATTAGCCATTTAATTACATATTAAAGTTAAATTCATTTGTCTCTTCAGCTAACCACATGAAAGCACTATATATACCTATTATTAGTTTGTAAAAAGAATGATTTTTTTTTTGCTTAGACTTTTGATCATTAATCATATCATATGGACTTTTGTTCATTAGAGTGAGTTATCTCCTCTTCTTTTTTGTACGAGTTTTGTTTTGACTTATCAAGATCACTTGTGGCGTCAAATGTTTCTCTTCCATTCAATTATACCATTGGTTCTTACTTCACTAGGTAACGGGTCTTTGGTCCATCATCGACTACCATCTTTCACCTTGAACGTTATAGAAACTGGGGTGACACATACTTGTGTTGAATCATTTCTGGTTCAAGTTCTTTAATCCATTCCCACCAAAGCATCATCTATCTTTTATCCATTTTTCTTTCATCATAAAATTAAGCCTATCCTTCTCCATATCTGAATCATTCCCACACTTAAACACCTCCATTCCTAACTTAACCCATCTTCTAAACAAATTCACTTAAGCTTCTGTGAACTCATCCATATTTCCCTATTATTTCCCGAAAGGTTTATCTCCTCCTCGTAGATGATTGGGCAACTCAAATACATTTTGACTCATCTCAAGACGGATCATATCATTTGGAATCAGAGCTATAAAATGAGGATTTACGGACGACATCATAAATTCGAGTATAGGTTCATGAAAAAATTGAAAAAATTGAAAAAAAGTTGTATTTTATTTTTTTGTTATTATTATATTTGAAGTGTTAAAAAACAAAAAAAATTCGAGTATAAAAAATGAAAAAAGAAGAAAAAAAAAGAAGTGAAGTTTTCTTTTGAAAGTTTAGCAAGTATTTGTTGTTTCTAGTCTCATCTTCTTACCCTAATCTTCAAAAAAAAAAATTTCTACTACCATCATTTGGTATTTTTTTTCACCCACCCACCCTCCATTTACCTTTTCTTTTGTTTAGCCTACCCTATACCCAACATCAAACCTTTGTTAACCAATTTTGAAGTCGACCCTCAAGCTGCAATAAGTCTTTTGAAATGAAGAACAAAATTGTGAGAGCGAGAGAGAGCGGTAAAGGCACGAGTGCTACATTAGAGAAAAAGCCTTATACTAGTGAAACACGAGTGTGAGCGATTTTTCTTTGCGAGTGACTTGTGATAATTTTATGGTGAGGATTTAATTTTCTGTTTTATTCTTTTTGAAAGTCTTTCTTTTCAGAAAATAAACATGAATCAAGAAGTGTTCTTAGAGTCTGAATATCAATATTTGTTGAACAGAATGCAAAGAGTCATGAATACCAAGTTTGACAAGTCGTATAAGCAATTGGATCAAATTGAGGAACGAGACCAGCAAGAGCGACTTTCTTCAAATCGAAGGACAGAGTCAAGGTCGTCTCGAAGACACACTTTAGAAGAACATTCGAGGAGAGACTGTGACTAAGATTCTTATTCCTCAAAAAGTTCGAGATGATTTGAATCAAACCACAAATTTGAAACTTTTCAAAGTTATCAACGAGGAAGTGAACTTGGTTCATATGGTCCAAGTATTCCTCTATGAAAGATCATTCTCGAAGTGGTTCAAATCATTCGACGAGAAATTCAAGGCAAAACAAAGTGACTAACGAGTGTGAAGCCTTTTACAAAGATGACTACGCAAGCACAAGTTATTCATCTTATGATTCCAAGATGTCACGCACGAAGCATCTTCCACAAAGAATTGATCGTGATATCTATGTGAACATCGCTTCGATCTTAGAATCAATTCCTTGTATTTTTTATTCTTTTGAATCATCCTTTTGTTGTAATAAAATGAAAAGAGAAATCAAATGAAAAAAAAAGAAAAGAAAAAAAGAAATTGAAAAGAGTTTGAAAGAAAAGAAAATAAAATGAGAGTGAACAAAAGAAGTTGAAAAGAAGAAAAGAATTTGAAAAGAAAAGATGTTGAAAAGCAAGAAAAGAAATTGAGATAGAAAAGAAGTGAAAGAACAAGATGAGCGAGAAAAAGAGCAAGTTGATTTAACTAACTCATTTGAAGTTTGTTCTTCATTTGTTTCTTCATTTCAGGTTCCCGAAGGACCAAAAGATGTTCTTCAACTTCAATACCTCCCAGAAGAATGACGCTTTCAAATGATCGAAAAAGGTAAGGTTGAAAGTGAAATTGAACGACCTACATCGGAAGGTAAGGAAGGTAAGTGTCCCAAATCGTGTTTGTCTCCACCAAATTTTTCTAATGCTTGTGATTATGTGGATAATACCATTGATGGCCATCCTTCGATCATTTTTGATGTTTTAAATGATGGTAATGCGAGTTTATCTCATGAAAATCAATGCGATGCAAAATATGAAGGTGGAGAGACACAAATCCAACAATTACAAGACACGAGTAAGTATGATGATGACTTTTCTTTTAATCCCCATTTGTTTGATTGTGGATATTATGAGATTTGTTCGTTTTCAAATACTAAATCGTTGAGTTTTTGTAAATCGATTTTGAAACATGTTAAGAGATTTGATCGTTCGATTTTGAGTTTGCACAATTCCTATTGGTTTAACATGTTTGATTTTTCTAAATCATTGTCACATCTTGAATTTAATAATCAAAATCACATTTTTAAACCGGGAATATGTTTTGTACCATCTGGTATGTCTTGTTGGAAAATCAAGCAATGACAATTATGCTTGAAAAATTTCAATCATTTTGGAAATTGGTTCTTGGATAAGGTAATGAATTTTGTTCAATTTGTCTTCAAATTTTATTCGTTCCTTAAACAATTTTTATGGTTGTATTTGAAATTCACTTTCCATTTGAAAATGGTTGAATTGAACACGAAGCTTCGATTACACTACTTGGCCGTGGAGAGAAGGTTTGTGTTGCTCGATCAAGGTAAGACTGATCTTTATTTTTCTGAGAATAAAGGTAAGTCTTCTGAAACTGTTGATGCATTTTTGCTCTCTCCGGATTGTGATAAGCTTTGCGTTGCTTATTATGTTTTTGCCAAACATTTAGATCATATTAAGATTAATCGTTCTATTTTACCTGATTATGATCTATCTGTTTCAATGAATGATGACAGGATTCTTGAGTTTGATAATTTTGATAATTTTAGTGTAAAAGAATCCATATTGCGTCACATGTGTGATACATGTAAAAATTTTGAGATGTTTTTGTTCTCTTCGGTTGTTGATAGAACATATGGTGCTGATTTTCATCATTTAGATCATGAAATGTTTGAACTTCCTATCTTGTTTAATGATGGTCTACTTGCTAACAAAAAGAATCTTGTGTTTGATAATTTTTGTTTATGTGCGAGTGATTACATATGTTGTTCAATGCAAGATTTGGATGTTCATTTTTGAGTGCCATATGCATTTTCTCAACTATCTGCTTGTGATGAATATATCTATCATTTGATGTGTTACTCACATGTTGATTTTGACTTTTGGAATCTATTTAAATTGTATGCATACCATGAAACTTATCCAATTCATTCAAATATTTGATAAGGCATTATTCTTTTGTATGATAATGTGATTATGCCTGTTTGCATGCGATTTATTTGTTTGGTGATAATTATATTTGGGTTGCAAGTTATTTTGAAACAATTCTTGCTAACCCATGATTATTTTCTTCAGGTGATATGATTATCATCTGCCCCATTTGATCGAGGGGAGCTGAGCAAAAGAAATTCTATTCGAGAGAATCATCGGCTCGATTCAACGACGAATCGCTCTCAAGAGGGGGGTATGATGCGAACCTGGTCGCATCATGGTTCGACTTCATCCGACACCATCAAGAGTGGCCTAAACTTGAGGGGCCCAAGTGCAAGATGAAACATCTCACAGGCCTGATTGGTTATTGGACCAATGTTTTTAAGGACTTTTAATTTAATTAAAAGTTTTACTTAAATTAATAAGTTTCCATATTTTAATTTTAACTTGCACTTTTTTGTGTTTTGCATTTAATAAAGTAATGCATTATGCAACCTTCATATTAGTTTAGTATGCATCATAAATAATGACTTGCATTATGAAACTCCCATGATAGTTTAAGTCTTGCATTAAATAATTATCAGTTTATTTAGTTTGCATTTTAAATACCTGCATTTAAGCATCTTAGTTCAATAAATGGTTGCTGGTCATTAATTCAACTCAACTTAGTTTAATTAATTGAGTTCTTTTAATGAATTTAATTTAATAATTGCTTCTTTAATTAATCTAGTTACTAGGTTAATTTATTGATGCATGAGTTAAGTTTACTTAATGATGTTTTTAATCTAGTTACTAGGATGTTTTAATGAAGCCTGAGTTAAGTTAATTTAACAAGAGGCTTATTAATTAATCTAGTTACTAGGATGTTTTAATGAAGCATGAGTTTAAGTTAATTTAATTTTGCTTCCATAAATTAACTAGTTGCTGCATTAATTGAAGTCTTAACTTTTAGTTCATTTAATAAAGTCAAGTGTTTAATGTGTTTAAGTTAAAGTAGTGTTTAATAAGTGTTTAAATGTGATTAATTTGTTTCTTTAATGTGTTTGAATGTAGAAAACTTTTCAGCTACACTCAAGGGATGTTACAAAGAGTTAATGTGACTTTTCAAGTGAAAATGGTTTCACACTTGGGGAAGTTTTATTTAACATTAAAGGGAGTCATATGATCATTGATGGAAGCATTACATCTCCATTAAATTTGGCAGCAACCTATTCATCTTCCATAACCATTTGAGGCTTAAAAGATCACACAAGAGTTACAACTTCTCATTAAGTTGCTGGTGACGATTCGGCTACTAAGAAAGCATGAAACCAAGCATTCAAATACATTAAAATCAGCTCATTTGGAGTCATCAAATTGCTGTTATTTGGCTGGAGGAATTCAAGAGTTTTTACCTATTGATTAGCCATTTAATTACATATTAAAGTTGAATTCTTTTGTCTCTTCAGCTAACCACATGAAAGCACAATATATACCTGTTATTAGTTTGTAAAAAGAATGATTTTTTTTGCTTAGACTTTTGATCATTAATCATATCATATGGACTTTTGTTCATTCGAGTGAGTTATCTCCTCTTCTTTTTCGTACGAGTTTCTTTTTTGACTTATCAAGCTCGCTTGTGGCGCCAAACGCTTCTCTTCCATTCAATTATACCATTGGTTCTTACTTCACTAAGTAACGGGTCTTTGGTCCATCATCAACTACCATCTTCCACCTTAAACATTATAGAAACTGGGGTGACACATACTTGTGTTGAATCATTTCTGGTTTAAGTTCTTTAATCCATTCCCACCAAAACATCATCTATCTTTTATCCATTTTTCTTTCATCATAAAACTGAGCCTATCCTTCTCCATATCTGAATCATTCCCACACTTAAACACCTCCATTCCTAACTTAACCCATCTTCTAAACAAATTCACTTAAGCTTCCGTGAACTCATCCGTATTTCGCTATTATTTCCCAAAAGGCTTATCTCCTCATCGTAGAAGATTGGGCAACTCAAATATGTTTTGACTCATCCTGAGACGGATCGTATCATTTGGTATCAGAGCTATAAAATGAGGATTTACGACGACGTACGTGAAGCCGAAATAGGTTCGTGAAAAAAATCAAAAAAATTTAAGCTGTAATTTTTGTTTTTGTTATTATTATATTTGAAGTGTTAAAAAAACGAAAAAAATTCAAGTATAAAAAAAAAGAAGTCAAAAAAAAAGAGAAGAAAAAAAAAGAAGTGAAGTTTTCTTTTGAAAGTTTAGCAAATATTTGTTGTTTCTAGTCTCATCTTCTTATCCCGATCTTCAAAATTTTTTTTTCTTCTACCATCATTTGGTATTTTTTTTACCAACTCCATTTACCTTTTTCTTTGGTTTAGCCTACCCTATACCCGACATCAAACCTTTGTTAACCAATTTTGAAGCCGACCCTCAAGCTGCAATAAGTCTTTCGAAACAAAGTACAAAATTGTGAGAGCGAGAGAGAGCGGTAAAAGGCACGAGTGCTACATTAGAGAAAAAGCCTTATACGAGTGAAACACGAGTGTGAGTGATTTTTCTTTGCGATCGACTTGTGATAATTTTATGGTGAGGATTTAATTTTCTGTCTTAAGTATCAAGGGTATTTGGGTCATCAAGGATACTTTGGTAATTTCGAAACCAAGGTTTAAATTTTAGGGTTGTACAAAACAAGGTGATTGGTCCCTTTCAGGTTTTAATTGTGTGTTTAGCCTGTGAAGTCCTCTTGGTTAGGGTGAACCGTCACTACGCACCAGGTAGGATTCAAGCGGAGAGGAGGTGAGTCACTAGGACTGCTTAAATACCAAGCTCCCCCTGAATCCAATCTTAGACATGCGCACAACGATTGCCACACCCTTAACTCGACGACTCACTCACAGGTTTGTTTGGTTAGACCTTAAATTTTATGTAATTTGGTGTTAGAGTAAGCTAACCCTAGGGTTTAATATCTCCTAATCTACTAATTTACGTCCATATAACTCCCACATACAAATCACACAAGGGTTAGGGGTACTTACCTGGTGAACTTCGGGCCGGACGATTTGATGCGAGCACGCCCGATGAAACACCCCAAACCCGGCCCACGAGAATGGACTGGATCTGGTATGTTCCTCAAGTAACCCGATTCAAATTCATAAAAATACTTTGAAAATTGTGAGTTTTGGAAGATAGTTCGTTGTGGGTTGGGCTTGAGTTGAAAACAAATTTATTTTTATAACAAAAACCCATTTGCTTCAAGTGACAAAATATTTAAACTTATTTCATACTAAGTGGGCTTACTCTTTATAAAGCCCTAAATTCATAACATAGTAATTATAGTAGAAATAAAAATTAAATCACGGTGGCCTTATTACATAAAATGAAACCCAAAATAATAAATTGTACAAGATTTAAAATAAAATAAAGGATCAAATTAAATTGAACTTCAAGTCGATCATGGCCACCACAAGTTCCACCGTCCCCTGGCCCATTACTCATCACCAAACATATTCCCACAACGGGTGAGTCGATAGACTTAGTGTGTAACCAACACTAAACATAATAGAAATAGGCACACCATACATATCATATGCATATAAAAATTTCAAGGTAATGATGCAAACCCGAACCCAAACCTATATGCCATCCGCTACACTCCACCCGTACCAACCTGTACACCGTGGGGACTACTAAGTCAACCCTCCATCCGCTACACTCCATCGAAGGCGCTTCTTTGCAATGACGTGCTCATCACCCATCGATATTATTGTGGCATAGCCACCATCGTAATGTAACCGGTTACCACTTAGTGAGACCAAGTCATCACATTCACTTAGTGAGACCAAGTCGTCACATTCATCGTAATGTAATCGGTTACCACTTAGTGAGACCAAGTCATCACATTCACTTCCCTTCTTCAATTGACCCAAATGCCCCAAATAATAAATATCATGCATAACATATTTTTATTTCACTTTCACATCACTTTTCACTTGTAAAACATTTTTTTCAAAATCCTAGTAGAAGTAGGAAAATGTACCTGAATACTTTGTACCATAATATGGCACTTTAGCCACTTTCTTTCACTTTCACATTAACATATATAACATATTTAAACCATAAAACTATTAGGAATAGTGTGGAATACACACCTGATTTGTTTAGCGATTCCTTGAGATTCCGAAAGCAAGATCTAATGTTTAGATCCTAAATTCCTACATTTGGTTTATCAAGTATTACTTAGCATAAATTCTATTTTGGGCTATAATATCCAATTCCTAGTAGGATTTGTAAAGAGGCTTACCTTTGATGCCGATTTGATGTTTATTCAAATCCCGGAAACTTTGTTTTCCTTCACTTGATATTCTACCAACCTTAAATCTCAACAAAAATTAGTTTTGACTTTTGAATAATTATAGATCTTATCTATGTAATCACACAACCTTGGTCAATACTTTCAAAGGCTTACCTTATGGATTTTAAATCCCAAACTTCACCTTCCTTTTTCCTTGTAATCGGCCAACACCTAGATCTCTGAATAGGTTAGTTTTTGATCAATTTGATCTAATTAACTAAGATTTGGTCTTGGCCGAATGTATAGACTTACTTACCTTGAAGTTCTCAAATCCAAAGTTGATCTTTATTTTTAATTCTCACCAAATCACTTGTTAGATTTGAACTATTATTCAATTATGGAGGGACCTTTTGCGAATGCATGTTGATGTACTTACCTCATTTTGAATCCTGAATGATCTCTTTTAATATTCGGCTATGGCACTATTTGGGATCTCAAGTTTTGGTTTTGTGGAGGAATAGTAGAAGAAAAGAAAAGAAAGGAAAAGAGATGGAGAGAATTTTGACAAGGAGGATTCGACTAAAGAAAAGAAAAAGTTGTTGTTACTTTGATTAGGAGGTTTCGGCAAGAGGTTGAAGAGAAGAGAATGGCTCTTTACTTTTCTCTCTTTGGCCGAAACTACTAGTCTTGGAGTCCCTAAATCCTCCAACTCTTCATTTGTGATAAGTTTTGATTTTATCAACTATGAAATTCCATCAAATCTCCTAATTAGCCAAAAGTTCTATTGAATAAAAACTCCTCTTCTTAGCTTACCTTGTGCCGTCCAACTCCCCACTTATGGAAGTAAAATAAAAATTTCTTTTATTTGCTTCCTAGATAACTCAAACTCAGGCCCAAAAACTTCTTGCATTTGGGCCATTTCCTAAGGCCTTAGGTGGCATCTTCAGGCCACATTTCCAAGTCCGTTATTGGGTCAAACTTCATGTACTTTATATTTTTAGGGTCACTCGGCCTAAGTTCCCTTTGGGCTCTTAAATTTGACATTCCGGTCAATTTTAAGTTTCCTAAAATTTTCGCGTGGCTCTATATTTTCCAAGTTTCCAAAATGTTTAGTTTCCTATTTTGGTTTGGTTTCCAAAATGTTTAGTTTCCTATTTTGGCTTGGTTTCCAAAATGTTCACTTTCCTAATTTACTTAGGTTTCCAAAAATGTCTAAGTTTCTAAAAATGTCTAAGTTTCCAAAAATGTCCATTTTCATTTCCATTTCCATTTTCATTTCCATCTTTATTTTCATTTCCATTTTCATGCATTTCTAGGTTTCCAAAAGTATCAAAAATTTATTCATAGTACTTGAAACTTGTCATTTCATACAATTTAAACTGGAAATGCATAGGCCCTATTCAGGATGTTACAGTTCTACCCCCTTAAACAAAATTTCGTCCTCGAAATTTTCTAACTAAACAATTAAGGGTATTGTTGTCTCATTGCCTCTTCTGGCTCCCACGAAGCTTCCTCCGATCCATGATTGCACCACAATACTTTAACTAGAGGAACCGACTTCCTCCGTAGTACTTTCACGTCACGTTCCGAATCAATCGGCTCTTCCTCATAGGTTAAGTCCGCCTTAGCTCCACTTCTTCTCTGGTACTATGTGAGAGGATCCGATCGGTAACGACGTAGCATGGACACATGGAACACGTCATGCATTTGTTGCAACTCGGTGGCAACTCTAGCTGGTATGCCACTTGGTCCCACTCGCTTTAGTATTCGATAGGGCCCGATAAATCTTGGGCTTAATTTCCTTTTCGACCAAACCTCATCACTTTCTTCCATGGTGAGACTTTTAGAAACACTTGGTCTCCTACTTCAAACTCTATTTCCTTCCGCTTGAGGCTCGAGATAAGACTTACATCTCTATCTCGAGGCTTCTTTTAACCGTGTTCAAATTATTTCAACCTTCTCT
Source organism: Gossypium rotundifolium (assembly GCA_025506655.1). Taxonomy (NCBI): domain Eukaryota; kingdom Viridiplantae; phylum Streptophyta; class Magnoliopsida; order Malvales; family Malvaceae; genus Gossypium; species Gossypium rotundifolium. The sequence continues at coordinate 91,937,012 of CP106731.1, forward strand.
TCTCTCTCGCCACTATCTCTCGGTCCCAAAACTCGACGTTCTCCTAACTCACCAACAAGTAGGAGTACGACACTTCCGTCCGCACAATGCTTCATATGGTGCCATTCAATGCTAGCCTCGATAACTATTGTTGTAGGCAAACTCGCTAAAGACAAGTAGTCCTCCCAACTTCCTCGAAAATCCATCACACATCCTCTCAACATATCCTCCAACACTTGTATTACTCGTTCAGATCGCCTGTCGATTGTGGATGAAAGGTCCGTAGTGAAATCCAACTTGGTGCCTAAAGCTTGATGAAGTGCCTTCCAAAATTGAGACGTAAACCTTGGGTCTCTATCGAGATGATCGACATTGGTACTCCATGTAACCTCACAATTTCGCCACATATAACTTGGCTAGCTTTTGAAGGGATAGTCCATTCTTCTTTGGGATGAAATGTGCGACTTAGTCAAACGGTCTACTATAACCCATACCGAGTCCTTCTTAGTAGGCGTGAGGGAAGCCCACTAACGAAGTCCATGGTAATTCTTTCCCACTTCCATCAGGAATCTGGATTGGTAAAGCAATCCCGATGGAACTTGGTGTTCACCTTAACTTGCGACACGTCGACATCTTCCCACAAATTCGTAACTTCTCGCTTAAGATCCGCCACCAAAATTATTCTCTTAAATCTACATGCAACTTAATGCCTCCGGATGCATAGCATAAGGGCTACTATCGCTTCTCAAAGGATCTTCTGCTTAACTCCTTGTCTCTTGGCATACAGACTTTCCCTTTGTAGCACAATACTCCTTCCTCATTAATCTCATAGTCCTCCAACTCTCCGTTCTGTGCTTTTTATAGCTTAACATTTAAATCTTCATCAACCAACTGTCCCTCTTTCACTTCCTTCAACCATGTTGGCTTGACTTGTAACTCGGCCAACAAACTTCCATCCTCATATAAGCTTAAATGAGCGAACATTGCTCTTAGGTCCGTCACAACCTTCCTACTTAAAGCATCAGCTACTACATTTTCCTTGCCCGGATGATATTCTATCGAACAGTCATAGTCTTTCAGTAATTCCACCCACCTTCGTTGTCTCAAGTTTAACTCCTTTTGAGTCAACAGTACTTGAGACTCTTGTGGTCCATGTAGATCACCGACCTTTCTCCATCTGATAATGCCTCCACACCTTGAGAGCGAAAACCACTCGCGCCAAATCCAAGTCATGGGTTGGGTAGTTCACTTCATGTGGCCTTAATCGTCGGGACGCATAAGCGACTACCTTTCCATCTTGCATAAGAACACATCCTAACCCGTATGTAAAGCGTCACAGTATACCACAAAATCCTTCCCTGCCTCAGGTTGAATCAACACCGAGCTTAGTTAATACCTTTTAAGTTTTTCAAAACTCTCCTGTTGCTTATCTGTCCACACAAAGGGTACTTCCTTCCTCAATAATTTTGTTAATGGCGCGGCTATCAACGAGAATCCTTCCACGAACCTTCGGTAATAGCCTGCCAACCCTAAGAAACTACGAATCTCTGCCACCGACTTAGGGAGTTTCCAATCCAACACCGCTTCAATTTTCTTAGGATCCACCCTTATTCCCTCGGCAGACACCACATGTCCTAAGAAAGCAACTTCTCTAAGCCAAAATTCACACTTGCTGAATTTGGCATAAAGCTTCTTCTCCCTTAATACTTGTAACACAATCCGAAGATGCTCATCATGCTCCCCTTCAGACTTAGAATATACCAAGATATCATCGATGAATACCACAACAAACCTGTCTAAGTAAGGTTGGAACACTCGGTTCATCATATCCATGAACGCGACTGGTGCGTTCATCAACCCAAACGGCATTACTACAAACTCAAAGTGACCATATCTTGTCCTAAAAGCGGTCTTATGGATATCAGCCTCCTTCACCTTCAACTGATGGTATCCCGACCGTAAATCGATCTTCGAAAACACTGCGGCTCCCTTCAGCTGATCGAACAAGTCATCGATCCTTGGCAAGGGATACTTGTTCTTAATGGTCAGCTTATTCAATTGACGATAGTCTATGCACATACGCATAGTTCCATCCTTCTTCTTCACAAACAGGACCGGTGCTCCCCACGGAGACACACTAGGTCGAATAAACCCACGATCCAATAATTCCTGGATTTGAGCCTTAAGCTCCACTAATTCCTTTGGCGCCATTCGGTATGGAGCAATTGACACAGGCGCTGTTCCTGGTAGTAGGTCTATTCCAAATTCAACTTCTCTATCTGGGGGTATTCCTGGTAATTCCTCTGGAAACACATCCTCGAAGTCCCTTACCGTTCTAACTCCTTCGACACCTTCCTTATTTCCATCCAACGCACTTACAAAGGCTAAGAACGCCTCGTACCCTTTTCGTACCATCCTTTCCGCCTTAAGCACCGAAACTACATTAGTCAAATAGTTCCTTCTCTCTCCTATCATAATGACCACCTCATCCTCAGGGGTCCTTAGTTCCATTCGTTTAGCCGCACAATCCAACACGGCTCGATGTTCTACTAACCAATCCATACCAAGTATAAGGTCAAATTCCCCGAAGGGTAATTCCATTAGGTCAGCCCGAAAGCTCACTCCCTGAATTTCTAAGGGTATATTCCGAAAGATCTTATTTACCACTATAGTTTGGCCTAGTGGGCTTACCACCGTCATCTTCTTATCAGAAAGTTCAGAGTCTAGGCCTATTGTCTCAACTACACTACAGGCAACATAAGAATGGGTCGAGCCCACATCAATTAAAGCATAATAGGGTTTACTATGAATGAGGAACGTACCGGTTATGACGTCCGGTGCATCTTCATCCTCCCTTCGGTGAACCGCATAAACCAAACCCGACTGTCTTGCCTCAGTATTGGTGGCACCTCTGCCACGTCCTCTCGCCAAAGATTATTAACTCTATTATTCAAACCTCGACCTCGTTGATCTCTTTGTCCTTCCCTACCTAGCATGATTAACATTACGTATTCTTTGGTATCATCATCTCGATATCTTTGGACAGTCCTTGAGCATATGGTCCTTAGACCCACACTTAAGACATGCTCCTATCTTTTTCCAACACTCACCTGAGTGCTTCTTTCCACAATACTCACAAGGACGATACTGCCCTCTGGTATCAACTTGCTGACCCTTCGACCCCTCAGTTCTGGGCCTTTTCTGCACATTTCCCGACGATCCATAACCTCTCTTGGGTCTATTCCTGTCAGAGTTCTGCCTAGTCGAGTCCTTGATTCCTTCAGCTACCTTAGCCTTTTCAACCAACGTGGAGAACTCCCGCTCCTGATGTGGAGCTATCAACAACCTTAGGTCATTCCTTAATCTGTCCTCAAAACGGACACAGCGTTCATGTTCAGTCGTGATTACTCCTCGAGCATATCGGCTTAACCTCAGAAATTCAGCCTCATATGCCGCCACTGATTTGTTCCCCTGAACTAGTCCTAGAAAAGCTTTTCGCTGTTCATCAATATACCGAAAAGTCGACATACTTCTTTTGATATGCCCCTTAGCATACTCCCACGTCAGATCCTCTGCGCTGTGGCACCATCATGAACTAGTTAGCCACCATTGGTATGCTTCATCATGTAACAGGGCTACCATCCCTTTCAACTTCTCCTCAGGGGTCAGGTCGAGTTCATCCATAATACGCTCAGTTGCTTCCAACCAATACTCGGCGGTACTAGGTGCCACACCGAACACTCCACGGAACACCTCAGCCCCGTTGGCTCAGAGTCACTCGGGTACAGATTTTCGAGCTCTCGAATTTCCACCCGCGCCAGCCACCATTTCCAATACTCACAACATGGCTGCGACACGCCTCATCCCGTCTCGAGCTGCTGCTTCGACATTAACAATGGGGGTGGTGGTGGTGGTAACTCATTGTCGAACCTTGACTGATCTAACGGGTTCGACACGCTTATTCTTCCTCTATCGCGTCCTTGACGACCACATCCTCTAGAACTCATTTTCTAGCGTCGAGATCTAATTAAGAAATTTTATGGATTAGTCTTTGTTCCACTTATTTATCAGTGAAGAAGTTTTATGGAAAGGATTTAAGAGTGGTTCTTTCGTATTCATACAAACACACAGTCTTTTCCATTCATTCATTCATCCATCAAACAAGTATGAACTTTCGTTCATTCAGAGAAACGTTGCAGTTTTTGTTGTTGTTGTTGTTTTCCTCTACCCGGGGGTATTTTCGTAATTTTACCCTACAGGGGCATTTTCGTAATTTTTCAGAAAAATGTTTCTTGGTGTTTTTGTCAAAAAGTATTTTGAAGATTTCGAAGTCTCGGTAATTTTGGAAAAATTTCAAAATCCGGGGGGTATTTCGGTAATTTTTTTAAACCTCAGGGGTATTTTGGTAATTTTTCACAAATCAGGGTAAATTTGTAAAATTAATAAATCAGGGGTATTTCAAAAGTTGTAAAACTATGAGGGTTCTTTTCGAAAATTGTTCCTTCAAAAATGGGAATGTTGCAAAAATTTTTGAAATTCAGGGTCATTTTGGTAATTTTGTAAGTCAGGGGCAATTTTGTAATTTTTTCCCAAAATCGAGGTATTTTGATATTTTACAAATTAGGGTTTTTGAATGTTTATGAAATCATGAAATTTTGGTAAAACTGTTGAGTAGTTGAATCATTTTATAAACTAAGGGCACTTTGGTAATTTTACCACTAAGGGCATTTTTGTAATTTTTATGGATCAAAAATTTTTCGAAAATAATTGTGTATAGAAATAGTTTTCGTGAATTAAGGATAAGAGAAAGGAAGTGATTTAAGAATTTTAATATTAAGTGTTAAAAAAAATGGCTAATTCCCTTTCGGGTTTTAGTTATTGAGTTTAGCCTATGGCTGAGCCTTCTTGGTCGGGTGAACCAAAGCTACGCACTGTGCGAGGATTCGAGTGGAGAGGAGGTGAGTCATGCGGACTACTTAAATACCAAGCTCCCACTGAAACCATTCCTAGACATGCGTACAGGGGTTGCCACAACCACTAAGTCCTCTAGGTTAGGGTGAACCGAAGCTACGCACCAGGTAGGATTCAAGAAGAGGAGGTGAGTCACTAGGACTGCTTAAATACCAAGCTCTTCAGGATCCACTCCTAGACATGCGTACCATGGTTGCCACACCCTAGCTTAATTGACTTAGTCATAGGTTGGTTTAGTGCCTTAAATCTTATGTGTTTGTGTTTGAGTAGTCTAATCCTAGGGTTCATGTTCCTATCATGCTATTCTACGTTCCATGCCTTTTCTACCCTTATATAAATCACAGAATCACACATAGAGTTAGGGGTACTTACCGGTGGATCATGGGTTTGGAGACTTAGGGGCCATGTCTTTATACTGTCCATTTGTAAAAATACTTTCATAAAACTCATTTGGCCTTATTTTAAAAATGTTTTGGGCCTTAGGCCACAGTAGAGAGTTTGAACTGGCTCGATACTAAATGAAACACCCCAAACTCGGCCTCATGAGAATGGATGGATCTGTATGTTCCTCAAGTAACCTTGGTTCAAATTCATAAAAATACTTTGAAAACTGTGAGTTTTGGAAGATAGTTCATTGTGGGTTGGGCTTGAGTTAAAAATAAATTTATTTTTATAACAAAAACCCATTTGCTTCAAGTGACAAAATATTTAAACTTATTTCATACTAAGTGGGCTTACTCTTTATAAAGCCCTAAATTCATAACATAGTAATTATAGTAGAAATAAAAATTCGTCACGGTGGCCTTATTACATAAAATGAAACCCAAAATAATAAATTGTACAGTACTTAAAATAAAATAAAGGATCAAATTAAATTGAACTTCAAGTCGATCATGGCCACCACAAGTTCCACCGTCCCGGTCCATTACTGCTCATCACCTGAAACATATTCCCACAACGGGGTGAGTCGATAGACTCAGTGTGTAACCAACACTAAACATAATAGAAATAGGCACACCATACATATCATATGCATATAAAAATTTCAAGGTAATGATGCAAACCCGAACCCAAACCTATATGCCATCCGCTACACTCCACCCGTACCAACCTGTACATCGTGGGGACTACTAAGTCAACCCTCCTTCTGCTACACTCCATCGAAGGTAGTCACTGCAGTCGACGTGCTCATCGCCCACTGATATTATTATGGCATAGCCACCACTGTAATGTAACCGAAGTTACCACTTAGTGAGACCGAAGTCATCACATTCACTTAGTGAGACCGAAGTCGTCACATTCACTGTAATGTAATCGAAGTTACCACTTAGTGAGACCGAAGTCATCACATTCACTTCCCCTTCTTCAATTGACCCAAATGCCCCAAATAATAAATATCATGCATAACATATTTTTATTTCACTTTCACATCACTTTTCACTTGTAAAACATTTTTTTCGAAATCCTAGTAGAAGTAGGAAAACGTACACAATATTTTGTACCATAATATGGCACTTTAGCCACTTTCTTTCACTTTCACATTAACATATATAACATATTTAAACCATAAAACTATTAGGAATAGTGTGGAATACACACCTGATTTGTTTAGCGATTCCTTAAGATTCCGAAAGCAAGATCTAATGTTTAGATCCTAAATTCCTACATTTGGTTTATCAAGTATTACTTAGCATAAATTCTATTTTGGGCTATAATATCCAAATCCTAGTAGGATTTGTAAAGAGGCTTACCTTTGATGCCGATTTGATGTTTATTCAAATCCCGGAAACTTTGTTTTCCTTCACTTGATATTCGGCCAACCTTAAATCTCAACAAAAATTAGTTTTCGACTTTTTGAATAATTATAGATCTTATCTATGTAATCACACAACCTTGGCCGAATACTTTCAAAGGCTTACCTTATGGATTTTAAATCCGAAACTTCACCTTCCCTTTTCCTTGTAATCGGCCAACACCTAGATCTCTGAATAGGTTAGTTTTGATCAATTTGATCTAATTGACTAAGATTTGGCCTTGGCCAAATGTATAGACTTACTTACCTTGAAGTTCTCAAATCCAAGTTGATCTTTATTTTTAATTCTGTCGAAATCACTTGTTAGATTTGAACTATTATTCAATTATGGAGGGACCTTTTGCGAATGCATGTTGATGTACTTACCTCGTTTTGAATCCGGATGATCTCTTTTAATATTCGGCTATGACACTATTTGGGATCTCAAGTTTTGGTTTTGTGGAGGAATAGTAGAAGAAAAGAAAAAGAAAGGAAAAGAGATGGAGAGAATTTTAACAAGGAGGATTCGCTAAAGAAAAGAAAAAGTTATTGTTACTTTGATTAGGAGGTTTGACAAGAGGTTGAAGAGAAGAGAATGGCTCTTTACTTTTCTCTCTTTGGCGAAACTATTAGTCTTGGAGTCCCTAAATCCTCCAACTCTTCATTTGTGATAAGTTTTGATTTTATCAACTATGAAATTCCATCAAATCTCCTAATTAGCCAAAAGTTCTATTGAATAAAACTCCTCTTCTTAGCTTACCTTGTGTCGTCTAACTCCCCACTTATGGAAGTAAAATAAAAATTTCTTTTATTTGCTTCCTAGATGACTCAAACTCAGGCCCAAAAACTTCTTGCATTTGGGCCATTTCCTAAGGCCTTAGGTGGCATCTTCAGGCCACATTTCCAAGTCCGTTATTGGGTCAAACTTCATGTACTTTATATTTTTAGGGTCACTCGGCCCTAAGTTCCCCTTTGGGCTCTTAAATTCGACATTCCGGGGTCAATTTTAAGTTTCCTAAAATTTTCGCGCGGCTCTGTATTTTCCAAGTTTCCAAAATGTTTAGTTTCCTATTTTGGTTTGGTTTCCAAAATGTTTAGTTTCCTATTTTGGCTTGGTTTCCAAAATGTTCACTTTCCTAATTTACTTAGGTTTCCAAAAATGTCTAAGTTTCCAAAAATGTCTAAGTTTCCAAAAATGTCCATTTTCATTTCCATTTCCATTTTCATTTCCATCTCTATTTTCATTTCTATTTTCATGCATTTCTAGGTTTCCAAAAGTATCAAAAATTTATTCATAGTACTTGAAACTTGTCATTTCATACAATTTAAACTGGAAATGCATAGGCCCTATTCAGGATGTTACACCCGAGGCATCCAACATTTTTCAACATGACAAGCTCGGATCGTTGAGACCAAGTGTTGTGGAGCTCGTGTGCATCTTCGTACACTTCCAAATTGAGCTAGATTAGCTCATTCTAGCTCAATTTGAGCTCACTCGAGCTCACTTCACTCATTGAGTTGATTCTTTAATTTTAATGCTTTTAATAATAAATTGAATTTTAATTTATTCTAAAACATCTTAAATGGGTTGAATTTAATTTTTTAGCTCACACATATTTAATGCATCTAAAACATCTAAAACCAAACGTCCCTAGAAGAGTCCAATGTATGAATTTATTTATTCACTTTATTTGGAGTGTTTTAATATGGGTTCATTCACTTTGTAGGTTCAATAAACCTTTGAGAGGAATTAATGAAGATACATGCACCTAGGTGCAATGTACCTAATGTATCATGAATCATGTATTTACATGGGACGGCTAGAAGCATGCATGTTGCTGCTCATTTTGGCCCTTCAAGACACCATGTTCAGCCATGAATCAAAGGCCCTTCAAGTTCCCCAAGGTGCATCCGAATGTACCTAGCATTAAAGTGAGATGCATGCACCTTAAATACATTGTATGTGGTGAATGCACCAATGAACTTTGGTAGATGCATGGATGGATGAACCAAGATTAAATGCTGCTGATTTTTGACTTATTAAGGTGCCTATTCGGTTGGAAAGAGAGTTCAATTGAAGACACATTCATGGAAGAGACAAATGCATGAATTTCAAGATACATCGAATGGCCAAGTGCATGAATGACCAACTACATGAATTATTTTGATTCATGGATTCTCCCAAGTGACCATTCAGCCAAAAGACACCTTTTTGGAAGCCCATATCAATGCATGGCCGAATTTGGACATGCCCACTCACCTCCCCATGCATTCATCCATCAAAGTGCATTTTACTTACAAATGAAGCAAGACTTTTGGAAGCACATTAACCTAATCTAGCAAGACCATTGGCCTACCAAATTCATTCATCTTGCTAAGGGAATTGTACCATCTAGAAGGTGACTCTTTGCCTCCTCAAATCAGCCGAATTTGGCAAGCACCCAATGGCCACATTCGGCCACTCCAAGCCAAGCAACTCAAAGGATTTCTTCTAGACTTTTTCTAGCATTTTTTTAGTTTAAATTTTACTTAGTTTTTAAGTTGTTTGGATGACCATTCGGCTAGCCCATGTTAGCCTATAAATATGTTGTTAGTTTTCATTTGTAGAGAAGGCTTTTTGTTCTTTGAATATTAATCATGTATTATGGACTTTTGTTCATTGAGTGAGTTTATTCTCCTCTTCTATTCCGTACAAGTTTCATAGACTTATCGAAATGTGCTTGTATGCCTATCACTTGTTCTTCCATTTAACTATACCTTAGGTTCTTATCATCTTTGATAACGGGTCTTTGGTCCATATTGATTTCCATCATCCACCTTAAACACATTAGAAACCGAGGTGACACATCTTTGTGTTGAATCGTTTCTGTTTAAGATCTATCTTCCATTTTCCACCATCTATCTTTACCCTTTATTTTTTTTCTTTGTTAAAATCGAACCTATCACCTAAACCGACTCCTTTTCATTTCTCTAAACCTCCATTCCTAACTTATCCATTTCTTAAATATAAATTCAATTCAAAGCTTCCGCATTGCTACATATTTTCTCATAATTTTTGAAAGGCTTGTAACCTCCTCGTAGACGATCGGGCAACTCGCATACATTTCGACTCTCCTGAGGTGGAATCGCATCATTTGGTATTAAAGCTATAAAAACAAGAAATTTTGACTACGTACGAGAAGCCAAAATAGGTTCATAAGTGAAAAAAAATTTGAAAAAAATTGTAAGTTGTAATTTTCGTTCTTGTATTTCAATATATTGTATGTGAAGTGAAAAAAAAAGAGAAAAAAACGAAAAATGAAAAAAAAAATACAAGTTAAAAAAAATGGTAAAAAAAAGTTGTGGAAAATTTTTGAAGTTTTGCTTTGAACTTCATCTCTTCTGTTTCTGATCTTAAGACTCTCATTTCTACCCTCTTCATCTTCTACCTCAACCTCCCAAATTTTTTTTTCTTACCCTTTAGCCTACCCGATAACCAATTTTTTTTTTTTGTTTAGCCTCCCCTATACCTGACATCAATCCCTTGAAACCTCTTTGAAGCCGACCCTCAAGCCACGATGAGTCTTCCAAAATGAAGCATGGATTTGTGAGACAAGATAGAGCGGTAAAAGGCACGAGTGAAATCATCAAAGAAAAAGCCATCATACGAGTTAAACACGAGTGTGAGTGATTTTCTTTGAGTGACTCGTGAGGATTTTGTGGTAAGGTATTTTCTCTTTCTATCTATTTTTTATAACATATTTTATTTTCAAAGAACAAAGATGTCACAAGAAGGATTCTCACCACCGACTTCCAATACTTGTTAAGTGAAATGGAAAGCATTTTTGATTGAAAGATTTCATCAAGTCAGAGAATGGAGTCTAGTTCTTCACCGCGATATACATCTCGAAACTATTCGCGAAGAGACTCTTATCAAGACTCATGTTCGACAAGGCCTTCAAGATAGAGAGAAACAAGAAATGAGTTCGAATCTTTTTGAGGTAATGAACGAGAAGAAAGCTATAAGTATTCTACTACAAAAGATCATTCTCAAAGTCATTCGAATCGAGATTCCTATTCGACGAAGGAATCAAGGTGAAGCAAAGTGAATTTTGAAGTTTTTTACGGTGACGACCAAGAAAGCACGAAGTTTCCATCTTATGATTCAAAGAAGTCCCATACGAAGTATCTTCCAAGAAAAGATCGTGATATCTATGAGAACATTGCTTCGATCTTGGAGTCTAATCCTTGTATTTTTGAATCTTTTGAATCATCTTCTTGTTGTACTCACAATGTAAGAGAAAGCCCAAAAGAAAAAGAAAATAAAAGAAAAGAAAAAGAAAAAGAGATCATGAGAGAAATTGAAATCGAGAAAAAAATTGAAAAAGAAATTGAAAAAGAAAAAGATCTTGAGAAAGAAATGAGAGAACAAAATGAGCGAGAAAAAGAGAGTGATTTTTCGGCTAACTCTTTGGTTGTTTGTTCTTCTTCTGTTTCTTTGTTTCAGGTTTCCGAGGAACCAAACGATGATTATCAACTTCAATACCTCTCGGAAGAGCGACATTTTTCTTTGGTTGAAAAATGTAAGTTTGAACCATGCAAGCCAGAAGGTAAGGAAGGTAAGTGTATCGAAACGATCTCTTCTCCACCAAAATCTTCTAAAGATTGTAGCCATGAGAATGATATCGTCCTTTACAATCCCTCGATCCCTTGTGATATTTTAAAAGATGGTAATGAAGGTGGAAAAACGTCTATTCAACGGATGCAAGACTCAAGTAAGTATTACGATGATTTTTCTCCTAATCCCAATTTGTTTGATTGTGGTTATTACGAGGTTAAGTCATTGTTTTATACGAAATCATGGAGTCTTTGTAAATCTATTTTGAAGCACGTTAAGAGTTTTGATCATTCGATCTTGAACTTACATAATTCCTTTTGGTTTAGCAAGTTTGATTTTTTGAAACCATTGTCACATCTTGTTTTAAATAATCAAACGCATGTCTTTAAATCGGGAATACGTTCTGATTTGTTCTATGGAAAACTCAAGAATCATCTAGCAAGTTTGAAAGACTTTTATCTTTTTGATACTTGGTTTTTGAGTAAGATGGCAAAATTTGTTTATTTTGTCTACAATTTTTTTTTGCTCCTTAAACAAATTTTGTGGTTGTATTTGAGATTTAAAATCCATTTGAAATATGTTGATTCAAACGCAAGGCTTCGACTACAGTACATGCCTACGAAGAGAAGGTTCGTCTTGATCGAGCAAGGTAAATTCGATCTTTGAGTTTCAGCTTGTGAAGACAAGCAAGGTAAGGTTGATTTTTGTCTTTCTAAGTATAAAGGTAAGCCTATTGAACTTGTTGATGCATCTTTGCCTTCTTCGAATAACGATAAGCTTCGCGTTGGTAATTTCATTTTAGCAAAACATTTAGATCATTACATGCTTATTCATTCTTTTCTGCCCATTTATGATTTACCTGTTTTCTCAAATGATGTGAGGATTCTTAAGTTTGATAATTTTGATAGTTTTCGTGTGAAAAAGTCCATCTTGCATTACATGTGCAATTCACTTGAAGATTTTGAGATGTTTTCGTTCTCTTCGGAAGCTAATAGAACACATGATGCCGATTTCATTTTGATAAATCATTTAGATCATGAATTGCTTGAATGTGATATTCTACTTAATGATGGTCTACCTATTTCAATGATTGACAAAAGAATTTGTATCATCTGGTATCATCGTGTGTTTGATAAATTTTGTAATTCATGTGTGAGTAATATAGTATATCGTTCAATGCAAGAATTGGTTGATCAATTTCATGTGCCATATGCGTTTTCTCGATTGTTTGCTTGTGACGAATATATTTATCACTTGACATGTTATTCACATGAAATCTTTGACTTGTGGGATCCATGTGACTCGAATGCATGTCATGAAGCTTATTCACTCTCATTGCAAACGTTTGACAAGGCATTGTTCCTATTATACGATAAAGTGGTTAAGCCCGTTTGCGTGTGGTTTATGTGTTCTGTGACGTTCATATTTGAATTGTATTGTTGTTTGAAAATGATTATGCTAATTCATGTTTATCTTTTTCAGGTGTTACAATTATCGTCTGTCCCATTTGATCGAGGAAAGTCAAGCAAAAAGAATTTTGTTCGGATAGACCAAGAGTTCTATTCGAGGACGAATCGCCTTGAAGAGGGGAGGGATGATGCGAGCACGCCCGAGGCATCCAACATTTTTCAACATGATAAGCTCGGATCGTTGAGACCAAGTGTTGTGGAGCTCGTGTGCATCTTCGTGCACTTCCAAATTGAGCCAGATTAGCTCATTCTAGCTCAATTTGAGCTCACTCGAGCTCACTTCAGCTCACTTCAGCTCATTGAGCTGATTCTTTAATTTTAATGCTTTTTAATAAATTAAATTTTAATTTATTCTACAGTTATTTAATGCATCTAAAACATCTTAAATGGGTTGAATTTAATTTGTTTTAGCTCAAAGTAATTTTATCACATTTTATTATATATTTTTAAGTTGATTAAAACATAAATTTAATGTGCAGATTTTTATGCTTAATTAAGGGTTGCCAAAATTCCAATGTGTCCTAATGGTGTCCTTTAGTTGTACCAAACGTCCCTAGAAGAGTCCAATGTATGAATTTATGTTATTCACTTTATTTGGAGTGTTTTAATATGGGTTCATTCACTTTGTAGGTTCAGCCGAACCTTTGGAGAGGAATTAATGAAGATACATGCACCTAGGTGCAAGTACCTAGCCGAATGTATCATGAATCTTGTAGATACATGGGATGGCTGGAAGCATGCATGTTGCTGCTCATTTTGGCCCTTCAAGACACCATGTTCAGCCATGAATCAAAGGCCCTTCAAGTTCCCCAAGGTGCATCCGAATGTACCTAGCATTGAAGTGAGATGCATGCACCTTAAATACATTGTATGTGGCCGAATGCACCAATGAACTTTGGTAGATGCATGGATGGATGAACCAAGATTAAATGCTGCTGATTTTTGACTTATTAAGGTGCCTATTCGATTGGAAAGAGAGTTCAATTGAAGACACATTCATGGAAGAGACAAATGCATGAATTTCAAGATACATCGAATGGCCGAGTGCATGAATGACCAACTACATGAATTATTTTGATTCATGGATTCTCCCAAGTGACCATTCAGCCAAAATACACCTTTTTGGAAGCCCATATCAATGCATGGCCGAATTTGGACATGTCCACTCACCTCCCTATGCATTCATCCATCAAAGTGCATTTTACTTACAAATGAAGCAAGACTTTTGGAAGCACATTAACCAAATCTAGCAAGACCATTGGCCTACCAAATTCATTCATCTTGCCAAGGGAATTGTACCATCTAGAAGGTGACTCTTTGCCTCCTCAAATCAGCTGAATTTGGCAAGCACCCAAGGGCCACATTCGGCCACTCCAAGCCAAGCAACTCAAAGGAGTTCTTCTAGACTTCTTCTAGCATTTTTTTTAGTTTAAATTTTACTTAGTTTTTAAGTTGTTTGGATGACCATTCGGCTAGCCCATGTTAGCCTATAAATATGTTGTTAGTTTTCATTTGTAGAGAAGGCTTTTTGTTCTTTGATTATTAATCATGTATTATGAACTTTTGTTCATTGAGTGAGTTTATTCTCCTCTTCTATTCCGTACAAGTTTCATAGACTTATCGAGCTGTGCTTGTGGCGTCTATCACTTGTTCTTCCATTTAACTATAGCTTAGGTTCTTATCATCTTTGATAACGGGTCTTTGGTCTATATTGATTTCCATCATCCACCTTAAACACATTAGAAACCGGGGTGACACATCTTTGTGTTGAATCATTTCTATTTAAGATCTATCTTCCATTTTCCACCATCTATCTTTACCTTTTATTTTTTTTCTTTGTTAAAACTGAACCTATCACCTAAACCGACTCCTTTTCATTTCTATAATCCTCCATTCCTAACTTATTCATTTCTTAAATATAAATTCAATTCAAAGCTTCCGCATTGCTACATATTTTCTCATAATTTTCAAAAGGCTTGTAACCTCCTCGTAGACGATCAGGCAACTCGCATACATTTTGACTGTCCCAAGGCAGAATCGTATCACGATTCGAGTGCCATGCTCCACAAAACCCTTTTTCTTGAAAATTTTCTTTGACCCACTATAACACAAAATGAAAACGTTTATGGGCTTCAAAAATCCATAGGCCGAGTGTAAAACTAGGCTCTGATACCAATTTATAACACCTCAAACCCGGCCCAAGACACTACGGCTGAATTTGGAATGCTACTGGTAAATTTTAAGTTGAAAAATGGCTAAATGATGATAAATTTTAAAGTTTACATGAAACAAGAGCTTAACTAAATCCCTGATGATTAGGTTTTTAAAAAAACTGGATTCAATTTCTTAGAAAGACCTTTCATTTGAAAAACAATTTGAAGTTCGAGGTTAATTGAAAATGGGTCCTTTTGGAATTCTTAAGAAAATCTGATAAGTACAAGAATTTCAGTTTGAAAAACCTTAAATAAGTTTTTAAGTGATAAAAGCGTCATAATTTGAAACTTTGTTTGCAACTACTAATCCATGTCTAGTTCTAACATAAACCACAATGAAAACCCAAAATAGTTAAATGGCCTTATTACATCAAAACATCCCAAATAAACTGAATTTAAAAGTAAAGTCTCTAAATATGGAAACTGCGTCTGCATGGCCATCTCAAATCCCATCCAAGCCCGGTCCAACATCACGAATCACCTGCATTGTTTGGTAAAAATTTGGGTGAGTCAATAGACTCAATGTCTAATTAGTCCACAGATTTCCACATATGGGCTTGGCCCAAAACCACACCAATCCACATATCAGATAATAATGCAAAATGCACCCAACCCAGCCTAGGGTCCATCCTCTACACACCTCCGTATCCAACCACCACACACCAGGGGATTACTAAATCGACCCTCCAGCCTCTACACACCAATTCGGCAAGTCATGCCATCCACCAAGTGGTCGAGCCACTGGTCCATGTAATTAAGTCACAATATAATCCACAACGTGACCGTAGTCAGTGTCAATCCACGATGAGGCACATAGCCATCACCAACCACGATATGGCACAAAGCCGATACCAACCATGATGAGGCACTGAGCCGATCATCAATCCATGTGAGGCTCGTAGCCATCACTAAACCACATACATAAATGTACACCCTGTCCTTCTTTCATAGTTACAAATCCCGCCCAATGCTTATGCAACATACGAACGTGATGTGATGAAATAATGCATGAACATATTAATCAAACATACAACACATATATATATATAGCAATCATCCACAATTTTATCGGTATTTAACACTGACCTGATTATTGACATACCCACTAAGGGTATCCATCTCATTATTGCCACTGCACTAATCATCACACTTATAACACATACAACATTTTATACATACTCGGGAAATTGCATAATAATCACACACCTGATAACCTGAAGGCTTTTATTTTACTTCCCACTTGTCAAATTGCCCCTAAAAGACCATAGTCAGAATCGGCCAACCTTAATAGACAATATGGCCTTTGGCCGAACATCTAGACCCCTCCTTACCTTGTTTGTCTAAATCTCAAAACTGTCACTTGCCTTTGGAGTCTGTCGAATCCCTATACACTTAAGTCAGATTCGGCTTCAACACAAAAATACCTATGGAAAAACCCTTAACCAAATATTAACCCCTTACCTTACACAATCGAACCCACGAGATCCTTAGCGCTTCCTTCCTTTGGCTACACATGAAAGAAACACAAATCAAGGCCCTATTAAGGTTCGGCCATCCCAAATAACCAAGGCCAACCATTCAGTTTTGGCCACCAACGAAGAAGAGATAAAAACTTGATTGCTAAAAGAAGGGTACTTACCACCAACGCTTGCTTGAAGAGACTAAAAGAAAGTAGTCGACGGCACTACTCCTATAGATTTGGCCTTTGAGAGACGTCAAGAAAGGATGATTTGGGAAAAATGGTGATACGAATGACCAAAGAAAGAAGAAGAAGACTAACACTTTCGGCTTTGAATCCAAAAGAGAAAGGTTTCAGCTAATGAGGAATGTTTTGGCTTTAAGGATTTGTGAAAAAAAAGAGAGAGTGAGGGACAACAAGGTTCAGCTATGGCTCTCCAATGGAGATGGGATATTCGGCCACAAAAGAAAAAAGGTATAAGCTTAAGGTTGAGAAAAGAAAAGAAGACTTAGAAGAAGGCTATTAGCATTCGACAACCCACTCTAAATGCACCAACTGACCGTATGCCTCACCTCTCACACTCTTCACCGAAACTTGGAGAAAACAATGAGCAGAGTAAGCCAAAAGAAGACCTATCAACTAAGCATTTTAGCACACACCCCCTACCAAAGCTTCAAAACTGATTATGCACCCCTTAGAGTCCCACATTCGGCCACTGCTTCCTTCTCTCCCTTATCCCTTGCTCCCCTCCTACTTAGCCGAATCTTCAAGCTCTCCAACCCAATCTATACCTCATCCCTTCCAGAGTCGAAATGCCGTCCAACTCTCCCTCCTCCTTGATGCAAAAAGCATCTCAAAATGCTATCCTCGCAGCTCGAACCTCCTCCCCCTTGACACCCCTTGTTGACACAACCTCTCCTGCACCTTAAGTAGCGTCCCATGCCACTCCACCACCTCACTCCTTGTGTCATAAGTCCCACACTAAGGTCCTTAAGGCTTAGCTCCCCTAGCTTCCCCTAGCTCAAGTTAGAACAAAAATTTTCTTATGACCTCTACCAAAGCCTAAGGTTTCCTGAAACCCCCAAATACTTCCAATCAACGTGCAGAGCGTATTAACACACAGATACGAATTAAAATATACACAACCCCTAAACCTTGGATATTACAGTTCTACCCCCTTAAAAATAATTTCAGCCTCGAAATTACCTGGTCAAAATAAGTGTGGGTATTACTGTCGCATTCCTTCCTCTGGCTCCCATGAAGCTTCCTCCGATCCATGGTTACGCCATAACACTTTAACTAAAGGAACTGATTTCCTACACAAGACTTTCACATCCCGCTCCAAAATCTGAATTGGTTCCTCCTCGTAGGACAAGTCTGCTCTCAACTCCACTTCTTCAATTGGAACCACGTGAGATGGATCCGATTGGTAATGACGTAGCATCGAGACATGGAATACATCGTTCAACTGCTTTAATTCTGAAGGCAACTCCAATTGA
The DNA here is from genome assembly GCA_025506655.1 of Gossypium rotundifolium. Lineage (NCBI taxonomy): Eukaryota > Viridiplantae > Streptophyta > Magnoliopsida > Malvales > Malvaceae > Gossypium > Gossypium rotundifolium. Next base: position 91,954,991 of record CP106731.1, read on the forward strand.
TATGCCACTGGTCCAACCCACTTTAAAACCCGATAAGGCCCTATAAATCTGGGACTCAGCTTTCCCTTGTGACCAAATCTTATTACCTTCTTCCACGGTGAAACCTTTAAAAACACATAGTCACCTACTGCAAACTCTATCTCTTTCCACTTAAGATCTGCATATGACTTTTGCCTATCAGATGCCTCCTTCAACCGTGCCCGAATTACCTTAACCTTTTTTTCTAATTTTGCCACCATCTCTGGTCCCAAAACATGACGTTCCCCTAGTTCCATCCAACAAGTAGGTGTCTGACACTTCCGTCCATACAAAGCTGTTGTTGTATATAAATTCTACTAAAGGCAAAAACTCCTTCCAGCTTCCTCTGAAATCTATCACACATCCCCTCAACATATCCTCTAATACTTGGATTACTCACTCAGACTGGCCGTCCGACTGTGGATGAAATGCCGTACTGAAGTCTAACCTAGTGCCTAATGCCTGATGAAGTGCCTTCCAAAAGTGAGACGTAAACCTCGGGTCCCTATCCAAGATAATCGACATCGGCACTCTATGCAGTCTCATAATTTTTGCCACATACCGCTTCGCCAACTTTTGCAAAGAATAATCAACCCGTACTGGGATGAAATGTGCAGACTTTGTCAACCGATCTACTACCACCCATACTGAGTCTTTCTTAGTAGGTGTAAGGGGAAGCCCACTAACGAAATCCATGGTGATTCTCTCCCACTTCCACTGCGGAATTTTTATTAGCTAAAGTAAACCAGAAGGTACCTGGTGTTCAGCCTTGACTTGCTGACACGTTAAGCACTTCCCTACAAACTCTGTAACTTCCTGCTTAAGACCAGGCCACCAAAACTGATCCCGTAGATCCCTGCATAACTTGTTTCCTCCAGGATGTATAGCATATGGGCTACTATGCGATTCTCGAAGAATCTTCTGCCTTAACTCCCCGTCTCTCGGCATACATACCCTACCTCAGAAACATAACACTCCATTACTGTTCAAACTATAGCCCATCAACTCCCCATCCTGAACTTCTCGTAGCTTAGCACTTAGATCATCGTCTACCAACTGTCTTTCTTTCACCTGGCTCAACCATGTCAGCTTTACTTGTAACTCTGCTAGCAAACTTCTGTCCTCATACAGACTGAGATGTGCAAACATCACCCTCAGATCTGATACCATCTTTCGACTTAGGGCATCTGCCACCATATTTGCTTTGCCCGGGTGATACTCTATAGAACAATCATAATCTTTTAACAACTCCACCCACCTTCGCTGCCTCAGATTCAGCTCCTTCTGGGTCAACAGATACTTAAGACTCTTGTGGTCCATGTAGATCACTGACTTCTCTCCATATAAGTAGTGCCTCCACACCTTTAATGCAAAAACCATAGTAGCCAACTCCAGATCATGCGTTGGGTAATTAACCTCATGAGGCCTTAACTGTCGAGATGCATAGGCAACAACCTTCCCTTCTTGCATCAGAATACATCCCAATCCCGTGTGAGAAGCATCACAATACACCACAAAGTCCTTTTCTACCTCAGGCTGAATTAAAACCAGAGCTTCAGTCAAAACCTTCTTCAATCTCTCAAAACTTCCTTGCTGCTTATCTGTCCACACGAAAGGTACCTCCTTTCTCAACAATTTCGTCAAAGGTGCTGCTATATACGAGAACCCTTCTACAAATCTCCTGTAGTAGCCTGTTAATCCCAAGAAACTACGAACCTCTGCCACTGACTTGGTGGTTTCCAATCTAACACTACCTCAAACTTCCTGGGATCTACCTTTATCCCTTCCGCAGACACCACATGACCCAGAAAAGTAACCTCCCTAAGCCATAATTCACACTTGCTGAATTTGGCATATAGCTTCTTCTCCCTTAACACTTACAACACCACCAGGAGATGCTCATCATGTTCCTCCTTAGGCTTGGAATACACCAGGATGTCGTCTATGAACACAACAACGGATCGATCCAGGTAGGGTTGGAAAACCCGATTCATCATATCCATGAACACAGCTGGGGCGTTCGTTAACTCGAATGGCATTACTAGGAATTCATAATGCCCGTATCGAGTCTGAAAATTTGTTTTATGGATATCCGCTTCCTTCACCTTGAGTTGGTGGTATCCCGACCTTAGATCTATTTTTGAAAACACCGCAGCCCCCTTAAGTTGATCAAACAAGTCGTCTATCCTCAGCAGTAGGTACTTATTTTTGATGTTAGCTTATTCAGTTCGCAGGTAGTCTATGCACATCCACATAGACCCGTCCTTCTTCTTTACGAATAAGACTGGTGCTCCCCATGGAGACACACTGGGTCGGATAAACCCACGATCAAGCAACTCCTGGATCTAAGCCTTGAGCTTAACCAACTCCTTTGGTGCCATTCTGTACGGAGCGATAGATACTGGTGTTGTACCTGGCAACAAATCAATCCCAAATTTCACCTCGCGATCTGGAGGCAACCCCAGCAGTTCCTCCTAAAAAACATCCCCAAACTCTGTCACTGTCCGGACCTCACCTATCGCTGTCCCCTTAGCCTTCAAGGCACTAACAAGCATCAGAAAAGCCTTACATCCTTTCCTCACCATCTTCTCTGCCTTAAGAGCAGACACTACATTCGCCAAGTAATTTTTCAGTTCCCCTATCACTACAATCTATTTGTCATCGAAAGTTTTCAACGACATGCGCTTAGCAGCACAGTCCAGATTTGCATGATACCTCACCAGCCAATCCATGCCTAATATTAGGTCAAACTCCCCTAATGGTAGTTCCATTAAGTCAGCCAGAAACTTCACTCCCTGAACCTCTAAAGGCACCTCCTTAAAGAGTTTGTCTACCATTACTGACTGCCCTAAAGGACTAAGTATAGTCATCTTCCTAGGTACAATCTCAAAGTTTACATTCAGAGTTCCAGCTACTTCACTAGCAATATAAGAATGAGTTGACCCGATGTCTATTAAAGTAATAAAGGGTAATCTAGCAATAAGGAACGTACCTGTGATTACATCTGGCGCATCCCCCTCCTCGCGATGCCTGGCCACATAAACCAATCTGGTGTCTGCTTTGAACCCCAAAGACCTCTACCGGGTGCTCCACGACCTCGGCTGGAACCATTCCCTCCATGGTTCGAACCACGACCCTCGTCGCTTCTTGACCACCTCTCTTTCATTGTACATATCCACGCCTCTTGTTCGAGCCCTTTCCATCTCCTGAGGACAATTCCTAACCAAATGTGCCTTAGACCCACACAAAAATATTCCTTATTCTGTTCCCAGCACTCTCCTGCATGAGCTCTCCCGAATTTAGTACATGGATGACTTTGATTCCCGGCAACTGGTACCGGTGCACGAACAGAATTCTCAACCCTTGGTCTTTTCTAGAAACCCTCAAATGATGCTGACGGCCCAAAACTCCTCTTATTTCAGTTTCTATCTCTATCCTTGTTCTATCTCTTATCCTCTTGACCTCCTCAGCTATCCGAGCTTTCTCTACTAGAACAGCAAAGTCCCTTTCTCTCTGCGGAGCAATCAACACTCGCAGCTCATCTCTCAGTCCATCTTTGAATCGGACACACCTCTCATAATCAGTAGCCACGATGCCCCAAGCATACTGGCTCAATCGTAGAAATTTTGCATCGTACTCAGCTACCGACTTGCCATCTTGCACTAAATTGAGGAACGCCTTCCTCTGTGAGTCCATATAACTAGCTCCTACGTACTTTCCCTCATACTTGATCTTAAAATAACCCTAGTCCACTCTGTCTACAGGGGTACCTTCCCTGACTGTGAGCCACCATTGGTAAGCCTCGTCCCGGAGCAACGAAACAACACCCTTTAGCTTTTCCTCAGCAGTGAAATCTAAATCATCCATGATCCTTTCGACTGCCTCTAACCAGTACTCCACCACATTCAGGGCTACTCCCGATACTCCTCTAAAAATCTCAGCTCCATTCGCTCTAAGTCTCTCAGATACTGACTTTTGAGCCCCATTTCCCATACTCGCTCCAGCCACTCGCTCTAAAACTCATGACATAGCTGCGATACTATCATCATCTCCTCCGCTGCGCTCTTGGAATTTTGCCTCTATAGCCGGCGACGGTGCTTCATTTTTAGAACCCTGACCAGACCCAACTGGTTCTGACACAGTCATTCTGCCTCTACCACACCCTCGCACATTACGACCATGTCCGCTAGAACTCATGTCTATGTTCGTGATTTAATCTGCTTAAGAATTTTATGAATTAGTTTTTGTTCCACTGATTTATCGCGAATAGTCTTATGTTTAATAGTTTTAAAAAGTGGTTCTTTTGAATTCATACACACACAGAGTCTCAAGTTCATTCATCCAATCATCAACATTCATGAACTTGCGTTCATTACAGAAAAGTGTTGTGGTTTCATTGTTGTTGTTCTCTACTACCCAAGGGTATTTTCATAATTTGTCCTATAGGGGTATTTTTGTAATTTTCCAAATTAGGGTATTTGAAAATTTCGTAAAATAGAGATTTTTGATATTTTTGCAAATTAAGAATACTTGGTAAGAAGATTCAGGGGTAATATGGTAATTTTATAAATTGAGGGTATTTTTGTAATTTTACAAACCAGGGGTATTTCGATAATTATGCAAAATATGGTTCCAGGTGATTATATGAAATAAGGGTATTTTGGAAATTTTAAATTCGGGGGTACTTTGGCAACTTTCCATACCGAGGGTATTTTGGTAATTTATACAGGTTAGGGGTAATTTGGTCAATATGCAAATCAAGGGTATTTGGGTCATCAAGGATACTTTGGTAATTTTGAAACCAAGGTTTAAATTTTAAGGTTGTACAAAATAAGTTAACTAGTCCCTTTCGGATTTTAATTGTGTGTTTAGCCTGTGATTGAGTCCTCTTGGTTAGGGTGAACCGTCACTACGCACCAGGTAGGATTCAAGCGGAGAGGAGGTGAGTCACTAGGACTGCTTAAATACCAAGCTCCCCCTGAATCCAATCCTAGACATGCACACAATGGTTGCCACACCCTTAACTCAGCGACTCACTCACAGGTTTGTTTGGTTAGACCTTAAATTTTATGTAATTTGGTGTTAGAGTAAGCTAACCCTCGGGTTCAATATCTCCTAATCTACTAATCTACGTCCCTGTAACTCCCACATACAAATCAAACAAGGGTTAGGGGTACTTACCTGGTTGATGCGATTCGCCTCGGAGAGAGTCGAAATGCATGCGAGTTGCCCGATCGTCTACGAGGAGGTTACAAGCCTTTCGAAAAATTATGAGAAAATATGTAGTAATGCGGAAGCTTTTGAATTTGATTTTATATTATAAAATGGTTTAAGTTAGGAATGGAGGATAAAGAAATGAAAGGAACGAAATAGAAGATAGGTTCGGTTTAACAAAGAAAAATAAGTGATAAAGATAGGTGGTGACAAAAATGGAAGATAAGACTTAAATAGAAACGATTCAACACTAAGAGAGTGTCACCCGGTTTCTAAAGTGTTTAAGGTGGATGATGGAAATAGATATAGACCAAAGACCCGTTATCAAGAATGATAAGAACCTAAGGTATTAATGGAAAAGAATCGATTGGCGCTACAAGCAAGCTTGATAAGTCGGGATCAAAACTCGTATGAAAGATAGAGAGAGATAACTCACTCAAATGAACAAAGTTCATGTAATATGATTAATGATAAAATTGTCTATATTGTCTATCCTTACAAATGAAAAGTAACAAGTATTTATAGGCAAATGAGAGCTAGCTGAATAGTCATAGAACACTTAATAACTAAACTTAATTTCATCCATAAATTGCTGGAAAAATCTAGAAAGAAAACCATTGAAATCCTTGGCAAAATTCGGTTGATTGGTAGCCAAATGGACAGCTTCTAGATGGGTGAATTCACTTGAAAGATGAAGGCTTGAAGACATGTCCATGTTCAACACAGGAACACCAATAGCCACCTTAATGGAGAAGGAAGTGAGCTGATTGTATTTGGACAGCAAGGGCACTCCAATGGACGGTTTCTAGAAGGATGAATGTCCAAAAATTCGTCCAAGTTAATGGGCAGCCTTTGGGGATGTCAAGGGGCATCATTCTAGAAGGATGAATGCATTTTCAAGCCTTCAAGGATGCATGCAACAGCCAGGTACGTCCCTTGACTTAATTATGCTCTTTAATTGATGTCTTTTGATGAATAATGAGCAGCATTTAAGCCTTGTTCAACAGAACATGCATCTACCAATGGACATGGAAGCATTCGGCCACATACAATGCACTCTATGTGCATGAACCTTTCTTTAATGCATTGGTACATTCGGCTGTACCTTGGGGAGCTTGAAGGGCCATTGATCCTTGGCTGAATAAGGTGTCTTGAAGGTTCATAATGAGCAGCAACATGCATGCTTCCAGCCGTCCCATGTATCTCAAGGTTCATGATACATTCGACTAGGTACAATGCACCTAGGTGCATGTATCTTCTTTAATTCACTCCAATGTTTGGCTGAACCTACAAAGGACATGAACCCATATTAAAACACTCCAAATCACATGAATAACATTAATCTCATGCAATGGACTCATCTAGGGACGTTTGGACAACTAAAGGACACCATTTAGGACACTTGAAAATTGGCATCCCCTAATTAAACCATAAAATCTGCACATTTAATTCATGTTTTAAACAACTTAAAACATGCAATAAAATGTAATAAAATTAATTTGAGATAAAACAAATAAAATTCAACTAATTTTAAAATGTTTTAGATGCATTAAAATGCTTTAGAAAAAATAAATAAAATAAAATTCAATTTATTAAAAGTAATAAATTTAAGCAATCAGCTCGATGAGCTGAAATGAGCTCGAATTGAGCTGGCATGAGCTAATCCGGCTCAATTTGGAAGTGAACAAAGATGCACACGAGCCCCACAACACTTGGTCTCGACGATCCGAGCTCATCACTTCGAAAAACATTGAAGGCCCCGGGCGTGCTCACATCATCCCTCCCCTCTTCAAGGTGATTCATCCTCGAATCGAACTCTTGGTCTATCCGAACAAAATTCCTTTTGCTCGACTTTCCTCGATCAAACGGGACGGACGATAATTGTAACACCTTTATGCATAGATAGACAAGATCATTCTTACCTTTCTCAAACATTACAAACCTTCTCTCTGTAGGCATGTAGCGTAGTCGAAGCTTCGCGTTCGATTCAACCATTTTCAAATGGTAGGTGAACAACCATAAGAATTGTTTAAGGAACGAATAAAGATGGAAAACAAAGTTGACAACATTCGTTACCTCATTCAGGAACCTTATATCAAGAAGATGGGAAACTTTCAAATAAGAAGAACCATCTAGATGATACTTGAGTTTTCCACAAATCAAATCAGAACATATTCCCGGTTTAAAAACATGCGTTTGATTATTTAAATCAAAATGTATCAATGGTTTCGAAAAATCAAGCATGTTAAACCAAAATGAGTTGTGTATGTTCAATATCGAATGATCAAAACTCTTAACTTGCTTCAAAAAAGATTTATGAAAACTCAAAGATTTAGACAATGAACAAATCTCGTAAAACCCACAATCAAACAAATGGGGATTAAAAGAAAAGGCATCGTCGTACCTGATCAAATCTTGCATTTGCTGATTATTCGTTACTCCACCGTCACACTTTGCATCAAAATGATTATTATGGAATATATTCGTCTTACCATCTTTTAAATCATCACACTTGATCAAAGAATGGCAGTTAACGAGGCTATCCACAGAATTACAAATTTTAGAAGAATTTGGTGGAGACAGAATCGTTTTGAAACTCTTACCTTCCTTACCTTCAATCTCATGTAATTCCACTTTACCTATTTTAATCAAACAAAAACGTCGTTCTTCGGAAAGGTATTGAAGTTGGCAGTCTTCGTGCGATTTGTCAAAAACCTAAAATGAAGAAACAGAAGAAGAACAAAAGTATGAAGAGTTAGGCAAATCAATGTTCACCATTTCTTGCATATCTTGTTCTTTCACTTTTTTTTCTATCTCAATTTCTTTTTTTGTGTTTTCAACATCTTTTTCTTTTTCATCGCTCTCTTTTTCTTGTTCTTCTTTTTCAAGCTCCTTTTCTTTATTTTCTTTTCTCTCATTTTTATTTTCTTTTTCAAATTCTTTCTCTTTTTCTTGATTTTCTTTTTCAATGGATTTTTCTTTTTCGTTCGAACTACAACAAGAAGTGGATTCAAAGGAATTGACAGTAGAAGGATTTGACTCTAAAATCGAGGCAACATTCTCATAGATATCACGATGGATCCTTGGCAAAATCTTGAAGCGTGTCATCTTGGAATCAAAAGACGAATAACTCGTGCTTGAGTATTCATCTTCGTAGTAGGCTTCACACTCGTTACTCGCTTTGTTTTGCCTTGAATACGAATCATAATATGTACCACTTGAGAATAATCTTTCGTAGGGAGTACTGTCGCTTTCTTCTCGATGTCTCGAGTCTTGACGCGAATCGAATCTCGATGATAATCCTTTCTCACATAATCAAATGAACTTCTTGATGAAGACGAATCTTGATAGAAGTCTCTTGATCTTGAAGTCGACGATGAATGGGAGTCATGTCAAAATTCTTTTCTTGAATAATCATCGAAGGTGGGTCTCTGAGATGGTCGCCGCTCCATTTCTCGACTCGTTGTAGTGTGCTTTCGTCAAAATTTTTCCTCCCTCGGTCCAAACGCCTTTATATTGGACTTAACTTTTTCTCGAGCATTCGGTCCATTTCGTTCACCAAAAATTGGAAGTCATCGGCGGAGAGTTCTTCTTCAAACATGTTTATTGCTGAAAAGAAAGATGTTATAAAGAAAGAAAATAAATAGAAAGATTAAAGTACCTTTCCACAAAAACCTCACAAATCACTCACAAAGAAAATCGCTCACACTCGTGTTTCACTCGTATAAGGCTTTTTATTTGATGAATACACTCGTGCCTTTTACCACTCACTCTCGTCTCACAATTTCGTTCTTCGTTTTGAAAGACTCATCGTGGCTTGAGGGTCGGCTTCAAAGTGGGTAACAAGGGAAAATGTTAGGTATTCGGGTAGGCTTAATAAAAGAAAAAAAACCTTCGAGTATCGGGTAGGCTAAAGGGTAACAAAAAAATTTGGGGGTCAGGTAGAAGAGTAAGAGGGTGGAATGATGGTCTTGAGATCGAAAATAGAAGATATGAAGCTCAAAGCAAAACTTCAAAAATTTTCCACAACTTTTTTTTACCACTTTTTTTTAACTTGTATATTTTTTTTCATTTTTTCGTTTTTTTTTTTTTTTCAATTTTTTTCACTTCACATACAATATATTGAAATACAAGAACGAAAATTACAACTTACAATTTTTTTTTCAAAAATTTTTTTCACTTACGAACCTATTTTGGCTTCTCGTACGTAGTCAAAATTCCTTATTTTTATAGCTCTGATACTAGATGATGCGATTCACCTTGGGGAGAGTCGAAATGCATGCGAATTGCCCGATCGTCTACGAGGAGGTTACAAGCCTTTGAAAAATTATGAGAAAATATGTAGTAATGCGGAAGCTTTTGAATTTGATTTTATATTATAAAATGGTTTAAGTTAGGAATGGAGGATAAAGAAATGAAAGGAACGAAATAGAAGATAGGTTCGGTTTAACAAAGAAAAATAAGTGATAAAGATAGGTGGTGACAAAAATGGAAGATAAGACTTAAACAGAAACGATTCAACACTAAGAGAGTGTCACCCCGGTTTCTAAAGTGTTTAAGGTGGATGATGGAAATAGATATGGACCAAAGACCCGTTATCAAGAATGATAAGAACCTAAGGTATTAATGGAAAAGAATCGATTGACGCTACAAGCAAGCTTGATAAGTCGGGATCGAAACTCGTATGAAAGATAGAGAGGAGATAACTCACTCAAATGAACAAAGTTCATGTAATATGATTAATGATAAAATTGTCTATATTGTCTATCTTTACAAATGAAAAGTAACAAGTATTTATAGGCTAATGAGAGCTAGATGAATAGTCATAGAACACTTAATAACTAAGCTTAATTTCAGCCATAAATTGCTGGAAAAATCTAGAAAGAAAACCATTGAAATCCTTGGCAAAATTCGGCTGATTGGTAGCCAAATGGACAGCTTCTAGATGGGTGAATTCACTTGAAAGATGAAGGCTTGAAGACATGTCCATGTTCAGCTTCTGGGAACACCAATAGCCACCTTAATGGAGAAGGAAGTGAGCTGATTGTATTTGGACAGCAAGGGCACTCCAATGGACGGTTTCTAGAAGGATGAATGTCCAAAAATTCGTCCAAGTTAATGGGCAGCCTTTGGGGATGTCAAGGGGCATCATTCTAGAAGGATGAATGCATTTTAAAGCCTTCAAGAATGCATGCAACAGCCAGGTACGTCCCTTGACTTAATTATGCTCTTTAATTGATGTCTTTTGATGAATAATGAGCAGCATTTAAGCCTTGTCCAACAGAACATGCATCTACCAATGGACATGGAAGCATTCGGCCACATACAATGCACTCTATGTGCATGAACCTTTCTTTAATGCATTGGTACATTCGGCTGTACCTTGGGGAGCTTGAAGGGCCATTGATCCTTGGTTGAATAAGGTGTCTTGAAGGTTCATAATGAGCAGCAACATGCATGCTTCCAGCCGTCCCATGTATCTCCAAGGTTCATGATACATTCGGCTAGGTACAATGCACCTAGGTGCATGTATCTTCTTTAATTCACTCCAATGTTTGGCTGAACCTACAAAGGACATGAACCCATATAAAACACTCCAAATCACATGAATAACATTAATCTCATGCAATGGACTCATCTAGGGACGTTTGGACAACTAAAGGACACCATTTAGGACACTTGAAAATTCGGCAGCCCCTAATTAAACCATAAAAATCTGCACATTTAATTCATGTTTTAAACAACTTAAAAACATGCAATAAAATGTAATAAAATTAATTTGAGCTAAAACAAATAAAATTCAACCAATTTTAAAATGTTTTAGATGCATTAAAATGCTTTAGAAAAAATAAATAAAATAAAATTCAATTTATTAAAAGCAATAAATTTAAGCAATCAGCTTGATGAGCTGAAATGAGCTCGAATTGAGCTGGCATGAGCTAATCCGGCTCAATTTCGAAGTGAACAAAGATGCACACGAGCCCCACAACACTTGGTCTCGATGATCCGAGCTCATCATTTCGAAAAACATTGAAGGCCCCAGGCGTGCTCGCATCATCCCTCCCCTCTTCAAGGTGATTCATCCTCGAATCGAACTCTTGGTCTATCCGAACAAAATTCCTTTTGCTCGACTTTCCTCGATCAAGCGGACGGACGATAATTGTAACACCTTTATGCACGATAGACAAGATCATTCTTACCTTTCTCAAACATTACAAACCTTCTCTCTGTAGGCATGTAGCGTAGTCGAAGCTTCGCGTTCGATTCAACCATTTTCAAATGGTAGGTGAACAACCATAAGAATTGTTTAAGGAACGAATAAAGATGGAAAACAAAGTTGACAACATTCGTTACCTCATTCAGGAACCTTATATCAAGAAGATGGGAAACTTTCAAATAAGAAGAACCATCTAGATGATACTTGAGTTTTCCACAAATCAAATCAGAACATATTCCCGGTTTAAAAACATGCGTTTGATTATTTAAATCAAAATGTATCAATGGTTTCGAAAAATCAAGCATGTTAAACCAAAATGAGTTGTGTATGTTCAATATCGAATGATCAAAACTCTTAACGTGCTTCAAAAAAGATTTATGAAAACTCAAAGATTTAGATAATGAACAAATCTCGTAAAACCCACAATCAAACAAATGGGGATTAAAAGAAAAGGCATCGTCGTACCTGATCAAATCTTGCATTTGCTGATTATTCATTACTCCACCGTCACACTTTGCATCAAAATGATTATTATGAAATATATTCATCTTACCATCTTTTAAATCATCACACTTGATCAAAGAATGGCAGTTAACGAGGCTATCCATAGAATTACAAATTTTAGAAGAATTTGGTGGAGACAGAATTGTTTTGAAACTCTTACCTTCCTTACCTTCAATCTCATGTAATTCCACTTTACCTATTTTAATCAAACAAAAACGTCGTTCTTCGGGAAGGTATTGAAGTTGGCGGTCTTAAATGCGATTTGTCAAAACCTAAAATGAAGAAATGAAGAAGAACAAAGTATGAAGAGTTAGGCAAATCAATGTTCACTATTTCTTGCATATCTTGTTCTTTCACTTTTTTCTTTTTCTCAATTTCTTTTTTTGTGTTTTCAACATCTTTTTCTTTTTCATCGCTCTCTTTTTCTTGTTCTTCTTTTTCAAGCTCCTTTTCTTTATTTTCTTTTCTCTCATTTTTATTTTCTTTTTCAAATTCTTTCTCTTTTTCTTGATTTTCTTTTTCAATGGATTTTTCTTTTTTGTTCGAACTACAACAAGAAGTGGATTCAAAGGAATTGACAATAGAAGGATTTGACTCTAAAATCGAGGCAACATTCTCATAGATATCACGATGGATCCTTGGCAGAATCTTGGAGTGTGTCATCTTGGAATCAAAAGACGAATAACTCGTGCTTGAGTATTCATCTTCGTAGTAGGCTTCACACTCGTTACTCACTTTGTTTTGCCTTGAATACAAATCATAATATGTACCACTTTGAGAATAATATTTCATGGGTGAGTACTTGTCGCTTTCTTCTCGATGTCTCAGGAGTCTTGACGAATACGAATCTCGATGATAATCCTTTCTCACATAATCAAATAAACTTCTTGATGAAGACAAATCTTGATAGAAGTCTCTTGATCTTGAAGTCGACGATGAATGGGAGTCATGTCGAATTCTTTTCTTGAATAATCATCGAAGGTGGGTCTACGAGATGGTCGTCGCTCCATTTCTCGACTCGTTGTAGTGTGCTTTAAATCAAAATTTTCCACCGCTCGGTCCAAACGCCTTTGTATTGGACTTAACTTTTCTCGAGCATTCGGTCCATTTCGTTCACCAAAATTGGAAGTCATCGGTGGAAAGTTCTTCTTGAAACATGTTTATTCTTTGAAAAGAAAGATGTTATAAAGAAAGAAAATAAATAGAAAGATTAAAGTACCTTGCCACAAAAACCTCACAAATCACTCACAAAGAAAATCACTCACACTCGTGTTTCACTCGTATAAGGCTTTTTATTTGATGAATACACTCGTGCCTTTTACCACTCACTCTCATCTCACAATTTCGTTCTTCGTTTCGAAAGACTCATCGTGGCTTGAGGGTCGGCTTCAAAGTGGGTAACAAGAGAAAATGTTAGGTATTCGGGTAGGCTTAATAAAAGAAAAAAAAGCCTTCGAGTATCGGGTAGGCTAAAGGGTAAGAAAAAAATTTGGGGGTCAGGTAGAAGAGTAAGACGGTGGAATGATGGTCTTGAGATCGAAAACAGAAGATATGAAGTTCAAAGCAAAACTTCAAAAATTTTCCACAACTTTTTTTTTACCACTTTTTTTTTAACTTGTATTTTTTTTCATTTTTTTCTTTTTTTTTCAATTTTTTTTCACTTCACATACAATATATTGAAATACAAGAACGAAAATTACAACTTACAATTTTTTTTTCAAATTTTTTTCACTTACGAGGCTTCTCGTACGTAGTCAAAATTCCTTATTTTTATAGCTCTGATACTAGATGATGCGATTCGTCTTGGGGAAAGTCAAAATGCATGCGAGTTGCCCGATCGTCTACGAGGAGGTTACAAGCCTTTCAAAAAATTATGAGAAAATATGAAGTAATGCGGAAGCTTTTGAATTTGATTTTATATTATAAAATAGTTTAAGTTAGGAATGGAGGATAAAGAAATGAAAGGATAAAGATAGGTGGTGAAAAATGTAACGAAATAGAAGATAGGTTCGGTTTAACAAAGAAAAACTAAGTGACAAAGATAGGTGGTGAAAAAATTTCAAGCATGACTGGTGACATATAGTCACAATGTGTTACCAAAACACCGGTGTCCGTGAGACACAAATCGGGTGATGGGGCCAACCCATCGTGTGATACCAAATCACCGGCGGGGCGATCCCATATCTCAAGTGGGGCCAACCCACGGTGGTGTTAACCACGAGGATAAGTCGCTATTGAGGTACCAAACCTCTGGAGGTACCAAACCTCTGGTGGCCGTAGTCACGAGTGTGTTACCAAAACATCTGGTGCCCGTCGGCACATTATCACGCCCCTCCACTCATCAACCCATATCACAACCATAACAGAGTTTATACATTTATCATATGTATTAAAATAAAACATGCTTCCCAAAAGCATCACAATAATCTCATATAAAGCGAGACTTACGAGGTTCTCGCTTGTACCATTTAAGGTACCAAATCCATATCTACATCAAGCGATTACAAACAACAAATATTTATCACACATATTAAGCGCTATAAGTGTGTATGTACACACGATATCGATGGTAGTCCTAAATCTCGAAAGAAAGCGTTGGTCACCACGATCCACTTGTCCTATATTGGCCAAATCCATGGATTAGTCTTATGGCCTATTCGGCCTAATTAACTTATTTGGGAGGGTTCCTTGTGAACCCGAGATCTTCTATAACACTCTTTGCTATTATCTACCGTACTTGATACTCGAAGTGCGCTTTCGTCGACCATCATTGATTAGCAAGTAAACCAATAACCTTGACTTTTAATCGAATTGCTAGAATAAGGAGATTGATCTTACCACCACTTACCAAATTGAACACTAGAGATCGGTACGTGAGTCATTGTTTTACTTCTCGAATACCTATAAGAAATCGGTTACTAATCGTTTAGAAGCCATTGCAAATCGGCACCTCTCCTGTAAAAAAAATCGATAGAAAAAGAAAGAAAAGGGAAGATGGACATTCGGCCAAGATCACTTACCACCTTATGAACCGATTGAAGGAGAGTCTAGAGGAGATTATTCACCTTGCTATTGACCAAGTCTTGGAATATGAAGAGAAATTCGGCTATCGAGAAAGGAAAAGGAAAGGAAGACAAATGAAGAAATTGGTACTTCCAATGGTATATTCGACGAGAGAGTTAATAGGAAGGAAAGAAGTTTAATAAAGAGCTTGAGAGAATGGTGAAAACGCAAGAGCAAAAGAGGCTGAGGAATTGACACTTAGCAAAATTTGAAGAAAAGAAAAACAAGGAGATCAACTCATGTATTTATAGCCACCAAGCACCCTTGCAGTCCACCCTTTCTAATTAATTCAAATAAATTTTGAATTAATCCCAATAATCCTTTGATAATCCAACTAATATCCAATAATTCTTTTAATCTAATAATCCCTCAATTATCCTACATTTATCACATTATCAAAATGATAGTAATATCCTTAATTTATCTTCTTAATATTAAGGAATTAAAACCAATTAAAATGCTCACAATATCTTATTATCCAAGTAAAATCTAATTAATAATCCCTTTATAAATAATAATAATATCCTCATTATTATCTCTATTATCTAAATAGATAATAAGAAGAATTAAGGAGAAAATCTCTCTCCTTGTGCCGTCAAATAAAGAACAAAAGAGGGATTTCATGACTCGAACACAAGCTCTCCCTTGCTCCTTGGTGGCGTCACATGTAGCTCTTAAGTGGGCTTACTTTGCCACTTAGTCTAGGCTCATTTATGTCCAAATTATCCCCATTTATTCTTATAACACCCTCCCCGCTAAGGCTCCTATCTTAAAAGTTAAAACTAAAATTTCCTACCAAATCGAGCCAACACAAAGCCTTAAATTGATCATTATTATTCCATAAATAATGACACGGTGATTCATACATAAGAAAAATAATTTATTTCCAAATAGCCCGTTTTGGGATGTTCAGATTCTACCCCTTAAAATAAATTTAGTCCGAAATTCCTTGATCAAAAGCAGTGGGGGGTATTCACGCATCACATCCTCGGGCTCCCACGTAGCCTCTTCCATCTTGGTTCCGCCATAGTACTTTCACTAAAGTCTATCGACTTCCTCGTAAAACCTTCACATCTTGATCCAAGATCTGGTCGGTTCTTCTTGAAAGATAAGTCCGCATCCACCTCGATCTCGCCATTGGCACAACGTGCGATGGATCCGACCGATATCGTCTCAAGGCATTGATCGTGAAAGGCGTTATGTATCGACTCGATTCTGCGGCAACTCTAGGCGATAAGCTACCGGTCCCACTAAACTTTACAATCAGATATGGGCCAATGAACCTTGGGCTCGACTTCCCTTTTGCCCAAATCTCAACACCTTTTCCAAGGCGACACCTTAAGAAAAACCTTGTCACCTACCTCATACTCCATCTCCTTGCGCTTCAAGTCGACATAAGACTTACATCTATCCGATGCTTCCTTAAGGCGATCCCGAATCGCCCTAACTTTGTCCTCGGTTTACGCAACCAAATGGACCCAAGACTTGTCTTTCACCTAACTCCGTCCAACATGTAGGAGTCGGCATTTCAAATCCATACAATGCTTCAGTATGGTGCCATCTCGATACTAAGCAGATAGCTATTGTTGTAGGCAAATTTACGCTAATGGTAGAAATTCTTCCCAACTACCTCGAAATTCCAAGACACAACCCTCAAAGATATCCTCTAAAATCAGATCACTCTCTCGATTGTCCATCGATTTGTGGATGGAAGGCTATCTTTGAAATCAGCAAGTGTACCCAAAGCTTGATGCAATGCTTTCCAAAACCTCGGCGTGAACCTCGGATCCCTATCCGAGATAATCGACATTGGCACACCATGCAATCGACTATCTCACCACATATAACCTTGCTAGCTTAGAGGTGAATAATCCATTCTTACAGTACAAAGTGGGGTGACTTGGTTAACCGTCCACAATCACCCAAAGCTGCGTCCTTCTTCTTTGGGCGTGAGGGTAGCCCAACGACGAAATCCATAGTGATCCGTTCCCACTTCCATTGAGGATTTTTACCGGTTGAAGTAGCCCTGATGGCAACTGATGTTCAGCCTTAACCTGCTGACACCGTCAAACACTTCCCTACAAATTCCGTTACTTCACGTTTCAACCCGGGCCACCAGAACTGTTTCCGTAGATCTCCATACATCTTGCTTCCTCCCGGATGCATAGCGTATGGGCTGCTATGTGCATCATGGAGAATTTTTCGCCTCAACTCCATATCCTTTGGCATACAAGCTCGCCCTTGAAAACATAACACTCCATCACTAGACATACTGTATCCTTCCAAACCACCATCCTGGACTTGCATCCTCTTAGCGTTCAACCCTTCATCCACTAGCTGCTTTTCCTTAATCTCGTCGATCCATGTATGCTTAACTTGAAGATTCGCCAAGAGACTCCCATCGTCATATAGACTCAACCGAGCAAACATCGCTCTTAAGTCTCATCACAACCTTTACGGCTCAACGCGTTAGCTACTCGTTAGCCTTGCTCGATGGTATTGATTGAACAATCGTAATCCTTTATGATTCAATCCACCGACGTTGTCTCGGTTCAGATCCTACGAGTCAAAAGATACCTCAAACTCTTATGATCCGTGTAGACTATCGACTTCTCCCCATAAAGGTAGTGTCTCCATATCTTGATCTATGAAAATGATGCGACTAACTCCAAGTCGTGAGTTGGGTAGTTCAATTCGTGTGGTCTTAACTGACGGGACGCATAGGCTACAACCTTTCCTCCTTGCATTAACACACATCCCAGACCAGTATGGGATGCATCGCAATAGACAAGAAATAACCTTCCCGCTCAGTCGGTATGTACCAAAAGCGAGCTTAGTCAAAATTTTCCTTAGCTTATCAAAGCTTTCTTGCTTGCTTCTCCGTCCATACAAATGGAACACCTTTTCTTAGCGACTTAGTTAATGGTCTTTGCGATTAAAGAAAATCCTTCTACGAATCTCCGATAGTACCCCGCTAAACCCAGAAAACTTCGTATTTTAGCCACTGTTCTTGGTGGTTTCCAATCCAATACTGCTTCAATCTTGCGAGGATCTACTCTAATTCCTTCTGCTGATACCACATGACCTAAGAAAGCCACCTCCTTGACCAAAATTCGCACTTCTTGAATTTGGCATATAACTGCTTCTCCCTCAATACTTGCAGAACTATCCGTAAATGCTTGTCATGTTCCTCCTCCGTCTTAGAATAGACCAATATGTAGTCTATGAATACCACGACGAATCGATCCAAGCCTTCTTTGAAATATTCTATTCATTAAATCCATGAGCGCCACGGTGCATTGGTCAACCAAATGGCATTACGAGGAACTCGTGGTGCCCATACCGAAGTTCGAATGCCGTCTTGTGAACATCCACTTCCTTCACCCTTAATTGATGATAACCGACCTAAGATCAATCTTTGAAAATACTGGCGCACCCCTTAATTGGTCAAATAAGTCGTCAATCCGAGAAGCAGGTACTTGTTCTTGATTGTTAACTTGTTGGTGACGGTGAGTCGATGCACATCCGCATCGAACCGTCCTTCTTCTTGACAAATAACACGGGTGCTCCCCGGAGATATGCTTGGTGAATAAATCCTCGTCCAAGAGCTCACGAATTTGAGCCTTGACTCCACCAATTCCTTGTGCCATTCGGTATGGTGCTATAGACACGAGTCTTTTTAGGGTAGCAAGTCTATACTGATTCGACTTCCCGATCTGGAAGGCGGACCGGAAGCTCTTACAGGAACACATCACAAATTCCCAACCGTTCGGACCCTTCCAACTCACGACTCCTTAGCTTCCAAAGCACAGATTCGAACCAAATCGCCTTACAACCCTTCTTGACCATCTTTTACGCCTTCAAGGCGGACACCATGATCTGATCGCCTCGGGAGAGTCGAAATGTATGCTAGTTGCCCAATCGTCTCACGAGGAGGATTGACCTTAAAAAATAATTGAAAAATATGGTTGAGTTTGGGAAGCTTTAGTTGAAAAGTAGATGGTTCGGTTTGATAGAAAGAGATAATAAAAAAATAAATTAGATAAAGGATAATTTGATGGAGTGGATGAAGGAACTTAAACAAAGAATCGATTCAACACTAAGAAGTGTCACCCGTGTTCTATGTTGTTTAAGGTGGAAAATGGAATCGAAGGTGGACCACGACCCGTTATCTAAGTAGATAAGAACCGATGGTATAATTGGATGAAAAGAACAAGTCTAGGCATACAAGCAACTTGATAAGTCTAGGAAACTTGCAAGAAATTGAAGAGGAGACTAGCTCACTTTCGAAGAACAAAAGTTCATGTAACTTGATTAATGATAAAATTGTCTATATTGTCTATCACAAATGAAAACTAACAAGGTATTTATAGGCTAACATAGGCTAGTTGAGCAGTCACTAGGAAGCCTTGATGGCTAAGCAAAATTAAACACAAAAATTCCAGAATTTTGGAGAAGGCTTCCTTGTAGTTTCCCATGCATTGAGGACGTCAATGGCCTCTTCTAGAAGGCTTAATTGAGCTGAAAAATCTGGAATAAACTCATCAAGTGGCTATGGGCAGATTAATTGAATGGGAGTCAAGTGGATGACTTCTAGATGGAGCAATTAACTTGGTGGATGATTGCTTGAAGGAGATCAAAGGACAAGTCCAAATTCAGCCTCTTGGAATGTCAAAAGCCATGCTTCATGAAGAAGAAATTCGTCCAAGTCCATGTGCAGCCTTTGGAACATCATTAACCATGTTTCTAGAAGAAAATGAATTTTGGGACACTTTGAAAATGCATGCAGCAGCTAGGTACGTCCCATGCAATAAGTGGCCTCTTAATTAGCCTTCTTTTGGCTGAAAAATCACCATCAATAATGATGAAGATGAATAGCTCTCTTGGATGTGTAAATTCAGCCATTTGGGACGTTTTGGAGGCATCTTAATGAAGAAGGAAATGGCCCAACGAATTTGGACAACAAAGGAGCCTGAAAAGGCTTGTCTAGGTTCGCCAACATGGAGAATGAGCTGCACCTTTGGTTTGAAATATTTCTAGCAATTAAACATGTCTTTAAACGGCTTTCAAGTATTTAATTCAGCCATTGAAGTCCCTTGACCTTTGCATTGCACGAACAGCCCCAAAGAAATTAAATAAGTCATTGTCTTGTTTTAATTTCACAAAAATCTTCATGGATTTAACCCATGCACTAGTCTTCTTTCCAGCTGAATGGGGGCCTTGAATGGCCAAAAGTTGGCTGTCATAATGCATGCTTCCAGCCATTCCATGCACCACTAGATTCATTGATGAATTGACCAAGTACATTGCACCAAGGTGCATGAACCTCATCAATGCTTCATGTAAGATTAATTTGTACCTACAAGAGCATGAATCACACATTAAATCCACTCCAAATCAGTTGAACATAAATCAAACACGTTCATGACATCTTAATAGACACTTAGGACAACTTAAATACACATTTAGCACACATACTAAATTCGGCAGCCCCCTATTTAATAGAAAAATCTGCACTTTAATTTTTGATTTAAAACAACTTTAAAACATGTAATAAAATGTAATAAAATTAATTTGAGCTAAAACAAATTAAATTCAACCAATTTAAAATGTTTTAGATGCATTAAAATGCTTTAGGAAAAATAAATAAAATAAAATTCAATTTATTAAAAGCAATAAATTTAAGCAATCACTCGATGAAGTGAAATGAGCTCGAGGAGCTCGAATTGAGTTGGCATGAGCTAATCCGGCTCAATTTGGAAGTGAACAAAAATGCACCACGAGCTCTACGGCACTTGGTCTCGATGATTCGAGCTCATCACTTGCAACAAATTGGGTGCCGGGTGTGCCGCATCATCCCTCCCTCTTCAAGACGATTAGTCCTCGAATCGACTGTTGGTTTCGAACAAAGTTTCTTTTGACTTGGTTTTCCTCGATCAAGCGGGATGGATGATATTCGCAACACCGCAAGAGGTATCCATGAATTAGTGAAATCAATTTCAAACAACAATACAATTCAAATATGAGCGTCCACGAACACATAAACCACACATAAATGGACTTAATCACTTTATCGTACAAAATGAATAATGCCTTGTCAAATATTTGGAAATTAATGGAATAAGCGTCATGGCATGCATTCGATTCAAAGGGATACCACAAGTCAAATCCAACATGAGAATAACACATCAAGTGATAGATATAGTCGTCATAAGCAAGTAATGAAGAAAGCGATATGGTACATGAAATTTATCAACCAATTCTTGCATTGAGCGATATCTGAAATCACTTGCACTTGAATTATAACAATTATTGAACACAAGAACATTTTCGTCAATGAACAAAACGGATAGATCATAAATAGGCAAAATAGATCGATTAAGCATGTAATGATCTAAATGTTTCACAACAACGAAATTGTCAACGCAAAGCTTTTCATCATTGAAGAGAGCAAAAATGTATCAACGGTTTGGAAGACTCACCTTTATTCACGGATAAACAAAGATCATTTTACCTTGTTCAAGCATCACAAACCTTCTCTCCAGTAGGCATGTAGTGTAGTCGAAGCTTGGCGTTGATTCAACCATTTTCAAATGGTAGGTGAACAACCATAAGAATTGTTTAAGGAACGAATAAAGATGGAAAACAAAGTTGACAACATTCGTTACCTCATTCAGGAACCTTATATCAAGAAGATAGGAAACTTTCAAACAAGAAGAACCATCTAAATGATACTTGAGTTTTCCACAATTCAAATCAAAATGTATTCCCGGTTTAAAAACATGCGTTTGTTCATTTAAATCAAAATGTATCAATGGTTTTGAAAAATCAAACAAGTTAAACCAATAAGAATTGTGCAAACTCAAAATCAAACGATCAAAACTCTTGACTTGTTTTAAAACTATTTTGCAAAAACTCAAAGTTTTCGTATTGAAAAATGAACTAATCTCGTAAAATCCACAATCAAACAGGTTGGGATTAAGAGAAAAATCATCATTATACTTACTCGAGTCTTGCATTTGTTGGATTTGCGTCTCTCCACCTTCACACTTCGTATCACAATGATCATTATGGAATAAAGCCATCTTATCATCATTTAAAACATCACAATTATTCGAGGGATGGCCAATGACGAAATCATCCACATAATCACAATCTTTAGAAAGATTCAATGGAGATTGAATCGCTTCAAAATACTTACCTTCCTTACCTTCAATCTCGTGTGATTCAACTTTACCTTTTTCAATCATGTGAAAGCGTCGCTCGTTGGGAAGGTATTGTAGTTGAAGGTCATCGTGAAATTGGTCGAGAACCTGGAAAGAAGAAACAGAAGAAGAACGGATATCCGAAGAGTTAGTCGAAAAATCACTCTCTTTTCTTGCTTTTCTCGTTCATTCTTTTCTCTCATTTCTTTTCAATTTTACTTTCTTCTTTTCAATCTCTTTTTAATTTTTTCTCGATTTCTTTTACTCTCATGATCTCTTTTTCTTTTCTTTTCTTTTATTTTCTTTTTCCTCTTTTCATTTGATCTTTCTTTTCATTTTGAGTACAACAAGAAGATGATTCAAAAGAACTAAAAATAGAAGGATTTGATTCTAAGATCAAGCGATGTTCTCATAGATGTCACGATCTTTGCTTCGCCTTGATTCCTTAGTCGAATAGGAATCTCGATTTGAATCACTTCGAGAACAATATTTCGTGGGTGAGTGCTCGTAGCTTTCTTCTCGATGTCTCAGGAGTCTTGACGAATATGAATCTCGATGATAATCCTTTCTCACATAGTCAAATGAACTTCTTGATGAAGATAAATCTTGATAGAAGTCTCCTGATCTTGAAGTCGATGATGAATGGGAGTCATGTCGGAATTCTTTTCTAGAATAATCATCGAAGGTAGGTCTCTGAGATGGTCGCCGATCCGTTTCTCGACTCGTTGTAGTGTGTTTTCGTCGAAATTTTTCCTCTGCTCGGTCCAAACGCCTTTGTATTGGACTTAACTTTTCTCGAGCATTCGGTCCATTTCGTTCACCAAAATTGAAAGTCATCGATGGAGAGTTCTTCTTGAAACATGTTTATTGCTGAAAAGAAAGACGTTATAAAGAAAGAAAATAAATAGAAAGTTTAAAGTACCTTACCACAAAAAACCTCACAAATCGCTCACAAGAAAATCGCTCACACTCGTGTTTCACTCGTATAAGGCTTTTTATTTGATGAATACACTCGTGCCTTTTACCGCTCACTCTCTTCTCACAATTTCGTACTTTGTTTCGGAAGACTCATCGTGGCTTGAGGGTCGGCTTCAAAATGGCTAACAAGGGAAGATGTCGGGTATAGGGTAGGCTGAACAAAGAAAAGAAAAAAAAACAAAATTGGCTTCGGGTCCGTTGAACAAGAAATAAATTTTTGGGGGGGTAGAAGAAGAAGAACAAAGTAGTACTTAAAAAAGAAATTTCCACAAACCCTTTTTTTTTTTCACCACACTTTTTTTTAACTTGTATTTTTATTTTTTTTTTCAATTTTCGTTTTTTTTTTCTCTTTTTTTTTTCAATTTTTTTTTTCACTTCACATACAATATATTGAAATACAAGAACGAAAATTACAACTTACAATTTTTTTTATTTCTCTCTTCTTCTTTTTTTTTTCTTAACTTTTTTTTTCAACTTACGAACTTATTAAAACTACGTCGTCATCAAAAAAAATCCTCGTTTTATAGCTCTGATACCAAATGATACAGTCCGCCTCGGGGAGAGTCGAAATGTATGCTAGTTGCCCAATCGTCTACGAGGAGGGATTCAGCCTTAAAAAAAATAATTGAAAAATATGGTTGAGTTTGCGGAAGCTTTAGTTGAAAAGTAGATGGTTCGGTTTGATAGAAAGAGATAATAAAAAAAATAAATTAGATAAAAGGATAATTTGATGGAGCTGGATGAAGGAACTTAAACAAAGAATCGATTCAACACTAAGAAGTGTCACCCCGGGTTCTATGTTGTTTAAGGTGGAAAATGGAATCGAAGGTGGACCACGACCCGTTATCTAAGTAGATAAGAACCGATGGTATAATTGGATGAAAAGAACAAGTCTAGGCATACAAGCAACTTGATAAGTCTAGGAAACTTGCGAAATTGAAGAGGAGACTAGCTCACTCGAAGAACAAAAGTTCATGTAACTTGATTAATGATAAAATTGTCTATATTGTCT
Source organism: Gossypium rotundifolium (assembly GCA_025506655.1). NCBI lineage: Eukaryota > Viridiplantae > Streptophyta > Magnoliopsida > Malvales > Malvaceae > Gossypium > Gossypium rotundifolium. The sequence goes on from CP106731.1 coordinate 91,979,202, forward strand.
ATCACAAATGAAAACTAACAAGGTATTTATAGGCTAACATAGGCTAGCTGAGCAGTCACTAGGAAGCCTTGATGGCTAAGCAAAATTAAACACAAAAATTCCAAATTTTGGAGAAGGCTTCCTTGTAGTTTCCCATGCATTGAGGGCGTCAATGGCCTCTTCTAGAAGGCTTAATTGAGCTGAAAATCTGGAATAAACTCATCAAGTGGCTATGGGCGATTCATTTGAATGGGAGTCAAGTGGATGACTTCTAGATGGAGCAATTAACTTGGTGGATGATTGCTTGAAGGAGATCAAAGGACAAGTCCAAATTCAGCCTCTTGGAACGTCAAAAGCCATGCTTCATGAAGAAGAAATTCGTCCAAGTCCATGTGCAGCCTTTGGAACATCATTAACCATGTTTCTAGAAGAAAATGAATTTTGGGACACTTTGAAAATGCATGCAGCAGCTAGGTACGTCCCATGCAATAAGTGGCCTCTTAATTAGCCTTCTTTTGGCTGAAAATCACCATCAATAATGATGAAGATGAATAGCTCTCTTGGATGTGTAAATTCAGCCATTTGGGACGTTTTGGAGGCATCTTAATGAAGAAGGAAATGGCCCAACGAATTTGGACAAAAAGGAGTGAAAAGGCTTGTCTAGGTTCGCCAACATGGAGAATGAGCTGCACCTTTGGTTTGAAATATTTCTAGCAATTAAACATGTCTTTAAATGGCTTTCAAGTATTTAATTCAGCCATTGAAGTCCCTTGACCTTTGCATTGCACCTAACAGCCCCAAAGAAATTAAATAAGTCTGCTTGTCTTGTTTTAATTTCACTTAAAAATCTTCATGGATTTAACCCATGCACTTAGTCTTCTTTCCAGCTGAATGGGGGCCTTGAATGGCCAAAAGTTGGCTGTCATAATGCATGCTTCCAGCCATTCCATGCACCACTAGATTCATTGATGAATTGACCAAGTACATTGCACCAAGGTGCATGAACCTCATCAATGCTTCATGTAAGATTAATTTGTACCTACAAGAGCATGAATCACACATTAAATCCACTCCAAATCAGTTGAACATAAATCAAACACGTTCATGACATCTTAATAGACACTTAGGACAACTTAAATACACATTTAGCACACATACTAAATTGACCCCCTATTTAATAGAAAAATCTGCACTTTAATTTTTGATTTAAAACAACTTTAAAACATGTAATAAAATGTAATAAAATTAATTTGAGCTAAAACAAATTAAATTCAACCAATTTAAAATGTTTTAGATGCATTAAAATGCTTTAGGAAAAATAAATAAAATAAAATTCAATTTATTAAAAGCAATAAATTTAAGCAATCACTCGATGAGTGAAATGAGCTCGAGGAGCTCGAATTGAGTAGCATGAGCTAATCCGGCTCAATTTGGAAGTGAACAAAAATGCACACGAGCTCTCTGCACTTGGTCTCGATGATTCGAGCTCATCACTTGCAACAAATTGGGTGCCCGGTGTGCCGCATCACACCACATTGGATAGGTAATTCCTTCTATCACCTATCATAACCACTTCACCACCTTCAGCCGTCTTAAGAACCATGCGCTTAGCCGCGCAATCCAAATTCGCCCGATACTTAACCAGCTAGTCCATTCCAAGGATCAAATCGAACTCCCAAATGGTAGTTCCATCGGATCGAAGAAAAAACTACCCCTTGGAGTTCTAGAGTGCGTCTCTATAAAGTTTGTCTCGACTACTGAGTGTCCTAGAGGGCTTAATACCGTCATCTTCCTGAAGTAATCTCGAGTCTAGGTCCATAGTTCCTACCACACTACTAGCAATGTACGAGTCGTTGAACCCACATCAATCAATGCAACATAAGGAAAACCAGAGATTAAAAACATACCGTTTATGACATCGGTGCGTCACCTCCTCATCGCGACGCCTAGGCAGCATAGACTAAGCCAGTGCCCTAGCCTGCATGTTGCTGAACTTACGCTACGAGTTCCACGACCTCGATTAGGGCCGTTGTTTCCTCTTGCCATTACCACGACCCTCTGTGGTCCCATATTTCTATCCTGCATACAATTACGCCTCTCGGTGATTTTTGGCTAGTTTTGGGGACAATCTCTAACACGATGCTCCACCCACCCACACTCAAAACATCCTCTATCGCCGGTGAACAACTTCCCCAATGGGTCTTTCCACAGCGGTTACATGAGTCGGCCTGCGGTTAGTAGTCATGGGCCTTCTTTGCTGATTTGGCCCACTTGGCCTAGCCTTTTTCGGACATTACCACGACCCACCGGCCCAAATCCTCTCTTGATTATTCCTACTATAACTTTGCCTCACGGCCTCCTTGATCCCTTGGCTACCTTAGCCTTTTCTACGGAGATGAGAACTCACGAACTTGTGCATGGGCAATCAAGAACCTCAAATCATCTCGAAGGCCGTCTCAAAGCGGACGCGGCGTGGCTCATGCTCACGTGGCTACGATTCCTCCGCATACCTACTCGGCCTTAAAAACTCGCCTCATACTCGGCCCACGACTTAGTTCCTTGTACTAGACCGAAAAAGCCTTCCTCTGCTCGTCGGTGTGGTGGTGCCCACATACTTCTTAAAAGCGGTTTAAAGTAGTCCCACGTGAGATCATCACCGTGGCTCCATCCCGAACTGTCGACCACCACTGCGCTTCATCCTTTAGAAGCGACAACGCCCTTTCGACTTTTCCTCCTCGGTCGGTCAAGATCATCCATTATCCTTTCTATAGATTCCACCAATACTCTGACCTTTGGCGCCACTCGACACGCCCAAATACCTCGGCTCCATTAGCCCGGATTCGCTCGGGAGCAGTTGAGCTCCTAGATTTCCACCCTGACCACAATCTCGAACTTCGCAATACTGCTTGCGACACTTTGCCTCACCACCTGATGCGATCACGCTCTTGACTCTAAAAGTAGGAGGTGGTGGTGGCGGTGGTATTTCATTCAGAACCTGTCCCGACCCTAACGAGTTCGACACGGTCATCCTACCCTACCGGCGTCCACGGCGTCCTCGTCCTCTAGAACTCATTCTATCTACTTACGCTTTTAATCGATTAAGAAAATTTTTTATGCGTTAGCATTTGTTCCACTTTATTACTCATGAAGAAATTTTATGGATAAGGTTTAATCGAGATTCTTTCCAAGAAAAGTTTTCAGTCTTCTATCCTAGTTCATACAAAGGAGTTCATGCATCCATTCCTTAATGCTTTCCATACCTTTTCACTCCTCGGACATTTCTGCCCATTTCTACCCCAGGGGTATTTCTGTCATTTTCCTACAGGGTATTTTCATAATAAAAGAAATTTTTAAAACTTTAGTAAAGTGGGTCATTTTGAAATACCCAAAACTGGAGGGTTTTTCTAAAAAAGTTGTAAAATTTTAAAGATACAACATCACTTTGAAACCAGGGGTATTTTGGTAATTTGTCATTTGGGGCAATTTCGTAATTTTAATAAGTCGAGGGTATTTTAACAGGTTGTAAAACTCGAGGATTCCTTTTTCAAGTTTTTCTTTCCGAAACGTTCTTTGCTGCAACAAGTTCAAAAGTCAAGGTCATTTTGGTAATTTTGCGGTTTAAGGACGTTGTAATTTCCAAAACCAAAATATTTTGTTGATGATTTTCAAAACTAGGTGGTTGAATATTTGTGAAATAATTGAAATTTTGAGCAAAACCATTGAACGATGTTTTATGAACCGAGGGTATTTTAGTAATTTTACCCTAAGGGCATTTTGTAATTTTCCACAAATCAAGTTTTTGAGGAAAACATTGTAAAAATGAAGTTCTCGATTTGAAAGAGTTATTGCAGAAATTTTGAAAACATTAGGGTTCCTGTTGTTTCGTTCCTTTCAAAACATGGCTAATTCCCTTTCGGGTTTTAGTCATTAGGTTTAGCCTATGACCGAGCCTTCTTGGTCAGGGTGAACCAAAGCTACGCACCAGGCAGGATTCGAGTGAAGAGGAGGTGAGTCACACGGACCGCTTAAATACCAAGCTCCCATCGAACCTTTCTAGACATGCGCATGAGGTTGCCATACCACAGAGCCCTCGAGTTAGGGTGAACTGCTACGCACTGGTGGATACCTGCGAAGAGGAGGTGAGTCACGAGGACTGCTTAAATACCAAGCTCTTCCGGATCCAATCCTAGACATGCGTACAGGGATTACCACACCCTAGCTCAATGGCTTAGCCATAGGTTGGTTTAGTTCCTTAAGTCTTATGTTCCGTTTGTGTTTGAGTAATCTAACCTTAGGGTCCAAGTCCTATAAGTCTATCTACGTTCCATGCTTCCTACCCTTCTACAGAATATAATTCACCAAGAGGTTTAAAAGTACTTACCTGGGCGGATCGGTGCCGGAGACTCAAGCCATCTTGCTTAAACCCAAAAACAATTCAAAAGGCCTACAAAACATTTTTGGGCCTTGGGCCCCACAAATGAAGCTTTGAACACAGCTCGATACCAATTTTGTAACAACCCAAACCCGGCCCAAACACTATGGTCGAATCTGGATCGTTACGAGGAAAAACCTTTTCGAAACCATTTCTAAACCCATTAAGCTTTGTTGAAAAACTTTTCGGATTGGATTATCTTGATAAAATCATACTTAGTGTTTATTTTAAAAAAAAAATATTTAAGTCAAGTTATGAAACAAATTTCAACTGTGCCCGATGGCATTTTAAAATATTTTCGTGTTTAATTGGAAAACGTGTAATCTAAATTCAACAATAATAATATCCGAGTTTAAAATAATATCCAACATAAGAAAATAAAAAAATAAAGTATCAGGAGGCCTTATTACATCCAAATAAAATAAACCCAAAGTAAAATTATTAAACTGAAATTAAAGTCATTTAAATTTAATTCCATTGCATAGCCACCTCGAGTCAACCCGGCCCACATCCATGATCTAAGTGTCACTGAAAAATATAAAGGAGAGGGTGAGTCACCAAGACTCAAGATGTAACCCTTCCCCATTTTAAAGCATTTTCATACACATCAAATAACAATTAATATGCGAATAATGTGTACCCAACCTAGCCAACCATACGCCATTGTCTACCCCTTGTGGTACCAAACCACCGGTGGTGCCAAACCACTTGGTGACATATAGTCACAATGTGTTACCAAAACACTGGTGTCCGTGAACACAAATCGGGTGATGGGGCCAACCCATCGTGTGATACCAAATCAGCGCGACGATCCCATATCTCAAGTGGGGCCAACCCACGGTGGTGTTAACCACGAGGATAAGTCACTATTGAGGTACCAAACCTCCTGAGGTACCAAACCTCTGGTGACCGTAGTCACGAGTGTGTTACCAAAACATCGGTGCCCGTCGGCACATTATCACCGCCTCCACTCATCAACCCATATCACAACCATAACAGAGTTTATACATTTATCATATGTATTAAAATAAAACATGCTTCCCAAAAGCATCACAATAATCTCATATAAGCAGAGACTTACCGAGGTTCTCGCTTGTACCATTTAAGGTACCAAATCCATATCTACATCAAGCGATTTACAAACAACAAATATTTATCACACATATTAATCTGCTATAAGTGTGTATGTACACACCGATAACGATGGTAGTCCTAAATCCCGAAAAAGCGTTGGTCACCACGATCCACTTGTCCTATATTTGACCAAATCCATGGATTAGTCTTATGGCCTATTCGGCCTAATTAACTTATTTGGGAGGGGTTCCTTGTGAACCCGAGATCTTACTATAACACTCTTTGCTATTATCTACCGTACTTGATACTCGAAGTGCGCTCGTCACCATCATTGATTAGCAAGTAAACCAATAACCTTCGACTTTTAATCGAATTGCTAGAATAAGGAGATTGATCTTACCACCACTTACCAAATTGAACACTAGAGATCGGTACGTGAGTCATTGTTTTACTTCCCGAATACCTATAAGAAATCGGTTACTAACCGTTTAGAAGCCATTGCCGAAATCGGCACCTCTCCTGTAAAAGAAATCGTGAAAAAGAAAGAAAAGGGAAGATGGACATTCGGCCAAGATCACTTACCACCTTATGAACCGATTGAAGGAGAGTCTAGAGGAGATTATTCACCTTGCTATTATTCGCCAAGTCTTGGAATATGAAGAGGGAAATTCGCTATCGAAAGGAAAAGGAAAGGAAGACAAATGAAGAAATTGGTACTTCCAATGGTATATTCGACGTAGAGAGTTAATAGGAAGGAAAGAAGTTTTGACTAAAGAGCTTGAGAGAATGGTGAAAACGCAAGAGCAAAAGAGGGCTAGGGAATTCGACACTTAGCAAAAATTTGAAGAAAAGAAAAACAAGGAGATCAACTCATGTATGTATAGCCACCAAGCACCCTTGCAGTCCACCCTTTCTAATTAATTCAAATAAATTTTGAATTAATCCCAATAATCCTTTGATAATCCAACTAATATCCAATAATTCTTTTAATCTAATAATCCCTCAATTATCCTACATTTATCACATTATCAAAATGATAGTAATATCCTTAATTTATCTTCTTAATATTAAGGAATTAAAACCAATTAAAATGCTCACAATATCTTATTATCCAAGTAAAAATCTAATTAATAATCCCTTTATAAATAATAATAATATCCTCATTATTATCTCTATTATCTAAATAGATAATAAGAAGAATTAAGGAGAAAATCTCTCTCCTTGTGCCGTCAAATAAAGAACAAAAAGAGGATTTTCACGACTCGAACACAAGCTCTCCCTTGCTCCTTGGTGGCGTCACATGTAGCTCTTAAGTGGGCTTACTTTGCCACTTAGTCTAGGCTCATTTATGTCCAAATCCTATTTATTCTTATAACACCCTCCCCGCTAAGGCTCCCTACCTTAAAAGTTAAAACTAAAATTTCCTACCAAATCGAGCCAACACAAAGCCTTAAATTGATCATTATTATTCCATAAATAATGACACAAAGATTCATACATAAGAAAAATAATTTATTTCCAAATAGCCCGCTTTTGGGATGTTACAAAAAATGGAAGATAAGACTTAAATGAAGCGATTCAACACTAAGAGAGTGTCACCCGGTTTCTAAAGTGTTTAAGGTGGATGATGGAAATCGATATGGACCAAAGACCCGTTATCAAGAATGATAAGAACCTAAGGTATTAATGGAAAAGAATCGATTGATGCCACAAGCAAGCTTGATAAGCCGGGATCGAAACTCGTATGAAAGATAGAGAGAAGATAACTCACTCAAATGAACAAAGTTCATGTAATATGATTAATGATAAAATTGTCTATATTGTCTATCTTTACAAATGAAAAGTAACAAGTATTTATAGGCTAATGAGAGCTAGATGAATAGTCATAGAACACTTAATAACTAAGCTTAATTTCAAACATAAATTGCTGGAAAAATCTAGAAAGAAAACCATTGAAATCTGTGGCAAAATTCGGCTGATTGGTAGCCAAATGGACAGCTTCTAGATGGGTGAATTCACTTGAAAGATGAAGGCTTGAAGACATGTCCATGTTCAACTGGGAACACCAATAGCCACCTTAATGGAGAAGGAAGTGAGCTGATTGTATTTGGACAGCAAGGGCACTCCAATGGACGGTTTCTAGAAGGATGAATGTCCAAAATTCGTCCAAGTTAATGGGCACCTTTGGGGATGTCAAGGGCATCATTCTAGAAGGATGAATGCATTTTAAAGCCTTCAAGGATGCATGCAACAGCCAGGTACGTCCCTTGCCTTAATTATGCTCTTTAATTGATGTCTTTTGATGAATAATGAGCAGCATTTAATCCTTGTCCAACAGAACATGCATCTACCAATGCACATGGAAGCATTCGCCACATACAATGCACTCTATGTGCATGAACCTTTCTTTAATGCATTGGTACATTCTTTTGTACCTTGGGGAGCTTGAAGGGCCATTGATCCTTGGCTGAATAAGGTGTCTTGAAGGTTCATAGTGAGCAGCTACATGCATGCTTCCAGTAGTCCCATGTATCTCCAAGGTTCATGATACATTCGCTAGGTACAATGCACCTAGGTGCATGTATCTTCTTTAATTCACTCCAATGTTTGGCTGAACCTACAAAGGACATGAACCCATATTAAAACACTCCAAATCACATGAATAACATTAATCTCATGCAATGGACTCATCTAGGGACATTTGGACAACTAAAGGACACCATTTAGGACACTTGAAAATTCTAAAATTTCCTAATTAAACCATAAAATCAGACATTTAATTCATGTTTTAAACAACTTAAAAACACGCAATAAAATGTAATAAAATTAATTTGAGCTAAAACAAATAAAATTCAACCAATTTTAAAATGTTTTAGTTGCATTAAAATGCTTTAGAAAAAATAAATAAAATAAAATTCAATTTATTAAAAGCAATAAATTTAAGCAATCAGCTCGATGAGATGAAATGAGCTCAAATTGAGCTGGCATGAGCTAATCCGGCTCAATTTGGAAGTGAACGAAGATGCACATGAGCCCCACAACACTTGGTCTTGACGATCCGAGCTCATCACTTCGAAAAACGTTGAAGGCCTCGGGCGTGCTCGCATCATCCCTCCCCTCTTCAAGGTGATTCGTCCTCGAATCGAACTCTTGGTCTATCCGAACAAAATTCTTTTTGCTCGACTTTCCTCGATCAAACGGGACGGACGATAATTGTAACACCTTTATGCACAGATAGACAAGATCATTCTTACCTTTCTCAAACATTACAAACCTTCTCTCCGTAGGCATGTAGCGTAGTCGAAGCTTCGCGTTCGATTCAACCATTTTCAAATGGTAGGTGAACAACCATAAGAATTGTTTAAGGAACGAATAAAGATGGAAAACAAAGTTGACAACATTCGTTACCTTATTCAGGAACCTTATATCAAGAAGATGGGAAACTTTCAAATAAGAAGAACCATCTAGATGATACTTGAGTTTTCCACAAATCAAATCAGAACGTATTCCCGGTTTAAAAACATGCGTTTGATTATTTAAATCAAAATGTATCAATGGTTTCGAAAAATCAAGCATGTTAAACCAAAATGAGTTGTGTATGTTCAATATCGAATGATCAAAACTCTTAACGTGCTTCAAAAAAGATTTATGAAAACTCAAAGATTTAGACAATGAACAAATCTCGTAAAACCCACAATCAAACAAATGGGGATTAAAAGAAAAGGCATCATCGTACCTGATCAAATCTTGCATTTGCAGATTATTCATTACTCCACCGTCACACTTTGCATCAAAATGATTATTATGAAATATATTCGTCTTACCATCTTTTAAATCATCACACTTGATCAAAGAATGGCAGTTAACGAGGCTATCCACAGAATTACAAATTTTAGAAGAATTTGGTGGAGACAGAATTGTTTTGAAACTCTTACCTTCCTTACCTTCAATCTCATGTAATTCCACTTTACCTGTTTTAATCAAACAAAAACGTCGTTCTTCGGGAAGGTATTGAAGTTGGCAGTCTTCGTGCGATTTGTCGAAAACCTAAAATGAAGAAACAGAAGAAGAACAAAAGTATGAAGAGTTAGGCAAATCAATGTTCACTATTTCTTGCATATCTTGTTCTTTCACTTTTTTTTCTATCTCAATTTCTTTTTTTGTGTTTTCAACATCTTTTTCTTTTTCATCGCTCTCTTTTTCTTGTTCTTCTTTTTCAAGCTCCTTTTCTTTATTTTCTTTTCTCTCATTTTTATTTTCTTTTTCAAATTCTTTCTCTTTTTCCTGATTTTCTTTTTCAATGGATTTTTCTTTTTCGTTCGAACTACAACAAGAAGTGGATTCAAAGGAATTGACAATAGAAGGATTTGACTCTAAAATCGAGGTAATGTTCTCATAGATATCACGATGGATCCTTGGCAGAATCTTGGAGCGTGTCATCTTGGAATCAAAAGACGAATAACTCGTGCTTGAGTATTCATCTTCGTAGTAGGCTTCACACTCGTTACTCGCTTTGTTTTGCCTTGAATACGAATCATAATATGTACCACTTCGAGAATAATCTTTCATGGGCGAGTACTCGTCGCTTTTTTCTCGATGTCTCAGGAGTCTTGACGAATACGAATCTCGATGATAATCCTTTCTCACATAATCAAATGAACTTCTTGATGAAGACGAATCTTGATAGAAGTCTCTTGATCTTGAAGTCGACGATGAATGGGAGTCATGTCAATTCTTTTCTTGAATAATCATCGAAGGTGGGTCTCGAGATGGTCGCCATCCGTTTCTCGACTCGTTGTAGTGTGCTTTTCGTCGAAATTTTTCCTCCGCTCGGTCAACGCTTTGTATTGGACTTAACTTTTCTCGAGCATTCGGTCCATTTCGTTCACCAAAATTGGAAGTCATCGGTGGAGAGTTCTTCTTGAAACATGTTTATTCTCAAAAGAAAGATGTTATAAAGAAAGAAAATAAATAGAAAGATTATAGTACCTTGCCACAAAAACCTCACAAATCACTCACAAAGAAAATCGCTCACACTCGTGTTTCACTCGTATAAGGCTTTTTATTTGATGAATACACTCGTGCCTTTTACCACTCACTCTCGTCTCACAATTTCATTCTTCGTTTCGAAAGACTCATCATGGCTTGAGGGTCGGCTTCAAAGTGGGTAACAAGGGAAAATGTTAGGTATTCGGGTAGGCTTAATAAAAGAAAAAAAACCTTCGAGTATCGGGTAGGCTAAAGGGTAAGAAAAAAATTTGGGGGTCGGGTAGAAGAGTAAGAGGGTGGAATGATGGTCTTGAGATCGAAAACAGAAGATATAAAGTTCAAAGCAAAACTTCAAAAATTTTCCACAACTTTTTTTACCACTTTTTTTAACTTGTATATTTTTTTCATTTTTCGTTTTTTTTTTTTTTCAATTTTTTTCACTTCACATACAATATATTGAAATACAAGAACGAAAATTACAACTTATAATTTTTTTCAAAATTTTTTCACTTACGAACCTATTTTGGCTTCTAAATGCGTAGTCAAAATTCCTTGTTTTATAAGCTCGATACTAGATGATGTGATTAGCCTTGGGAGAGTCGAAATGCATGCGAAGTTGCTGATCGTCTCGAGGAGGTTACAAGCCTTTAAAAAATTATGAGAAAATATGTAGTAATGCTAAGCTTTTGAATTTGATTTTATATTATAAAATGGTTTAAGTTAGGAATGGAGGATAAAGAAATGAAAGGAATGAAATAGAAGATAGGTTCGGTTTAACAAAGAAAAATAAGTGATAAAGATAGGTGGTGAAAAAAATGGAAGATAGGACTTAAACAGAAATGATTCAACACTAAGAGAGTGTCACCCCGGTTTCTAAAGCGTTTAAGGTGGATGATGGAAATCGATATGGACCAAAGACCCGTTATCGAGAATGATAAGAACCTAAGGTATTAATGGAAAAGAATCGATTGACACCACAAGCAAGCTTGATAAGTCGGGATCGAAACTCGTATGAAAGATGGAGAGGAGATAACTCACTCAAATGAACAAAGTTCATGTAATATGATTAATGATAAAATTGTCTATATTGTCTATCTTTACAAATGAAAAGTAACAAGTATTTATAGGCTAATGAGAGCTAGATGAATAGTCATAGAACACTTAATAACTAAGCTTAATTTCAGCCATAAATTGCTGGAAAAATCTAGAAAGAAAACCATTGAAATCCTTGGCAAAATTCGCTGATTGGTAGCCAAATGGACAGCTTCTAGATGGGTGAATTCACTTGAAAGATGAAGGCTTGAAGACATGTCCATGTTCAACAGGAACACCAATAGCCACCTTAATGGAGAAGGAAGTGAGCTGATTGTATTTGGACAGCAAGGGCACTCCAATGGACGGTTTTAGAAGGATGAATGTCCAAAAATTCGTCCAAGTTAATGGGCAGCCTTTGGGGATGTCAAGGGCATCATTCTAGAAGGATGAATGCATTTAAAGCCTTCAAGGATGCATGCAACAGCCAGGTACGTCCCTTGCCTTAATTATGCTCTTTAATTGATGTCTTTTGATGAATAATGAGCAGCATTTAAGCCTTGTCCAACAGAACATGCATCTACCAATGCACATGGAAGCATTCGGCCACATACAATGCACTCTATGTGCATGAACCTTTCTTTAATGCATTGGTACATTCGATTGTACCTTGGGGAGCTTGAAGTGCCATTGATCCTTGGCTGAATAAGGTGTCTTGAAGGTTCATAATGAGTAGCAACATCCATGCTTCCAGCCGTCCCATGTATCTCCAACGTTCATGATACATTCGGCTAGGTACAATGCACCTAGGTGCATGTATCTTCTTTAATTCACTCCAATGTTTGGCTGAACCTACAAAGGACATGAACCCATATTAAAACACTCCAAATCACATGAATAACATTAATCTCATGCAATGGACTCATCTAGGGACGTTTGGACAACTAAAGGACACCATTTAGGACACTTGAAAATTCGGCGACCCTAATTAAACCATAAAATCTGCACATTTAATTCATGTTTTAAACAACTTAAAACATGCAATAAAATGTAATAAAATTAATTTGCGCTTAAAACAAATTAAATTCAACCAATTTTAAAATGTTTTAGATGCATTAAAATGCTTTAAAAAATAAATAAAATAAAATTCAATTTATTAAAAGTAATAAATTTAAGCAATCACTCGATGAGTCAAAATGAGCTCGAATTGAGCTGGCATGAGCTAATCCGGCTCAATTGGAAGTGAACGAAGATGCACACGAGCCCCACAACACTTGGTCTCGACGATCCAAGCTCATCACTTTGAAAAACGTTGAAGGTGGTCTCGACGATCCAAGCTCATCACTTCAAAAAACGTTGAAGGCCCCAAGTGCTTGCATCATGGTGGACTTGCCTTGAGACGATTCGAGTGCCATGCTCTACAAAACCCTTTTTCCTAAAAATTTTCTTTGACCCACTAAAACACAAAATGAAAACATTTATGGGCTTCAAAAATCCATAGGTCGAGTGTAGAAACTGGGCTCTGATACCAATTTATAACACCTCAAACTCGACCCAAGACACTACGGCCGAATTTGGATTGCTACTGGTAAATTTTAGGGCGAAAAATGGCTAAATGATGATAAACTTTAAAGTTTACATGAAACAAGAGCTTAACTAAATCCCTGATGATTAGGTTTTTTTAAAAAACTGGATTCAATTTCTTAGGAAGACATTTCATTTGAAAAACAATTTGAAGTCGAGGTTAATTGAAAACGGGTCCTTTTGGAATTCTTAAGAAAATCCTAGTAAGTACAAGAATTTCAGTTTGAAAAACCTTAAATGAGTTTTTAAGTGATAAAAGCGTCATAATTTGAAACTTTGTTTGCAACTACTAATCCATGTGTAGTTCTAACATAAACCACAATGAAAACCCAAAATAGTTAAATGGCCTTATTACATCAAAACATCCCAAATAAACTGAATTTAAAAGTAAAGTCTCTAAATATGAAAATCAAGGCTCGCATGGCCATCTCGAATCCCATCCAATCCCAGTCCAACATCACGAATCACCTGCATTGTTTGGTAAAAATTTGGGTGAGTCAACAGACTCAGTGTCTAATTAGTCCACAGATTTCCACGTATGGGCTTGGCCCAAAACCACACCAATCCACATATCGATAATAATGCAAAAAGCACCCAACCCAGCCTAGGGTCCATCCTCTACACACCCCCGTATCCAACCACCACACACTAGGGGATTATTAAATCGACCCTCCAGCCTCTACACACCAATTCGGTAAGTCATGCCATCCACCAAGTGGTCGAGCCACTGGTCCACGTGATCAAGTCACAATATAATCCACAACGTGATCGTAGTCAGCGTCAATCCATGATGAGGCACATAGCCATCACCAACCACGATATGTGACAAAGCCGATACCAACCATGATGAGGCACTGAGCCGATCATCAATCCATGTGAGGCTCGTAGCCATCACTAAACCACGCACATAAATGTACACCCTGTCCTTCTTTCATATTTACAAATCCTACCCAATGCTTATGCAACATACGAATGTGATGTGATGAAATAATGCATGAACATATTAATCAAACATACAACACATATATATACAGCAATCATCCACAATTTTATCAGCATTTAACACTGACCTAATTATCGACATACCCACTAAGGGTATCCATCTCATTATTGCCACTGCACTAATCATCACACTTATAACACATACACATTTTATACATACTCGAGAAATTACGTAATAATCACACACCTGATAACCTGAAGGCTTTTGTTTTACTTCCCACTTATTGAATTGCCCTTAAAAGACCATAGTCAGAACCGGCCAACCTTAATAGACAATATGGCCTTTGGCCAAAATATCTAGACCCCTCCTTACCTTGTTTGTCTAAATCTCAAAATTGTCACTTGCCTTTGGAGTCTGTCGAATCCCTATACACTCAAGTCAGATTCGGCTTCAACACAAAAATACCTATGAAAAACCCTTGACTGAATATTAACCCCTTACCTTACACAATTGAACCCACGAGATCCTTAGCGCTTCCTTCCTTTGGCTACACATGAAAGAAACACAAATCAAGGCCCTATTAAGGTTCGGCCATCCCAAATAACCAAGGCCAACCATTCGATTTGACCACCAACGAAGAAGAGATAAAAACTCGATTGCTAAAAGAAGGGTACTTACCACCAACGCTTGCTTGAAGAGACTAAAAGAAAGTAGTCGACGGCACTACTCCTATAGATTCAGCCTTTGAGAGACGTCAAGAAAGGATGATTCGGGAAAAATGGTGATACGAATGACGAAAGAAAGAAGAAGAAGACTAACACTTTTGGCTTTGAATCCAAAGAGAAAGGTTTCAGCTAATGAGGAATGTTTCAGCTTTAAGGATTTGCAAAAAAGAAGAGAGAGTGAGGGACAACAAGGTTCAGCTATGGCTCTCCAATGGAGATGGGATATTCGACCACAAAAGAAAAAGGTATAAGCTTAAGGTTGAGAAAAGAAAAGAAGACTTAGAAGAAGGCTATTAGCATTTAGCAACCCACTCTAAATGCACCAACTGACTGTATGCCTCACCTCTCAGACTCTTGATCAAAACTTGGAGAAAATAATGAGTAGAGTAAGCCAAAAGAAGACCTATCAACTAAGCATTTCGGTACACACGCCCTACTAAAGCTTCAAAACCGATTATGCACCCCTTAGAGTCCCACATTCGGCCACCGCTTCCTTCTCTCCCTTATCCCTTGTTCCCCTCCTACTTAGTCGAATCTTTAAGCTCTCCAACCTAATCTATACCTCATCCCTTCCAGAGTCCAAATGTCGTCCAACTCTCTCTCCTCCTTGACGCAAAAAGCATCTCAAAATGCTATCCTCGCAGCTCGAACCTCCTCCCCCTTGACACCCCTTGTTGACGCAACCTCTCCTACACCTTAAGTAGCGTCCCATGCCACTCCACCACCTCACTCCTTGTGTCATAAGTCCCACACTAAGGTCCTTAAGGCTTAGCTCCCCTAGCTTCCCCTGGCTCAGGTTAGAACAAAAATTTTCCTATGACCTCTACCAAAGCCCAAGGTTTCTCTAAACCCCCAAATACTTCCAATCAACGTGCAAAGCGTATTAACACACATATACAAATTAAAATATGCACAACCCCCGAACCTTGGATATTACATATGTGTCCAAGTATTCCTCTATTAAAGATTATTCTCGAAGTGGTTCAAATCATTCGACGAGGAATACAAGGCGAAACAAAGTGACTAACGAGTGTGAAGCCTTTTACGAAGATGAATACGCAAGCAGAAGTTATTTGTCTTATGATTCCAAGATGTCACGCACGAAGCATCTTCTACAAAGAATTGATCGTGATATCTATGCGAACATCGCTTCGATCTTAGAATCAATTCCTTGTATTTTTGATTCTTTTGAATCATCCTCTTGTTGTAATCAAAATGAAAAAGAAAAAGAGAAAGAACAAAAAGAAATTGAAAAAGAGTTCGAAAGAAAAGAAAATAAAATGAGAGTGAACAAAAGAAGTTGAAAAAGAAGAAAAGAAATTGAAAAATAAAAAGATGTTGAAAAAGGAAGAAAAGAAATTGAGATAGAAAAGAAGTGAAAGAACAAGATGAGCGAGAAAAGAGCGAGTTGATTTAACTAACTCATTTGAAGTTTGTTCTTCATTTGTTTCTTCATTTCGAGTTCGAAGGATCGAAGATGTTCTTCAACTTCAATACCTCCCAGAAGAATGACGCTTTCAAATGATCGAAAAAGGTAAGGTTGAAAGTGAAATTGAACGACCTACATCGGAAGGTAAGGAAGGTAAGTGTCCCAAATCGTGTTTGTCTCCACCAAATTTTTCTAATGTTTGTGATTATGTGGATAATACCATTGATGGCCATCCTTCGATCATTTTTGATGTTTTAACTGATGGTAATGCGAGTTTATCTCATGACAATCAATGCGAAGCAAAATATGAAGGTGGAGAGACGCAAATCCAACAATTACAAAACGCGAGTAAGTATGATGATGACTTTTCTTTTAACCCCCATTTGTTTAATTGTGGATATTATGAGATTTGTTTGTTGTCAATTACTAAATCGTTGAGTTTTTGTAAATCGATTTTGAAACATGTTAAGAGATTTGATCGTTCGACTTTGGGTTTGCACAATTCCTATTGGTTTAACATGTTTGATTTTTCTAAACCGTTATCACATCTTGAATTTAATAATCAAAATCACATTTTTAAACTGGGAATATGTTTTGTACCATCTGGTATGTCTTGTTGGAAAATCAAGCAATGACAATTATGCTTGAAAAATTTCAATCATTTTGGAAATTGGTTCTTGGATAAGGTAATGAATTTTGTTCAATGTCTTCAAATTTTATTCGTTCCTTAAACAATTTTTATGATTGTATTTGAAATTCACTTTCCATTTGAAAATGGTTGAATTGAACACGAAGCTTCGATTACACTATTTGGCCATGGAGAGAAGGTTTGTGTTGCTCGATCAAGGTAAGACTAATCTTTATTTTTCTAAGAATAACGGTAAGTCTTCTGAAACTATTGATGCGTTTTTGTTCTCTCCGGATTGTGATAAGCTTTGCGTTACTTATTATGTTTTTGCCAAACATTTAGATCATATTAAGATTAATCATTCTATTTTGCCTGATTGTGATCTATCTGTTTCAATGAATGATGACAGGATTCTTGAGTTTGATAATTTTGATAATTTTAGTGTAAAAGAATCCATATTGCGTCACATGTGTGATACATGTAAAAATTTTGAGATATTTTTGTTCTCTTCGGTTGTTGATAGAACATATGATGCTGATTTTCATCATTTAGATCATGAAATGTTTGAACTTCCTATCCTGTTTAATGATGGTCTACTTGTTGACAAAAAGAATCTTGTGTTTGATAATTTTTGTTTATGTGTAAGTGATTACATATGTCGTTCAATGCAAGATTTGGAAGTTCATTTTCGAGTGCTATATCCATTTTCTCAACTATCTGCTTGTGATGAATAAATCTATCATTTGATGTGTTACTCACATGTTGATTTTGACTTTTAGAATCTGTTTAAATTGTATGCATACCATGAAACTTATCCAATTCAGATTCAAATATTTGATAAGGCTTTATCCTTTTGTATGATAATGTGATTATGCCTGTTTGCATGCGATTTATTTGTTTGGTGATAATTATATTTGGGTTGCAAGTTAATTTTAAAACAATTCTTGCTAACCCATGATTATTTTCTTCAGGTGATACGATTATCATCTGCCCCATTTGGCTGAGGGAAGCCAAGCAAAAGAAATTCTGTTCGAGAGAACCATCGACTCGATTCGAGGATGAATAGCTTTTAAGAGGGGGTATGATGCAAACCTGGTCGCATCATGGTTCGACTTCTGTAACACCCTAAAAATCTGAGTATTTAAATTGCATAAATTGGTGTTTAGATTTTAAAGAAAATTTTTTTATTTTTATTTTAGTGCTTATTGAAGTCCCGAGAGGGTAAAGCATGATTTGGAGAAGGAATAAAATTTATTAATTGAGAATTTATTGAAGTGAAACAAAGGTCATTAAGACTTAAGTTAAATTAAGTGTTAAAGAGTGTCATAAGATGAGCAAATGGTAAGGTGGAGTTGGCGCATGGGTTATAGTAAGAGGAAGAGGTTGAATCCCTTGTATAGCACCTAGATGAATTTTTGTTTTAATTTTACGCACATGGATAGAAAGTGTCGGCCAAGAACATATATGGAAGGTGTTGACCATGTTATTTTTGGTTAGTGTATCAATGGATTAAGGAAACAACTAACTTATGGCATGGAATCAAAAACTTAAGGAAGGATAGGGGACATAAGGCATAAATCAAGGAAGAATTTTGGAAACAATATCTTGGCCAATGGACCATGCATATGGACTGACAATATGGCTAGGGGGAGCCAATTTTTGGTGATAGTTTGGCTAGGAATTTTAGTCTTTTGTTTTGGTTATTTTTTTAGTTTTGTGCATAATTTTGCAAATTCTCTCAACCTATCTCTCCTTGGCGAATTGTGCATTGGTAAGCCTTGATTATTTTGACCATTTGGTCATTTTTGTTTATTGCTTTAGTACTTGTTTGTGTTTTTCTTTGAGTCTGAAAATCACCTATACCAAAAGCCAATCTTTTCTTTTCTTTTGCCATTGCTTAGAATATACACCTCTCTTAAAGCTCGTCTTTTCTTTTCTTTTTCTTCTATTCTCTTTGAAATCAAAGCAACATCATCACCATCTTTTCTTTTATTTTATTTCTTTTAATCGAAATTCTCTCCATCTACACTCTCATGGCCGAATGCTAATGTGCCTATAAGCCAAATTTATTTTCTTTTCCTTGATCATACATAGCGAATCTTTCATTAATTAAATAACATTCTCAATCCTTTCCTTTCGTATGTGGAAAATAGGTAAGGGTTCTTTCCATTTTCGATTTATTATTAGTGTCATGGCGAATATCATTGGTTTTATGAGGGCCTTTTTGAATCGATATAACGTTCATTCTAATAACGTTTCTTTCGTTATTATTTAGTGCAATAACGAGATCGAACTCAAGTGATCGGAGAATTGTAGAATCGTGGGAAACGTTTTATTGTGGTAAGGAAATCACATTTTTTTAAAGCCCTTAGTCTTTGTTTGATATTATTTAGATCTAACTAATATCCCTTTGGATTTTGAAGACTTTCAAAATAGGGAAGAAAAGGGCGGTGGTTAGTCACGTTAAGAGGCGGATCCATAAATCCCCATTCAAACGAAGAGCGATTTGGCGGTCAGGATTTTCCACCGGTTGCGGGCCATCTTCGAAGGAAGTCCATTATTCAAGTGGTACAAACTCCGAGCCATTATCGTTGGTGGATTCTCGGCTAACGAACCAAGAACGAGGAGAGCCGAAAATCAAGTGATTCAAAATCAAGAGGGTAAGATTTTGGATCTAGTATCGATTAAGAAATTTTTACAAAATAGTTGTCTAACGGATCAAAATATGTTTTAGGTGCCGAGGGAGCGAGAAGGATTAGTACTATCGGTAACGAGGTGTGTAACTTCACACTCATTATTTTCTCGGTTGGATGTCAATTCGGTATGGAAGTAAATCGTAAAATGATTAGATCGGTAAAACGTAAAATTGATATTTTGACGAAAATACGTAAAAACGACTAAATCGTGAAAATTATAAAAATGCCCTCGAAATTATTCGTTATTATGTAAATTGGATGTTTCGTGAAAATGGGCATAAAATACTCTAGTTCGATAAAATGGGCATAAAATACTCTAGTTCGATAAAATGGGCATAAAATACTCTAGTTCGATAAATTGGGCCAAAATACTCTAGTTCGATAAATTGGGCCAAAATACTCTAGTTCGATAAATTGGGCCAAAATACTCTAGTTCGATAAATTGGGCCAAAACACTCTAGTTCGATAAATGGGCCAAAGCCCACTAAACTGCTAAATAGACAAATTGCTATATTATGTTTATGGGCCAAATGAAATGTTTATCGTTAAACCCACCATGTTATGCATTATTAAGAAATTTTATATTTTATACACGCATAATGGCATGGGGTGGGTTATATGAAGAGAAGAATGGCGGTTGCCAAAAATCTAGTTCGGTGGCTCGCCACAATAATGGCTTATTGCCTCTAGTTTGGTGGCTCGCCACAATAATGGCTTATTTCCTCTAGTTCGGTGGCTTTGCCACAATTATAAAAAGGCTTGATGCCTACGATTGGTGTGTTGGCGGGGTGGGTTGACTTGATCCCCACAGTGTGATGGTTGATGCAGGGGTGTTAGCGGATGGATATTAGGTTTGGGATGGGAAATACATTTTACATGCATTATTAATTATTTTAATTTATGATATAATGTTGAATTACGTAATTGGGCTCAAGCCCAAAGATAATATCTTGATGATCCGCCCAATAATGGTGGTAAGTGAGTTGCACACCGAGTTCTAAGTAACTCACCCTTTAATTTTTCCATCTCGTAATGGAAATTGATGTGGACTTGGGCCGAGGATGACTTCGTGGAGGCCATACTGCAAAAGAGGTTATTTAAACTCGAACTTTTAATAAGTATTTTTTACTATTATGGATTATTGTAATAAGGGCCTCTATAAATAACTTGTGAATTTTATGTGTGTTTGGGATTTAAACTATACTTTGGACTTTTTAATTATGGGCTATGATTTTATGATGTTTTTATTAAAATAAATTTGAGTTTTCAAGTATATGGAATTCTTTTATAAATATTTTATTATAGTTAACTCTTTAACAAACTACCTAAAGGTTTTTGATAATACAATGATTTTCAACTAATGTTTTCAAATATTTATCAAATTCAAATACTCTTCAAATTTTAAACCACAGAAATAATATTGTAGTTTTCAACTCATTAAAGATTTAAAATAGCTCGATTCATGTAACAAACCAAATCTAGTCTCCATACATAGACCGGATTTGGGGTGTTACATTAAGTAATATCGAGCCAGTTTCAAAAACTTCGGTACATGGTTTGGGTTCGCAAATAATTTCGTATGAAATCATTCAAAAATCAAGTATGGCACCACAAGCATCCGCGACAAGTCAAGTAAGTATTTACTACTTAATGATTACTATGATATGATCATAGGAACACTCTAGAACTTCTAGTTTTAGATGTGAAAAGCGTAGAGATTGAGACTATAGGATATGTTGCGAAAAACAACTTTATATCTCAAATCTCATAAAATATCGTTAATAAACACGAAACAAAATTTATGATTCATAAAACTTGTAATCGATAAAGGAACAAGCTATCATGAGCACTAGAGGGCGTGGTCGTGGGCGCGAGTAGACGTGGCCGTGGTAGAGCCGAGGTGCTACAATGAAGCACCAAATCATATCTTTGGAAGTGGGCCTTTGCGTCAATTGAAAGTGAAACAGATCACGCGATCACATGGAAGAAGATCATGCATTGACTCAAGCAATGCTGCGAGTCTTGGAAAGGGTCATTGGAACTAGAATTGGGCCAACAACTCGTGGGTCAATTTCGAGCGACTTAAGGCAAATAATGCGAAGTTTTCGAGGAGTCTTTGGTGTAGCTCCGAATGTGGCTGAATACTGGCTCAAAGCTGTGGAACGGATTATGGATGATATGGAATGCACGGATGAGCAAAAACTGAGAGGAGTTATATCCTTATTGGGAAATGAGGCGTATCAGTGGTGGCTCACTGTTCGAGAAGGCACTTGAAGCATTGCGATTAATCGGGAATTCTTTAAAGCTACCTTCCAAGGAAAATACGTCGAAACGAGCTATGTAGATGCTCGAAGGAAGGAATTTCTGAATCTTGTCCAAGGAAGTAAGACTTTGGTAGCATATGAAGCTGAGTTTTTACGTCTGAGCCGTTATGCCCGAACAATTGTAGCAATGATCACGAGCGTTGTATGCGTTTGAGGATGGACTTAATGATGAGTTGAGGGTTCGATTGCTCTACAAACAAGTTAGAAATTTTTCGACTCTTGTGGAGAAGGCCAAAATAGCCGAGGAGGCTAAGAACTCGAATCAGTAGAATCGAGAAAATCCGAAACAAGAGAGACACACAATGATCTGGTTCTTCCAAGAGATTCCAAAAGAAATCTCGAATGATGAATCGATTCAAGGTAGAACCCGGTAGCAAATAATCGAAGTCAAGATTGCATCGAGTGTGGGAAAAGACATTTTGGAGAATGTTGGAGGAAAAGCGGACGCATGCTACAAATGCGGTTCAATGGAACATCGAGACAAAAATTGTCCTCGACGAATGGATCGACTCAAGAAGTCCGTAATAATGATGCACAACCGTCGGGGTAATCAGCAACCACCGAGAGGTCGTGGACCGGTCGTGGTGGTAATGGGGCTGATCGTGGTCAAGGTGCACCGGTCGAGGCAATGGTCCTAGGGAAATCTGATGCAAGACGACTGGGTGGTTTATGCGAGTTAGACGCCATGAGGACGGCAATGCAATGAGATGTGATAACTGATACGTTCTTCATTTTTGATGTACTGTCATTGCTTTAATAGATATTGGCTCTACCCATTCATATGTAGCTAGTGCCATATCTGAAACCCAATTTAGAATCAAATTATCGAAAATGAGATGAGCGGTGATTAGTCCTTTAGGACGATCGGTAGTGTTAATAAAATATTTAAAGACGTGCCCTTGAAAATCCAAGAGGAGGTATTCTTAGCAAACTTGATGGAACTACCTTTCGGCGAGTTCGATCTCATTCGGGCATGAATTGGCTGGTCAAACATCGAGCGCAATTAGATTGTCTTTGAAAAGCGAATGTCGATAAGAACCTCGGATGATAAGGAAGTCATAATGATTGGTGAACGAAGGAACTATTTGGCAAATGTGGTATCGCACTAAAGGCGGAGAAGTTGGTGCGGAAAGGATATGGAGCATTCTAGCCTTTATCTCGTGCTTTGGATGCCAAAGAATTATCTGTGAATGATGTGAGGACGGTGAAGGAATTTCCGATGTATTTCCCAAAGAACTTCCCGGTATACCTCGGATCGGAAGTAGAATTTGGCATTGAGCTTTTGCTCGAGCAGCTCCGGTGTCCATTGCTCCTTATAGAATGGCACCGAAGGAGTTGGTGAGCTTAAAGCTCAAATTCAAGAATTGTTGGATCGAGGATTCATTCGACCAAGTGTGTCTCCATGGGGAGCACCGTTTTGTTAAATCAAGAAGAAGGATGGATCGATGCGTATGTGCATCGACTACGCATAATTGAATAAATTGACGATCAAGAATCGGTATCCTCTGCCGAGAATTGATGACTGTTTGATCAATTAAAAGGAGCTTGATTTTCTCAAAATTGATTTAAGGTCGGTTATCACCACTCAAGGTGAAAAAGCGGCCATTTATAAGATGACATTTCGGACACGTTACGGACACTATGAGTTTGTAGTGATGCTGTTTGGACTAACCAATGCACCAGTGCATTTATGGACATGATGAACCGAGTCTTTCAACCATATTTAGACCGGTTTGTGGTAGTGTTCATAGATGACATATTGGTTTATTCGAGAAATGAGGAGGAACATGACCAAACATTTACGGATAGTATTACATTACTTACGTGATAAGCAATTGTATGCCAAATTTAGTAAATGCAAATTTTGGCTAAAGGAAGTGACTTTCCTTGGTCATGTAGTATCGGTAGAAGGAATTAGGGTGGATCCTCGAAAAATTGAGGCTATTCGGATTGGAAACCACCAACATCGATGAGTGAAATTTGGAGTTTCTTGGGTTTAATGGATACTATAGGCGATTTGTAGAGGGTTTTCGTTGATTCTGCACCCTAACTAAACTATTGCAAAAGGGAGCTCCGTACATCCGGTGAGAAGCGACAAGAGAGTTTGAGAAATTGAAGAAGATCTGACGGAAGCTCCAGTTTTGATTCAGCCGGAGGCTGGAAAAGAATTTACTGTTTATTGTGATGTGTCTCACACGGGTTTGGGTTGTGTGTTGATGCAAAATGGAAAGGTGGTGGCCTATGCTTCTCGTCAATTGAGACCACACCGAAGTAAACTACCCTACCCATGATTTGGAGTTAGGCTGCTGTTGTCTTTGCTCTAAAGATTTGGAGGCACTATCTCTATGGTGAGAAATCTATAATCTACGGATCACAAAAGTCTTAAATACCTCCTTACCCGAAGGAGTTAAATTTGAGACAAAGAAGATGGGTAGAATTGTTAAAGGATTACGATTTCTCAATCGAATACCATCCTGGAAAGGCTAACGTGGTAGGCGACGCGTTAAGTCGTAAGACCGTGCTCTGAATTAAGAGCTTTGTTTGCCCATTTGAGTGCAGTATGATGATGGCGGTTTGTTAGCGAACTTGGTGAAACCTCCGTGGTGGAACAAATCAAGGAAAAGCAGACATCGATGAGAAGTTGGGACCTTTACTTGACAAGTTGAAAATGGTGAAATTGAAGATTTTGGAATAAACACGGAGGGATGTTGTGCTTTCGAGGAAGAGTAATGCCTAAGGACTCGGATCTAAGGCAAGCGATTCTCTGGAGGCGATAGTAGCCCTTATGCTATGCATCCGGAGGAAATAAGATGTATCGAGATCTCCGTGAGCAGTATTCGTGGCGGGGTTGAAGCGTGAGATTTCGAATTTGTGGGCAAATGTTTGACTTGTCGACAAGTGAAGGCGAACATCAATTACCGTCAGGTTGTTACAACCGATAAAGATTCCTCTTTGGAAATGGGAGAGGATAACTATGGATTTTGTTAGTGGGTTACCGTTAACCCTACTAAGAAAAATTTCGTTTGGGTAATTGTTGATCGGTTGACGAAGATGCTCATTTCTGCCGATTCGTCGGATTATTCATTGCGAAGTTGGCAAAACTATCGTATCCAAAATTGTGAAATTGCATGGGGTACTGTATCTATTATATAGGATAGGGACCCTAGGTTTATCACGATTCGAAAGCTCGCATGAAGCCTTGGGGACAAAGTTGAATTTGATCGGCTTTTCATCCTCGGTCGATGGTCGATCGGAGAGAGTAATTCAGATATTGGAAGATATGTTAAGAGGATGTGTAATCGACTTGAGGGTAGTTGGGAGGATTATCTACCATTGGCGAAATTTATGTATAACAACGACTATTAGTCTAGCATTCGATGGCACCTTACGAGGCATTGTATGGTCGTAAGTGTCGTTCTCCTATTGTTGGACCGAGTTGGGCGAAAAGCAGATGTTAGGTCCCGAGATGATATCTAAGACGAGAGGATAAGGTAAAAGTTATTCGAAACACGGTTGAAAGAAGCCTCGGATGAGCGAAGTTATCGCGGATCTGAGCGAAGGGACATCGAGTATAGTGTGGGGATCGAGTTTTCTTGAGGTCTCTCCTTGGAAAAAGATCTTGATTTTGGAAGGAAGGGCAAGTGAGTCCTAGATACATTGGACCTTATCATGTCTTTGAAGCGTGTTGGTCCATGGCATATCGATTGAGTTACCTCCGGAGTTGGATCAAATTCATAATGTTTTCATGTTTCCATGTTGAGGCGTTATAGATCGGATCCTTCGCACATTATCTGCAGTAGAAGAATTGGGTGAATTGATTTGTCTTTTAAAGAAGAACCGTGGAAATCCTAGACCGAGATGTCAAGGTACTAAGGAAGAAAACCGTGCTTGTTGGTCAAAGTTCTATGGCGTAACCATGGAGTGGAAGAAGCTACGTGGGAGCCAGAGGATGCAATTCGGCAACAATACCCTCACCTTTTTCAACCAGGTAAATTTCGAGGACAAAATTTTCTTTAAGGAGGGTAGAGTTGTAACACCCTAAAAATTTGAGTATTTAAATTGCATAAATTGGTGTTTAGATTTTAAAGAAATTTTTTTAATTTTTATTTTAGTGCTTATTGAAGTCCTAGAGAGGTAAAGCATGATTTGGAGAAGGAATAAAATTTATTAATTGAGAATTTATTGAAGTGAAACAAAGGTCATTAAGACTTAAGTTAAATTAAGTGTTAAAGAGTGTCATAAGATGAGCAAATGGTAAGGTGGAGTTGGCGCATGGGTTATAGTAAGAGGGAAGAGGTTGAATCCTTGTATAGCACCTAGATGAATTTTTGTTTTAATTTTACGCACATGGATAGAAAGTGTCGGCCAAGAACATATATGGAAGGTGTTGACCATGTTATTTTTGGTTAGTGTATCAATGGATTAAGGAAACAACTAACTTATGGCATGGAATCAAAAACTTAAGGAAGCATAGGGGGACATAAGGCACAAATCAAGGAAGAATTTTGGAAACAATATCTTGGCCAATGGACCATGCATATGGATGACAATATGGCTAGGGGGGCGAATTTTGGTGATAGTTTGGCTAGGAATTTTAGTCTTTTGTTTTGGTCATTTTTTAGTTTTGTGCATAATTTTGCAAATTCTCTCAACCTATCTCTCCTTGGCCGAATTGTGCATTGATAAGCCTTGATTATTTTGACCATTTGGTCATTTTGTTTATTGCTTTAGTACTTGTTTGTGTTTTTCTTTGAGTCTGAAAATCACCTATACCAAAAGCCAATCTTTTCTTTTCTTTTTGCCATTGCAGAATATACACCTCTCTTAAAGCTCGTCTTTTCTTTTCTTTTCTTCTATTCTCTTTGAAATCAAAGCAACATCATCACCATCTTTTCTTTTATTTTATTTCTTTTAATCGAAATTCTCTCATCTACACTCTCATGGTCGAATGCTAATGTGCCTATAAGCCAAATTTATTTTCTTTTCCTTGATCATACATAGCGAATCTTTCATCAATTAAATAACATTCTCAATCCTTTCCTTTCGATCGTGGAAAATAGGTAAGGGTTCTTTTCCATTTTCGATTTATTATTAGTGTCATGGTAGAATATCATTGGTTTTATGAGGGCCTTTTGGATCGATATAACGTTCATTCTAATAACATTTCTTTCGTTATTATTTAGTGCAATAACGAGATCGGAACTCAAGTGATCGGGAGAATTGTAGAAACGTGGGAAACATTTTATTGTGGTAAGGAAATCACATTTTTTTTAAAGCCCTTAGTCTTGTTTGATATTATTTAGATCTAACTAATATCCCTTTGGATTTTGAAGACTTTCAAAATAGGGAAGAAAAGGGCGGTGGCTAGTCACGTTAAGAGGCGATCCGTAAATCCCCATTCAAGCGAAGAGCGGTTTCGACGGTCGGGATTTTCCACCGGTTGCCGGCCATCTTCGAAGGAAGTCCATTATTCAGTGGTACGAACTCCGAGCCATTATCGTTGGTGGATTCTCGGCTAACGAACCAAGAAGCGAGGAGAAGCCGAAAATCAAGTGATTCAAAATCAAGAGGTAAGATTTTGGATCTAGTATCGATTAAGAATATTTTTACAAAATAGTTGTCTAACGGATCAAAATATGTTTTAGGTGCTTAGGAGCAAGAAGGATTAGTACTATCGGTAGCAGGTGTGTAACTTCACACTCATTATTTTCTCGGTTGGATGTCAATTACGGTATGGAAGTAAATCGTAAAATGATTAGATCGGTAAAAGCGTAAAATTGATATTTTGACGAAAATACGTAAAAACGACTAAATCGTGAAAATTACGAAAACGCCTCGAGAAATTATTCGTTATTATGTAAATTGGATGTTTCGTGAAAATGGGCATAAAATACTCTAGTTCGATAAAATGGGCATAAAATACTCTAGTTCGATAAAATGGGCATAAAATACTCTAGTTCGATAAAATGGGCATAAAAATACTCTAGTTCGATAAATTGGGCCAAAATACTCTAGTTCGATAAATTGGGCCAAAATACTCTAGTTCGATAAATTGGGCCAAAATACTCTAGTTCGATAAATTGGGCCAAAACACTCTAGTTCGGTAAATGGGCCAAAGCCCACTAAAGCGCTAAATAGACAAATTGCTATATTATGTTTATGGGCCAAATGAAATGTTTATCGTTAAACCCACCATGTTATGCATTATTAAGAAATTTTATATTTTATACACGCATAATGGCATGGGGTGGGTTATATGAAGAGAAGAATGGCGATTGCCAAAATCTAGTTCGGTGGCTCGCCACAATAATGGCTTATTGCCTCTAGTTCGGTGGCTACGCCACAATAATGGCTTATTGCCTCTAGTTCGGTGGCTCTGCCACAATAATGGCTTATTGCCTCTAGTTTGGTGGCTTTGCCACAATTATAAAAAGGCTTGATGCCTACGATTGGTGTGTTGGCGGGGTGGGTTGACTTGATCCCCACAGTGTGATGGTTGGTGCGGGGTGTTAGCGGATGGATATTAGGTTTGGGATGGGAAATACATTTTACATGCATTATTACTTATTTTAATTTATGATATAATGTTGAATTACGTAATTGGGCTCAAGCCCGACATAATATCTTGATGATCCGGCCCAATAATGGTGGTAAGTGAGTTGCTGCTTGAGTTCTAAGTAACTCACCCTTTAATTTTTCCATCTCGGTAATAGAAATTGATGTGGACTTGGTAGAGGATGACTTCGTGGAGGCCATCTTGCAAAAGAGGGTTATTTAAACTCGAACTTTTAATAAGTATTTTTTACTATTATGGATTATTGTAATAAGGGCCTCTATAAATAACTTGTGAATTTTATGTGTGTTTGGGATTTAAACTATACTTTGGACTTTTTAATTATGGGCTATGATTTTATGATGTTTTATTAAAATAAATTTGAGTTTTCAAGTATATGGAATTCTTTTATAAATGTTTTATTATAGTTAACTCTTTAACAAACTACCTAAAGGTTTTTGATAATACAATGATTTTCAACTAATGTTTTCAAATATTTATCAAATTCAAATACTCTTCAAATTTTAAACCACAGAAATAATATTGTAGTTTTCAACTCATTAAAGATTTAAAATAGCTCGATTCATGTAACAAACCAAATCTAGTCTCAATGCATAGACCGGGTTTGGGGTGTTACAACTTCACCCGACACCATCAAGAGTGGCCTAAACTTGAGGGGCCCAAGTGCAAGATGAAACATCTCACAGGCCTAATTGGTTATTGGACCAATTTTTTAAGGACTTTTAATTTAATTAAAACTTTTACTTAAATTAATAAGTTTGCATATTTTAATTTTTACTTGCACTTTTTTGTGTTCTGCATTTAATAAAGTAATGCATTATGCAACCTTCATGTTAGTTTAGTATGCATCATAAATAATGACTTGCATTATGAAACTCCCATGATAGTTTAAGTCTTGCATTAAATAATTCATCAGTTTATTTAGTTTGCATTTTAAATACTTGCATTTAAGCATCTTAGTTCAATAAATGGTTGCTGGTCATTAATTCAACTCAACTTAGTTTAATTAATTGAGTTCTTTTAGTCAATTTAATTTAATGATTGCTTCATTAATTAATCTAGTTACTAGGTTAATTTATTGATGCATGAGTTAAGTTCATTTAATGATGTTTTTAATCTAGTTATCAGGATGTTTTAATGAAGCCTGAGTTAAGTTAATTTAATAAGAGGCTTATTAATTAATCTAGTTACTAGGATGTTTTAATGAAGCATGAGTTTAAGTTAATTTAATTACGCTTCCATAAATTAATTAGTTCTTTGCATTAATCAAGTCTTAACTTTTAGTTCATTTAATAAAGTCAAGTGTTTAATGTGTTTATGTTAAAGTAGTGTTTAATAAGTGTTTAAATGTGATTAATTTGGTTGTTTAATGTGTTTGAATGTAGGAAACTTTTCAGCTACACTCAAGGGGTGTTACGAAGAGTTAATGTGACTTTTCAAGTGAAAACGGTTACACACTTGGGGAAGTTTTATTTAACATTCAAGGGAGCTGTTATGATCATTGATGGAAGCATTACATCTCCATTAAATTTGGCAGCAACCTATTCATCTTCCATAACCATTTGAGGCTTAAAAGATCACACAAGAGTTACAACTTCTCATTAAGTTGCTAGTGACGATTCAGCTACTAAGAAAGCATGAAACCAGGCATTCAAATACATTGAAATCAGCTCATTTGGAGTCATCAAATTACTATTATTTGGCTGGAGGAATTCAAGAGTTTTTACCTATTGATTAGCCATTTAATTGCATATTAAAGTTGAATTCATTTGTCTCTTCATCTAACCACATGAAAACACTATATATACCTGTTATTAATTTGTAAAAAGAATGATTTTTTTGCTTAGACTTTTGATCATTAATCATATCATATGGACTTTTGTTCATTCAAGTGAGTTATCTCCTCTTCTTTTTCGTACGAGTTTTGTTTTTGACTTATCAAGCTCGCTTGTGGCATCAAACATTTCTCTTCAATTCAATTATACCATTGGTTCTTACTTCACTAAGTAACGGGTCTTTGGTCCATCATCGACTACCATCTTCCACCTTAAACGTTATAGAAACTGGGGTGACACATACTTGTGTTGAATCATTTCTGGTTTAAGTCCTTTAATCCATTCCCACCAAAACATCATCTATCTTTTATCCATTTTTCTTTCATCATAAAACCGAGCCTATCCTTCTCCATATCTGAATCATTCCCACACTTAAACACCTCCATTCCTAACTTAACCCATCTTCTAAACAAATTCACTTAAGCTTCTGTGAACTCATCCGTATTTCCCTATTATTTCCCGAAAGGCTTATCTCCTCCTCGTAGATGATTGGGCAACTCAAATTAGTTTCGACTCATCCTGATATAGATTGTATCATTTGGTATCAGAGCTATAAAATGAAGATTTACGATGACGTACGTGAAGCTAGAATAGGTTCGTGAAAAAAATTGAAAAAAATTTAAGCTGTAATTTTTGTTTTTGTTATTATTATATTTGAAGTGTTAAAAAAATGAAAAAAAATCGAGTATAAAAAAAAGAAGCCAAAAAAAAAGAAGAAAAAAAGAAGTGAAGTTTTCTTTTGAAAGTTTAGCAAGTATTTATTGTTTCTAGTCTCATCTTCTTACCCCGATCTTCAAAAAAAAAAAATTTTTCTTCTAACATCATTTGGTATTTTTTTTTACCCACTCCATTTACCTTTTTCTTTTGTTTAGTCTGCCCTATACCCGACATCAAACCTTTTTTAACCAATTTTGAAGCCGACCCTCAAGCTGCAATAAGTCTTTCGAAACGAAGTATGAAATTGTGAGAGCAAGAGAGAGCGGTAAAAGGCACGAGTGCTACATTAGAGAAAAAGCCTTATACGAGTGAAACACGAGTGTGAGCGATTTTTCTTTGCGAGTGACTTGTGAGAATTTTATGGTGAGGATTTAATTTTCTATTTTATTCTTTTTGAAAGTCTTTCTTTTCAGAAAATAAACATGAATCAAGAAGTGTTCTCAAAGTCTGAATATCAATATTTGTTGAACAGAATGCAAAGAGTCATGAATACCAAGTTTGACAAGTTGTATAAGCGATTGGATCGAATTGAGGAATGAGGCCAGTAAGAGTAACTTTCTTCAAATCGAAGGACAGAGTCAAGGTCGTCTCGAAGACACACTTTAGAAGAACATTCGAGGAGAGACTGTGACCGAAATTCTTATTCCTCAAAAAGTTTGAGACGATATGAATCAAACCACAAATTTGAAACTTTTCAAAGTTATCAACGAGGAAGTGAACGTGGTTCATATGCGTCCAAGTATTCCTCTATGAAAGATCATTCTCGAAGTGGTTCAAATCATTCGACAAGGAATTCAAGGTGAAACAAAGCGACTAACGAGTGTGAAGCCTTTTACGAAGATGAATACGCAAGCACAAGTTATTCGTCTTATGATTCCAAGATGTCACGCACGAAGCATCTTCCACAAAGAATTGATCGTGATATCTATGCAAATATCGCTTTGATCTTAGAATCAATTCCTTGTATTTTTGATTCTTTTGAATCATCCTCTTGTTGTAATCAAAATGAAAAAGAAAAAGAGAAAGAACAAAAAGAAATTGAAAAAGAGTTCGAAAGAAAAGAAATAAAATGAGAGTGAAAAAAGAACTTGAAAAGAAGAAAAGAATTTGAAAAAGAAAAGATGTTGAAAAAGCAAGAAAAGAAATTGAGATAGAAAAAGAAGTGAAAGAACAAGATGAGCGAGAAAAAGAGCGAGTTGATTTAACTAACTCATTTGAAGTTTGTTCTTCATTTGTTTCTTCATTTCAGGTTCCCGAAGGACTGAAAGATGTTCTTCAACTTCAATACCTCCCGGAAGAACGATGCTTTCAAAAGATCAAAAAAGGTAAGGTTGAAAGTGAAATTGAACCACTCACATCGAAAGGTAAGGAAGGTAAGTGTCCCAAATCGTGTTTGTCTCCACCAAATTTTTCTAATGTTTGTGATTATGTGGATAATACCGTTGATGGCCATCCTTCAATCATTTTTGATGTTTTAAATGATGATAATGCGAGTTTATCTCATTTTTGATGTTTTAAATGATGGTAATGCGAGTTTCACTTTTGACTTATCAAGCTCGCTTGTGGCGTCAAACGTTTCTCTTCCATTCAATTATACCATTGGTTCTTGCTTCACTAAGTAACGGGTCTTTGGTCCATCATCAACTACCATCTTCCACCTTAAACGTTATAGAAACTGGGGTGACACATACTTGTGTTGAATCGTTTCTGGTTTAAGTTCTTTAATCCATTCCCACCAAAACATCATCTATCTTTTATCCATTTTTCTTTCATCATAAACTGAGCCTATCCTTCTCCATATCTAAATCATTCCCACACTTAAACACCTCCATTCCTAACTTAACCCATCTTCTAAACAAATTCACTTAAGCTTCCGCGAACTCATCCTTATTTCCCTATTATTTTCTAAAAGACTTATCTCCTCCTCGTAGATGATTGGGCAACTCAAATACGTTTTGACTCATCTCGAGACGGATCGTATCATTTATTGTCATCAGCTG
Source organism: Gossypium rotundifolium (assembly GCA_025506655.1). Lineage (NCBI taxonomy): Eukaryota > Viridiplantae > Streptophyta > Magnoliopsida > Malvales > Malvaceae > Gossypium > Gossypium rotundifolium. The sequence continues at coordinate 92,012,163 of CP106731.1, forward strand.
TGATGGCTTGGATTTGTTCTTTCGGGTTAATCTTAGTGTTACTTGGTAGTCATCCTTGTGGTCGTTCTGACATTAGCTTTGCTAGTTGTTTGATTGCATTAGTGGCTACCTTGACTAACTTAGTATGTTCCCTAATTCGGCTCTCATTGCTTTTAATTTTTTCTCAGTTTCTTGAAATTGATTTTCTATGTTTGCCATGAATTTTGTCAGCATCTCTTCGAGGTTTGGCTTCACGGGTATGGCTGATTTTGGAAATTTGGAGGAGGTTGTTATTTTTTATTTCCTTGAATTCCTTGGCCTCCCCATGAAAATTTTGGGTGGTTCCTCCAACCTGGAGTATTGTTGTTACTATAAGGATTATTATTGGATCTGAAATTATTACCTATATAGTTCATCTATTCACTCTCTACATCCGATTGGTAGGGTGGGTACTCAGGATTCACCACAGTTCCACTGGTTTTGCACTATATGACTGGATGTATGTGCGAAGAACACAAACTATCAAGCTTTTTATTCATCATCTCTACCAATCTTGGTAGCATAGTCACTGCATCGAGGTTGTAAACTCTGGCTGATTTTGTCAGTTTTGTCCTTGTAACTTGCCACTGATAGTTATTCAGTGACATCTCTTCAATGAACTCGTAGGCTGCTTCAAGAGTTTTGTTGTTCAGGGTTCCACCGGCGGCTGAATCGATTAGTTGCCTCGTTGAGGGGTTTACACCGTTATAGAAAGTTTGGACTTGTAGCCACAAGGGTAGACCATGGTGTGGACACCTCCTCAAGAGATCCTTGTATCTCTCCCATGCGTCATATAATGTTTCTAAATCCATCTGCACAAAAGAAGAGATATTATTCTGTAATTTGGCCGTCTTGGCCGGTGAAAAATATTTTAATAAAAATTTTTTGGTCATCTACTCCCATGTAGTGATTGACCCTCGTGGTAACGAGTTTAACCACTGTTTGGCTTTATTCTTTAATGAAAAGGGAAATAACCGAAGACGTATGGCATTATCAAAAATGCCATTTATTTTGAAGGTATCACAGAACTCTAAGAAATTAGCTATATGAGTGTTTGGATCCTCGTCTTGCAAACCATCAAATTGAACAAGCTGTTGAATCATTTATATTATGTTAGGCTTTAATTCAAAATTATTAGCCACTATAGTAGGCCTAACAATACTCGATTCTGCTTCTGTCAAATGCGGTTTAGCATAATCATACATAGTATGAGGAGCATAATTTTCTGCCACATCTCGTGGTGGATTATTTTCATACATCCCTTCAGTAGGATTGGATCTGTCTTCTCGCTCTTCTTCTATGTAATTTAGGGCTCACCTAATTTTTTTGCGATTCCTACGAGCGATAGCTTCAATTTCAATATCGTATACCAGAGGTCCTATCGGGTTCCTTCTAGTCATAAATTAGAGGTACCTACTAGGAAAAAGGAAGAAATAAAATTAGCAAAAAATAATAAAATAAAATAAAATAAAATGAATTGCAAAATAAAAATAAAAATAATGGATAAAGTAATAAAAATAGAGCTTTCTTAATATTTTAGTTCCCCGACAACGGCACCAAAAACTTGATCATTGTTTTGTTGAGTTTTAAAATTTATAATGAATGAGGTCTAACCTGGAAACTAACTCTGACAACGATTAAAGGCAAGTGTACCTATTGAACAGTAGTATAGCTTAAGCAAGACCATTGTCGAACCCAAAGGAACTAAAAGTACTAATACTCACTTTCTTTTTATTATTTAGCCTAAAATATGGAGTGATTGGTTGATTTAATCTAATTTAACGACTACTAAGCTAAAGACACAAAGACAAAAGGAATGAATTGAGAAATAACTTGAAGAAAACTCAATTGATCACAACGATACCCTTAGGAAGAATCCACCTAGACTTTACTTGTTATTTAACACTAAACCATATGATTTATTCACTTAGTTTGATCCGTAAGACTCCTTAACGTATATTGAACCCTCTCTCGAGGTGAATAACGTCTAACCATAGGTTAATTGGTGAAAACCTTATTCTCTTATAATAACCCCCTAGAATAGCAGTAAATCGATCTATGGACTCCCATATTAAGTTTCACCCTAATTCGGTAAAATCTCGTCACCCTATCTCTAGGCGTGCGATCATCTCCGCTTAATTATGCTAGATCTACTCTTAAGCAGGGTCTATTCCTCCTCCACCTAAGCACATCAGATTTAGATTAAGCATGCATAATTAAGAACAAACTAAGTATTTATCATATAATTCAGAAATCAATAACAAGATTCATCTAGGTTTCATCCCCTTAAGGCATCTGAAGGGTTTAGTTCATAATGAATAAAGAAAACATCTCTAGAGAAAAGATAAAACAAAACATAAGAAATCCCTAAAACCCTCTGAAGGAAATGAAGGAGAAATCTACCATCTTGAGTAGAATTTTGGCTCCTTGAGATGGATCAACTGGCTATCTTCGAGTAATTCCCACAACCGCCTTCAGCTCACTCCTTGGCTCGCTAATCGCCCCTTTCAAAGTTACACTTGGGGTGTTTATATAGACTTTCAGAATGCTCTACTTGGCCTCTAAGTGTCCCAATTCAAGTATACTTCCTACTTGGTGCTTGAAGAGCTTTGGAATGTGTTTCTTTGCCTCAAAGTATCCAAACATGAGTGAAATTGCTCTCTCCCGCGGCAGGGCACGGCATGGTACACACTCGTGTAAATCATTTTTAGGCCATGTGAAGTAAATTGACGAGACATTGTCGTGTGGTTTGAAGTCTAGGCCGTGTCGATTTCCTCTTTGGCCCAAGTTGGTCCGTTTTAAGCTCATTTCTTGTTCTTTTCATCCTTGGGTACTTTTCTAAGTATAAACATGAAAAGAAAGGATTAAAAGGACCTTTTTACATAAATCAAGGGCTAAATCATCCAAAAGCATACTAAATGTGGGCCTAAAATATGTTACTTTTACGGTTTATCAGTGCCACAGTTAGATCAGGGTGCGTACACACTTGTTTGCGAACACTTACAGAAACTCTTGAGCACCAACCTACATTCATCACATTTCTCCATCAGTCCCTTTTGAACAAGACTGATACTTAATAAATCTTTTCACTATTATACTAATCAAAGATACTCTAAACCCCTACCTTGATCAATCAACAAAAGGCCATACTCCTATTTCATTGCCAGAGATTATCCACTAGGCCTTAGGGAAACCCTGCATAAGAATTGGATCTTATCAAACACCCATTCGAATGAATAGTTTAAGCTAAACGAGTCCTCACTTACTGACAACGCAAAGTCAATAGTTGAAGAGAAAAATAATCGGCCTACACCCCTTTAAGGGCTAAAACTGAAAGTACTAAGAATGATGGAGATAAAATGGGGCAACGGTACTCCTATTTGAAAATGGCAGAAAACATATGATGTTAGAAGAAGAAAGGGTAAATACTCAGCTGGCGTGCATGATAGTTCATCAAATACCTGAATAGTGTTTTCAAGCCAAAATTCAGCTCTCCTGGGATCATCATCAATGGTAGCTCTAAACTCTTCAGCTCCTTATTTATGGATTTTATCAACTGGTGGCTTATTTACTAATAGAAGTTCCACACCTTGAGGAGCTACGGGAAAAGGTTGGGGATTAGGTAGGGGTGAAGGTTGTTGAGCAGCCAGATTTGTTTGAACAAACTCTATGAACCATTCAATCATCATTTGGAAAAAGGCTTCTTTAGCCTCTCCTCTGTGACTACTCGATACATTTCTAGATTCAGACGGCGCTACCCCTTGAGCGGGAGCTGGCGCATTACTCTCGACATCGTCAGCTATAGCTCGATTGGGATCCATTTTCTATATGCAAACTCATGTGCCAAGGTCATCTAAAAAAATTTTGGGTGTGACACTCTCTGTTCATTAACCCATTTCTTACTAACCTAGATTTTGCAATGTGACAATTGGAGCAAATGACACCTAGAAGATAGAAACATAGATGTGATTGACTGGACTAATAGTACATCAGACATAATCCAAGCAGAATAGATCCTAAATTCGTTTATGATTTATTCACTTCTGATGTTTATAGTGTGACATACCTTAATCTTGAATGGATGATGGACTATGTATGCATGACTCGTATACTTTGATGTAAGTAAAATCCTGAGTTCAAACAGATAAAGAATCAAAAGCTGGTACGTTGGGTATGTAACTTCTGCAGTATGTAGCAACATTCACAATACTGGAATTCATAGCCCAAGACATGGGTAAATGATATCTTCTCATTGGCATTACATGATAGATGAAAATTAAACATGACCACAAGTCATTTGTCTTTGTGGTGAATGACTTAATTATTATATGATAGTAATTGAATTTTCATGAAAGAAGATGTAATGGTTACCATGAGATAAAATAGGATCATATTGAGATAACAACTTTATCCTAAAGAGATTAAGGTTATCCTATGAGGTAACACACTTATGATAAGGTCATCGAATGAGCATTGATCGAGTAGCTTTAGTAATGGTATGCCATTAGGGAGAGCTCAATCACAATACTATAGTGGAATGAATTCGTGACTAAATGAGTTTATAATTAAAAACAGAAAAGCTAGAACTTAATTCTAAATCTTTTAAGCCCTAACTACACATGTCCAATCGGTCCCTTCACTAGCTTTTTGAAACCATAAATTAATTGCATGATGAATCAAATGAATAGAAATGGATAGAAATGATAATGTTTGAGAAATGAGTTACATTCGGAAATGAATGTGGTTTTTCACTTAGTATGGAAATGACCTGACAATTAATTTAAGTTTTTTGAATTATTATTTCATTAAATAATTGATGATCGAAAAATGGACTTAAATTAATTGGTTATTATGAAATCCGTTAAATGTACAAATTAAATATATTTTCTCATAAATTATTTTATGGTAAAGTTGTCATGATTTTAATGGTACTAGAATTGGGTTGAGAAAATTATTTTATTGAAATTTTAATTTATTTTGAGAAATAGAAAAACATGTGTTGGGTTGAATTAAATTATAAAATGTTGGGTTAAAAGTTAAAGAAGGACATATAATTGGATCCAATATAAGAGATGTCCGAATCATCATTATAATACATATGAGGGGAAGCACACCCTATTAGCCCCTCTCTCTCCTAGTTCAACTAGGGGATTGGTTTTTTGTATTAAATATGCATTAAATGCATTCTGCTAATTCTACTAGGGTTTCACTTCCTCCTCTATAAATAGATGGCATCAGTAGGGCTAAAAGCACAATAAGTAATATACAACTTTGAGATATTATTATTTTGCCCAAAAATATTGAGAATTTATTTCTAAGTATAAATGCTATTTTTTGGGAATAACAATTCTACCGTTTTTTATAAGAGAGAGATTTAATTTCCTACTGAAAGTAAGAAAATTATTGATGGGTATGTGTTTGATTCGAAATTGTTCTAGCCCACACTCGATGCAGTTCGTGGTACGAGAAGTGGAGAAGGTTGTTCGGTTGAAAGCTGTGAATGTCTAGGATCCGTCTAACTCAAAACACAAGTACTATTTCAGGAAAAAAAATTTTCTGTAAAAATAAAAAATTAGCTTGGTTTTTAATTTTTATTTTTTTGATGTGGAATAAAATTGTTTTCGAATCGGATTTTTTCCAATAACACAATAGTGAGATGACTTTGTGACTAAATGAGTTTATAATTAATAGGCGAAAAGATGGAACTTAATTATAAATCATTTGATCCCTAATCATATATATCCAATTGGCCCTACGCTAGCTTATTGAAACCTGAAATGTATTGCATGTTGAATCAAATGAATAGAAATTGATAGATAATAAAGTTAGAGTGTAACACCCCAAAAATTTAGGGTTTGTAATTTTGCATGTTCTGACACAAAAAGCTTGTTTGCTTTAATGGCTAAGTGATTTGGGTGTGTATGGGGGTGTGTGAGAAGCCTGGGTTCAAGTCTCGGCTCTTGCAAAATTTTTAGTTTTCTCTTAAATGAACCTGGACACTGGCACTTAGGCCTTATTAGTAATAATGCTTGTTTTTTGACACAAAAAGAGCCTATAGTGTAGTGGCAAGGTGGCATGTGGTGTAACTGAGAGGTCTGAGGTTCAAGTCCTTGGTTAAGCAATGGAGTGTTTATTTTGCTGCTTGAACTGGGTAGGTAGAAGAGTTGGACTAAAACACTGTTGAAGAGGAGTTTGAATTGGTCATGGAGAGATTGTAAGAGCAAATCGTTGAGAGGATTAAGGAGAGAGTTGTGGAGAGAATCAAGGAGGTTGAAGTATGTGGGGGTGTTGGTTCTGAATTGGTATATGGAATTTCGGCTGAGGGGTTTTCTCTCAGTTTGGTCATTTTGTCACCAGTTTCTAAAACTGTTAATGCTCTTTTCTTTCTCTGCTCTCTTGTGCCGAATTTGCAAGTGGCCATTTGTGCATTTTGGATGTTCGACTCCTACCATTTGGTTAAATTAAACTATTATTTTCAAGTCCATTTCTCTCCCTTCTTTTGCACTAACATCTACCGAAACTTCCCCTTATTCTCTATTCCTTTCAAGTTTCGGCCAACTGCCTATTTCATCCCTTCTTACCTATTGACTTCTTTCAGCAGAACCTATCACCTTTTCCCCTTATGACTCTTTCTCCATTTCGGCTTGTGACCGAAAGTTCTCCCCTTCCTTTTCGATTCGGGTTCTTCTCTTCTTTGGGTGGTTCTTACTTTAGTTGAAACTCAACACTGCCCCTCTCTATTTCAGTTCTGCAAGTATTTTGACAAGTTGGTAAGTGGTTGTATTCCCTCTTTTCATTCAAATATGGTTCCTCTAAACCTTTTTAAAAGCTGAATGTTCTTGTCTATACATGTGTTGACTTCGATTTCATACCTTCGTTGCGATATGGTGTTCAGGGGACTCCAGGGAGTACAAACTATTTGGGAAGCAATCGAAACCTTTTCCCTCATTAGCCAATCAAGGTAAAAGCATTACCTTATCTTCTGTATCTAGGCCAATTATCTCCTTGTCTATAGGATCATTATCTATGGTTGTAAGCCACAGTTTTAATTGATCCATTTCAATCAGCAATCTTGGAGAGATAGATCGATTATCATTCAGTTAAGGTTGGGTGCTTGTGGATCTTAGAATAATTTCGTAAACAGGTGTGTAATCACACTATCGCCTCTGTGAATCGGCAAAAGCCGAAAAGCTGAACCCTCGGCATATGAGGCCTCACGAGCCTGCAATTGCTCGTATGGTAAACCGAGCCCACAATCATGGGCAATAGACTGTAGAGGCCACCACGAGCGTTCTCGTGTTCTTGGGCCATTATGAGCCTCGTTTGGCTAAAATGGGTCGTGTGGTGCCAATAGGCTCGTGGGCCCCACATGAAATAAATCCACGATAAGTGGCAAATATTGGACTGGGCTATATCATTCACATAGTCATGACTGAATATGGTCTAAATGGGCCACACGAGCGTGTGGGCCCACTTGGGTCGAATATTGGAATTGGGCCCATTTACATCATTTTGATCATATGGGTTATCTGTGTCGCTCGAGGTGACTGTGGACCTTTGGAAAGGTAGTTATATGCACTGAAACCCTAAAATAGGTAAAATGACCAAAATACCTCTAAAGGGTAAAATTACTACTTTACCCCTAATAGATGGAAATTACCATTTTACCTCTAGAGGTAAGTCGACTGATGAATGCATATTATTGTATGACTGTATTGAGTAGGACATACTGCATACACGAGATATTTATGACATGGCATACTGCATGGGGTTGGGATACTGTTATGGAGGAAGTGTATTGTTACTGGTGGCTTTGCCACAAATACTGTTACTAGCAGCTTTGCTGCGATACTGATACTGGTAGCTCTGTTGTAATACTATTACTGGTGGCTTTGCCAAATATACTGTTACTGGCAGCTCTGCTGCGTTATTATTACTGGCAGCTATGCTGTAATATTGGTGTGTTGGCTGGGTGGGTCGATTTTATCCCCACATGGGGTGTTCGTTGGTACTAGTGGTGTGTTGGTTGGATTAGGGTGGGGTGGGTTGCATATTTGCACCATACTGATAATGTATCAGGCTTAGGCCCACATTGATTACTGTAATGGGCTAAGGCCCACACTGCACTGTTACTGAATAGGGGTCAGGACCAAACTGTTACTACATGATAGGGGATTACACACTGAGTTATCGTAACTCACCCTTTTCTTTTAACTGTACAGGCAATCCCTAGCCTTAGATGATTTGGAGCTACGAGGGACTCGGAGGTGGACACACATTTACTAATATTTTATTTTAGACCTAGTTATTTAAATTTTTATATTGGGTTGATATTTATGTAATAAGGCCACTGGTGATTTTAATTTCTTTTAATTGGATTTAATTTTTCATTTTGAAACTGCCAAACTGATACAAACAAGTTTTCAAAAATAATAACTGTTTTAAAAAACAAACACACATTTTCAAACTTCAAAATGATATTCATTAGAGTAGCTTTTGCGGGTTTTTTAACCAACTAAGAAACCAACAGTAACAAACATGGCAATCATTTCAAACCGACTTTCCCTCAATAAGCTTGATTTCGAAAAACACTTCGATGTGACACGTCAGATTCGATCGTAACGTCTAGGTCGAGTTTGGGGTGTTACATAGAGAAATGGGTAACATTCGGAAATGAATGTGGTTTTCTCACTAAGTATGGAAATAACCTAAGAATTAATTGATGGTTTTTCAAATTATTAATTAATTAATTAAAGTTAAAAAAGGAATTAAATTAATTGGTCATTGTGAATCTGTTGAATGTAGAAAAATTAAATACATGTATTGGGTTGGATTGAGTTATAAAGTGCTTGGTTAAAAGTCTAGGAAGCACTTATAATTGGATCTGATACAAGAGAGGCCCAAAGCCCCTCATATTGAATAATGGGGACGAAAAACCCTAGTATTTTAACTGGGGTTGCTGCCCCTCTCTCTCCTAGTTTAACTAGGGGATTGTTTTTCTATTAAATAGGCATTAAATGTATTCAACTATGGTTCCACTTCATCTCCCTATAAATAGATGGCACTGAAAGGGCTAAAAAAACAAGTTATATACAACTTAAAGATATTCTTATTCTGCTCAAAAATAGTGAGAATTTATTTCTAAGTATAAATTCTATTTTCAAGTAATAACAATTATATCGGTTTCTATAAGAGAGAAAGTTTTGTTTCCCATTGAAAGTAAAGAAAATATTTTTGGTTCTGTGTTTGATTCAAAAGTGTCTGATCTCACACTTAAAGCAGTTTGTGGTACAAAAATAATAGAGAATGTCATTTGGTTGAAACCCGAGAACAATAAGGAATCTTCTAACCCAAAACACATGTACGATCTTGGGAAAAATTTTATTACTATAAATATCACAAACCGGCTTGGTTTTCAAAATTTTATTTTTCCGCTCCGCAAGAAAACCGTTTGCTAACTGGATTTTTTCAACCTATTGGTATTAAAGCCAAGTTGTGTTATGTTTATATTATAAATTGATACCAAAATTTCTGTTTTCTTCATGTGTGAATAATTTTTTATAAGATGTGGGATTCTTGTAATTATCATCATGTTTAGGGATATGTATGTCAATGAATGTATGTTATTATTTTATTATTTATATGATAAAGTAATTTTTGAGGTATGTAATTAGATCGTGGATGATCATCTCTACACAAGATTTATTTAATTATTATTTTAGAATTATTTATGTGAGCCAGAAACAAACATAAGATTTATGTAACCAATATTTTCAATGGAACTCAAGAACCGAGACGCATCCATGTTGATTGAGATGACACAAACCCAACCTAGCCAACTAACAAAAGACCGCCAATGATCCGGTAGCGGAGGTTGTCAGTGGTTCGAAAGTGGTGGTGTAACACCTCAAACCTGGCCTAGACGTTATGGCTAGATTTGTAGAATTTGCAGCAACTCATTTGAAAACCTAGAGTTCGTTTGACTTGTAAAGATGACACTAGCTCTTGCTAAGTAAAAATCCAGTTTGTTAGAGAAAACATCTTTCGTATCTAATTTGATGAAACTGTTGATTATTTATACTTTTAAAATATTTAATCTAACACCCCAAACCTAGCCTAGACGTTATAACAAAATCTCAGAGGTTATATTAATGACGCTTGAAAATATTTACTTCTTGAAAATATTTAGGTTAGAGTTGTTTTGCAAAAACTTACATTTTTAAAGATTGATTGATTTTGTTTCTTTGAAAAGTATTTATTAGAATATTTATTTGAAAAAAATCATTTTTATAGTAATGTCATTTAAAGTTATTTAAAATAAAGAACTTTGCATTATAGTTATAAAATAATTTATAAAGAACTTCATAGCGGATTTTCATAAAACTATTTAGAAAATTTATGATTTATTATTTTATTTAAAAACCAAGTAAAAACATAATTAATTTAGATAGGTTCCATAATGAAAAATACTTGAAATCCCATAATTTGCATGCATGCATGCATTATAGTTCTAAAGTTATAAAAATAAATCACAACCCAAAACAAAAGTAAATTCCAAAGTTTAAAAGTCCATAGTCCAAATAGTTTTAAAATCCAATAAATAACCATAAGATAAAATCATTCGAGAGGCTCCACCGAATTCAAATTCGAGTCCTATGTCTGAGTGTTACCTAATAGATTTAAAACACTAATGGGGTGAGCTTTCTAAGCCTAGTGTGATATTAACATAAACTCAATCACATACTTATAAACATATACGTTATACAATCATGATAATTATATAACTCAATATTTCATATTCATATGATGCATGATTATGTCAATGAAGATTTCGTATAACGATGCAAATTTTTTTTGGAAAATGATCCCACCCAACTCCAGTACACACCATAATCGAGTTCCCCAAAACTCGTCATCCAATAACACACCAAATTGTGAACAATGTTACAGTAATGCAGATAAACTGTTAATGATCAAAATTGTAGACAAGCCACCAAAATAGTAAATATACTGCCAATAATCAAAATCATGGACAAACCACCAAAATCGCAGATAAACTGACAATAACTTCCATCTTTCACATATCTCACCCCATGCATGTGATATGGCCAAAATCACTTAGAATTACATAGGCATGTTTAACATGCAAATCACATATGTACACATGGTACCAAAATCTCACATTTTATAAATTATGCAAAAATCACATATTCCATAAGATCACATGACATGAGAATGAGATTTACAAGCTTTTCAAATCAATAATAGTCATCAATATCACAAAACATGTTTTGCACAACATATACGATTTGGAATCACTTCCTTGTCATAAACCATAACGATGAGCTTTATCTCTCTTAAAGGATATGTAAAGTATCCTCATCAAACAAATATAATTTAAATAATAACATTTTTATCAACATAAAATATAAACTAAATTTTTTTCAGAGTTAAAACCTACACTTGATCGTAGATTTGATGTCTAACAACCTTCCAAAAGTGCCCACATGTGGATCTAACAATTAGATTACATAATCAATCAACAAATAACGATCTTACGTTAATAATGATTGTTATTAAGGTTAATACAATAGTTGACATCGATTTTCCCTTTAATACATACCCTTAGAAAAAAATAATCACTTGGGTTAATGATTTCGATTCCAAAGCTAATGATCTCTCGAGTTAGTGTCGATTAGCCCTTCAATAAACATGACATACGAGATGTTAATATTTGAGAAAATAAATCAATAAGGGTCTCAATAGCATTCGACCAAGGGAAAAAATAGGGAGGAGAAAAATATTTCTACACAACCCGTACACTTACTCTATTATGATAAGAACGTAAGGATAAATAGATCGACTTGAACACGAGTAGGAGAGGAATGAAGGATCTAAAAAGGAGGACTATTTTTTTTGAAAATGAGTCCATGGAAAAGTTTAGATATAACACCCCTTACCCGTCTCCGATGCTGGGATTGGATACGAGGCATTACCGTACTTAACCTTACTTGAACATGCATTTTTGGGCTATAAATTTCTTTCCAACCTAAAATTTTTCTTTCTTTATCATAACAAAAATATCTTGGGCCTACGAGGCCTTAAACTTACTTCTGGAAGATTCTAGAGTTTAACCGAAAACTTTTTCTCTTATTGAAAATTTTGGCCTAGACAGGGCCCACACGCCCGTGTTATCCAAGGGACACGCCCCCGTGTTCTTCACCCGTGATCGACACTAACTTATTTCACACGACGGAACACACGCCAATGTCTATAACCCGTGTCCTTCACACGGCCTAGACACGCCGGTGTCTCCTGCTCGTGGAGCTCTCTATTTATGACGTCAACAATCCCTAATTAGCACATGGCCAAGACACACGCCCGTGTGCTGGCCTTTGTGATGAATCGTATTCTCGCAATTAGTGCAAAGGACACACAGCTTATCAACACACCCATATGGGTTGATCGTGTGTCACACATGACCTAGACACACGCCCGTGTGTCTACCCATGTGGACAATTAAGGGCCATTTTCCAAGCCTCTTTGCCACCCTGAAACTTAAACTCATTCATTTCATCACAAGAAGCACATAATAAAATAATATCAAACTATGAAGAACCCTTAAATTACCACTCATTCATACACTTTTTACTCAATATCTTGCATGAACATTCATTTCATTATACCCATCTATAATACCCCAAACCCGGCCCATACGTCATTACCGGATCTGGTATGCCACGATTTGAAACTTGAAAACTTAGCTCTGTAGGGTTTTGAAAATCTTAGTTTATTATGGCCGTTTAATCAAATAATTGTGAACTTTTTGAAATAACTTTAAGCATTTGTGTTGATTGTGTTTGAAAAGCCCATTAATCATGTCATTTTATAATTAAGACTTTCAAAGAGAAAAACATAAGTTTATAAAGACTTAACATAAAAAAAAATAAATCAGAAACCTAAGTTATGGAAGCCTTATTACAAAATTATTTCCAAAAATTAAAACTCAAATGAAAATCCGAAAATAGTCTATGTAGATAATAATCTTGATGGCCCCTCGAGTCTGCCTCGGCTCCCATGTCCATGATCTACTACTCATCTGTAAAGTGGGGAAAATAAAAGGGTGAGTCACCAAGACTCAGTGTGCAAATCCTGAAAACCCATAAAAGCCTTGGGCCCACAAACACATTATGGGCCTTGGCCCATACACAATGGCAACAGAATATTTCATGCAACAAGGCCCATCCCAAACCTAAGAGTCCATCCTCTACACTCCCCTGTACCAACCATCACACCGTGGGGATTTCTACAATCAACCCTCCATCCGCTACACACCATATCGATCACTATGTGACCTATGTTGCAAAGCCACCGATCGCTATGCGACCTCAGTAATACATTATAGTATTCGACAGCTATGATGCCTGTCATAAAGACCGATCACTATGTGACCTATGTGGCAAAGCCACCGATCACCTCGCGACCTGTTCCCCTTCTGTAAATCAATCAATCCCATCCCATGCATACTTACATTTAATAATCGAAACATTAAACTATCTAAACAGATCGCAGACTTTCACATACTTCGATACACATAGAGGAGTTTCTATGATTACGTACCTGGCATCCCTTGCCTACCCTTTCTGGGCATACGACTATTCATACAGCCTCTCTTTCCGGCTTTTAGCCCATAGCATACATTTAATACAAATTAATGAGTGTGATAGAGATCTACACACCTGGTTACGATTAAGATGACACTCTCTATGTCGACACTATCAGAAACCGATACGATTGCTATCTGCCTAAGATGCTGTTCAGAAGTCGGTCCACAACCTGGTGGCCAATCTCAAACAGTAGACACCGCTCATTTCTTAAACTTAGGGATTGGGTTTACAGACCCGATCCTCTCCTTTGCCTGATCCATATTTGATTCCATCAAAAGTCCTTGTCAGAACTACTATAACAAAACAGGGTTGTTAAACCATATCAGATGATTAAGATCTTAAGTACGATAATGAATCTAACGAAAATCTAATGAAAACCACTTACCTTGAAATCTCGAAATAGATAGGATACTTAGAGACTAACGAATTCTGGTTTCGAAATCAAGATAATTCGATCTACTCTGATTTCCCGAGGTGTCGCCCCATGATGTGAACACAAGAACAATCCAAACGTTATTCAAAAGATAACCTTACCACGCCCATAAGCCTTTCATCTTTGGCATCTAGAAACTGAAAGTAAAGAAAAGAACAGAAGAGATCGGCACCTACCTTAATAGAGAATTCAACAACTCCCAAAGAATTTTCAATTTTTGAGAAGATTAAAAAGAGATAAGATGATACGAAGAAATCTATGCAGATTCAGCTTTTAGTGGAGAAATCGACAAAAGAGAATAGGAGGTATTCGGCTATGGAGATAAGAAGAAAGTTTAGAGTTTTGGCTTTTGAATGAAAGTGAAGATGAGAGAATAGGCTTAGAGATTTTAGCTTTTGAAGAGAATGGGAGAATAGAGAAACTCTAATGCTGAAAATAAGAAGGTATTCCCTCACTTAAACAAAATTTCGGTAACTACCTCTCAAAAACCAAAAATGCCCCTTTTGAGAACTTAAAAATTGATCAACTAATGATGGAAATTTTGGCACCCCTATAGTATAACAAAATCGATTTCTCTCCCCCCCAAGAGATGGAAATTTGGCCACCTATGTTGACCAGCAGATAACTCCTAAATTATCTCACTTATCATTACCTGATCTCTCATCCATAAGTGACCCAAACAACACCATCTCTTCTTCTCTTTATCTGCCACCTTATAAGTCATATTATCCATATTATCCAAACAACAAATCTTCCTATTTTAAAGCATCCTAGCCATCCCCACTCTCATCTCCTTTGATGCCAAAAATAACTAAAAAAAAGTTGGTAATGCGAATCGAACCTTGGATCCTCTTGTTGCTTATCACGCCACCTCATAGCCCTTACATAACGCCACTGTCCACTGGGCCACAAGCCCATTTGTGTCACAAGGCACAGATAACCTCCTTTAAGCCCTATCTTTCTAGGCTTCCCACTAGAGTGTCCAATCAGGAAATTTGATTAAGGCATCAGCCCGATCTTGAGCCCAATTTGAACCCCTAACACTCTAATTAACACATTACACATAACCACACACTAAACATATAGGCCTATTAATTTAGGATGTTACAGTTCTACCCCCTTAAAGAAATTTTGGCCTCAAAATTACTTGGTCAGAACAGATGGGGGTACTGCTGTCGCGTTGCTTCCTCTGGTTCCCACGTAGCCTCCTCAGAGCCATGATTCCGCCACAGAACCTTAACCAATGGAACCATTTTCCTTCGCAACACTTTGATATCACGATCCAAGATCTCCACTGGTTCTTCTTCAAAGGATAGGTTAGGTCTTACTTTGATTTATTCCACAGGCACTACATGAGATGGATCTGAATGATATCGTCTCAGCATAGAGACATGGAACATATTGTGAATCTAGCTTAGCTCAGAAGGTAGCTCTAGCTGATAAGCTACTGGTCTGACTCGTTTCAACACCCGATAAGGTCCGATAAATCTGGGACTTAATTTACCCTTCCTTTCGAATCTCAGTACTTTCTTCCATAATGATACCTTCAAGAACACCTTGTCACCCACGGCAAACTCTATGTCCTTACGCTTCAAATCAGCATAGGACTTTTGTCTATCCTATGCTTCTTTTAATCGAGCCCTTATTAACTCGACCCTCTCCTCCGTCTCGGTAACCAACTCCGGTCCCAAAATCTAACGTTCCCCTAATTCCGTCCAACATGTAGGAGTACGGCACTTTTGCCCGTACATACTTCATAGGGCACCATCTGAATACTAGCCTGGTAGCTGTTGTTGCACTCAAACTTTTCCAACAGCAAAAACTCCTTCCAACTACCCCTGAAATCAATGACACAGCAACTTAACATATCCTCCAAGATCTGAATCACCCACTCAGACTGTCCATCGGTCTGAGGATGGAACGCTGTACTAAAATCCAACTTTGTACCTAACGCTTGATGCAATGCCTTCCAAAATCGTGACGTGAATCTAGGGTCCCTGTCCGATATAATAGATACTGGTACTCCATGCAACCTTACTACCTCCGCTATGTATAGCTTAGCCAATTTCTATAAAGAGTAATCGACTCGTACCGGTATGCAATGAGCAGACTTCGTCAGCGATCAACAATCACCCAAACCGAATCTTTCCTAGTAGGCGTGAGAGGTAGCCCACTAACAAAGTCCATTGTGATCCTTTCCCACTTCCACTGTGGAATCTTCATTGGCTGCAACAATTCAGTTACCTCACGCTTCAAGTCTGGCCACCAGAACTGGTCCCGAAAATTCTGATACATCTTACTCCCTCCGGGGTGCATAGCGTATGGACTACCATGCGCTTCTTGTAGAATCCTATGCCTCAATTCAGGATCTTTCGGCATGCACACTCTTCCTTGGAAACATAATAGCCCTTCCTCATTCACACTAAATTCCGTTGATCCATCACTTACTCTTACCGAAAACTTCTCCTTTAGCAATTCATCAGTCTGCTTCTTCTCCTTAACCTGTCTGACCTATGCAGGTTTCACCTGAAGTTCAGCCAATAAACTCCCATCATCGTATAGACTAAGGTGAGTAAACATTGCTCTCAAGTTAGTGATTACCTTACGACTTAAGGCATCTGCCTCCACATTAGCCTTACCGGATGATACTCGATCGAGCAATCATAATCCTTTAACAACTTGATCCACCTCCTATGCCTTAGATTCAACTCCTTCTAGGTGAAAAGGTATTTAAGACTTTTATAATCGGTATAAATGATAGATTTTTCCCCGTACAAGTAGTGTCTCCAAATCTTTAAGGCAAAAACCACCGCCGCCAACTCCAAATCATGGGTGGGATAATTTGCTTTGTGCGGCCTTAACTGCCGAGATGCGTACGCAACAACCTTTCCATCTTGCATCAACACGCATCCTAGTCTCTTGTGTGAAGCATCACAATAAATCACGAACTCCTTCCTAGCCTCCGATTGAATCAGCACCGGAGCCTCCGTCAATATCCTTTTCAACTTCTCGAAACTCACTTGCTGCTTACCAGACCAAATAAATGGAACTCCTTTTTATAATAACTTAGTCAGTGGTGCCGCAATCGAAGAAAATCCTTCAACAAACCTTCGATAGTACCCGGCTAGACCAAGAAAACTCTGAATTTCTGCCACAGATCTAGGTGGCTTCCAATCTAACACCGCTTCTATTTTTCGAGGGTCCACCCTAATCCCCTTTGCTGACACAACATGACCTAGAAAAGTAACTTCCTTAAGCCAGAATTCGCACTTGCTAAATTTGGCATAAAGTTGCTTCTCCCTCAGAATTTGCAGAACCACTTGCAGATGTGAATCATGCTCCTCCTCCGATCTTGAGTAAACCAAGATGACATCAATAAGTACCATGACTAACCGATCCAAGTAGGGTTGGAACACTCGGTTCATCATATCCAAATGCTACTGGTGCATTTGTCAACCCAAATGGCATCACCATGAACTTGTAATGTCCATAGCGAGTCCTAAAAGCCATCTTATAATGTCTACCTCCTTGACCTTAAGCTGATGGTACCCTGACCTCAGATCTATCTTTGAAAAGACTGAGGCCCCCTTCAACTGATCGAACAAGTCATCGATCCTCGACATGGGTATTTTTTCTTGATTGTTAGCTTATTCAATTGGTGATAGTCAATGCACATACGCATTGAACCATCCTTCTTCTTAACAAATAACACCGGCACTCCCCAAGGTGACACACTTGGTTGAATAAATCCTTTATCCAACAACTCTTGTATTTGTGCTTTCAATTCCACCAACTCCTTTGGCGCCATTCTGTATGGAGCAATAGATACTGGCATTGTTCCCAAAAAGATCAATTCAAAACTCCACTTCTCGATCCGGGGGTAATCTCGGAAGCTCTTCTGGGAAAACATCAGGAAATTCCTTCATCGTCCTAACATCCCCAACAACTAGGTCCTTGGCTTTCAAAGCCTGAACAAACATCAAAACTGTCTCGCACCCTTTTCTTACCATCCTTTCTGCTCTTAGGGCAGTTACTACATTCGACAAATAGTTCTCCCTTTCTCCTATCACCAACACTTCGTCACCCTCGGGGGTTTTTAACACCATCCGCTTGGCTGCACAGTCCAAATTGGCTTGGTACATCACCAGCCAATCCATGCCTAAAATTAAATAAAATTCCCCGAATGGTAATTCCATTAGATCCATCAGAAAACTATTCCCTAAACTTCTAAAGGTACCTCATTTCCTGACTCGTGACCAGACCCTACGGGTTCTGACACAGCAATCTTACCTCTACCTCGGCCATGCACACCACGTCCCCTCATGCTCATTCTACCGTTCACAATTTATCTAATTAAAAATTTTATGAATTAATACTTTCTTCCACTGATTAATAATGGACAGTCTTATGGAAAGTAGTTTTAACAGTAGTTCTTTCAAATTCGAATTCTATCTACAAAGTTCAGTTTTCAAGTCTATATTTCCTAGTTTTAGAATACACATACATACAACATCATCCACACATCAACATACAAGCAGCATCCATGAACTTACATTCATCACCTAGGGGTATTTTCGTCATTTCACTACCCAGGGGTATTTTTATAATTTTATCCTACAGGGGTATTTTCGTAATTTTCCAAAATAGGGTATCTTGGTGATTTTACAAAATAGGGGTATTTTGGTAATTTTGTAACTTAGGGGTATTTCGATAATTTTGCAAACCAAGGGTATTTTGGGAAATTTTCACAAATTAAGGGAATTTAGGTAATTTTCTCAAACTTAGGGTATTCTGGGTAATTTGCAAAATTAGGGGTATATAAGCAATTTTATAAAGACAGGGTGATGGTCCCTTTCGGGTTTTAGTTATGAATTTTAACCCGTCAACAAGTCTCCATGGCTAAGGTGAATAGTCACTACGCACCAGGTAGGATTTCAGAAAAGAGGAGGTGAGCCGCTAGGCCCACTTAAATACCAAGCTCTTCCTGGATCCAATCCTAGACATGCGTATGCCTGTTACCACACCCTAACCCTGTGACTCGTTCACAAACATGTTTTATTAGAAATTAAGTCTTATGAAATTTGAAGAATTGTTTATACTAAACCTAAAGTCCGTCAATTCTAACATACTAGCCTACGTCCCTATAAAGCCCAACAATACAAACCACATCAAGAGTTAGAATACTTACCTGCGTGGATCGGGTGCCGGTAGACTCGAAGGCCATATATCAACTACATTTTTCTCAAACTTACATCATTTTTACAAATCATCACTGGACCCATTTCACAGCCTGAGTTTTTAACTGGGCTTTGATACCAAAATGTAACACCCCAAACCCGGCCCATACGTCATTACCGGATCTGGTATGCCACGATTTGAAATTTGAAAACTTAGCTCTGTAGGGTTTTGAAAATCTTAGTTTATTATGGTCGTTTAATCAAATAATTGTGAACTTTTTGAAACAACTTAAAGATTTCCGTTGATTGTGTTTGAAAGGCCCATTTATCATGTCATTTTATAATTAAGACTTTGAAACAGAAAAACATAAGTTTATAAAGACTTAACAAAAAAAAAATAAATAGGAAACCTAAGTTATGGAAGCCTTATTACAAAATTATTTCCAAAAATTAAAACTCAAATGAAAATCCAAAATAGTCTATGTCGATAATAATCTTGATGGCCCCTCGAGTCCGCCTCGACTCCCATGTCCACGATCTACTACTCATTTGTAAAGTGGGGAAAATAAAAGGGTGAGTCACCAAGACTCAGTGTGCAAATCCTAAAAACACATAAAAGCCTTGGGCCCACAAACACATTATGGGCCTTGGCCCATACACAATGGCAACAGAATATTTCATGCAACATGGCCCATCCCAAACCCAAGAGTCCATCCTCTACACACCCCCGTACCAACCATCATACCGTGGGGATTTTTACAATCAACCCTCCATTCGCTACACACCATATCGATCGATCGTTATGCGACCTCAGTAATACATTATAGTATTCGACAGCTATGCTGCCTGTCATAAAGACTGATCACTATGTGACCTATGTGTTAAAGCCATCGATCGCCTCGCGACCTGCTCCCCTTCCGTAAATCAATCAATCCCATCCCATGCATACATACATTCAATAATCAAAACATTAAACTATCTAAATAGATCACAGACTTTCACATACTTTGATACAAATAGAGGAGTTTCTATGATTACGTACCTGGCATCCCTTGCCTACCCTTTCTGGGCATACGACTGTTCATATAGCCTCTCTTTCTGGCTTTTAGCCCATAGCATACATTTAATACATATTAATGAGTGTGATAGAGATCTACACACCTGGTTACAGTTAAGACGACACTCTCTATGTTGACACTATCGGTCGATACGATCGCTATCTGCCTAAGATGTCGTTTCAAAAGCGGTCCACAACTCGATGGCCAATCTCAAACAACAGACACCGCTCGTTTCTTAAACTTAGGGATTGGGTTTACAGACCCAATCCTTTCATTTGCCTGATCCATATTATATTCCATCAAAAGTCCTTGTCAGAACTACTATAACGAACTAAAGTTGTTAAACCATATCATATGATTAAGATATTAAGTACGATAACGAATCTAACAGAAATCTAATAAAACTCCTTACCTTGAAATCCCGAAATAGATAGGATACTTAAAGACTAATGGATTCTGGCTTTCAAAACTAGATAATTCGATCTACTCTGATTTCTCGAGGTGTCGCCCCATGATGTGAACACAAGAACAATCCAAACGTTATTCAAAAGATAACCTTACCACGCCTATAAGCCTTTCGGCTTTGGCCTCCAGAAACCAAAAGTAAAGAAAAGAATAGAAGAGATCGGCACCTACCTTAACAGAGAATTCGATAACTCCCAAAGAATTTTTGGCTTTTGAGAAGATCAAAAAGAGAGAAGATGATAGGAAGAAATCTATGTAGATTCGACTTTTAGAGGAGAAATTGATAAAAGAGAATAGGAGGTATTCGGCTATGGAGATGAGAAGAAAGTTCAGAGTTTTGGCTTTTGAATGAAAGTGAAGGTGAGAGAATAGGCTCAGAGATTTCAGCTTTTGAAGAGAATGGAAGAATAGAGAAACTCTAATGCCAAAAATAAGAAGGCATTCCCTCACTTAAACAAAATTTTGGCAACTACCTCTCAAGAACCGAAAATGCCCTTTTGATAACTTAAAAATTGATCAACTAATGAGGGAAATTTCGACACCCCTATAGTATAACAAAACCGATTTCTCTCCCCCCAAGAGATGGAAATTTGACCACCTCTGTTGACTAGCAGATAACTCCTAAATTTTCTCACTTATCATTACCTGATCTCTCATCCATAAGTGACCCAAATTATACCACCTCTTCTTCCATTTATTTGCCACCTTATAAGTCATATTATCCACATTATCCAAACAACAAATCTTCCTATTTTAAAGCATCCTAGCCATCCCCACTCTCCTCTCCTTTGACGCCAAAAATAATTAAAAAAAGGGGGTAATGCAACTCGAACCTTGGATCCCCTTGCTGCTTATCACACCATCTCATAGCCCTTGCATAACGCCACTGTCCACTGAGCCACAAGCCTATTTGTGTCACAAGACACAGATAACCTCCTTTAAGCGCTATCTTACCAGGCTTCCCACTAGAGTGTCCAATCAGGAAATTTGATTAAGGCCTCGGCCTGATCCTGAGCCCAATCTGGACCCCTAACACTCTAATTAACACATTACACATAACCATACATTAAACGCATAGGCCCATTAATTCAGGATGTTACACCGTCAAACTTGGAACATTAACTTGACAATGCTGGCCAATTCATCATGGCCATTTACAAAAATGAATGTAAAGCATTAAGAGCCAACCCTTTGGCCTTCAAACATAACATGACACAAAATGATCAAGTTCCTGTACATGCCATACTCAAAATGAATTAACCTTACTATACCAATAGAACGACTGATAGTGTGATATGAGCTCCAACGTTCTATGATCCCCGAGCTAATTGGCGATACTACAGGGAAAAGGGAAAAGAGAGGGGTAAGCATATAGCTTAGTAAGTTTGCATGGATTTTGATGCCATATCCCAGATATGGTCTTATTCGAGATCGTACATGAATGCCGATGCCATGTCCCGGACATGGTCTTATACGAGATCTTACTTTGGTGCCGAGGCCATATCCTAGACATGGTCTTACACGGGACCTTCTTTATTCAATGCTAAACATGGGTAACCTCATTATTCTGAATCTTTATTCGGGATTTCACATAACTTATTTTCACTATTTCCTCATCGAAGCTTCATCGCTTGGTTATTCATAGCAATAACATACGTTGACGTAATATTTAGTACTTTCAAATATCAAAACATTATGAAACTTTAACTTCATACAAACCTACCTCGATTCTCAAAATGTGTATCGTTGCTCAATTTAGTCCTCGATTTTATTCTTGCCTCGGTTTTGATCCGGGATTCACTTTTCTTGATCTATAACAACAATTTCATTTGCTAAATACACACATTGACTAAATTAACTCATAATTCATATTTTGGAAGAATTATAATTTTGCCCCTAAACTTTTACATAATTACACTTTTTCTCCTAAGCTCGTAAAACGATTTTCATTCAACTTTCTTGTATTTCAAGCCTAGTCGAATGATATTCTCAACTATAGCAACCTTTGATTTCTACTGTTTCACTCATGTATGACCATTTTTATTAGTTTTACAGTTTGGTCTTTACATGCTTTTTTCATGAAAATCACTCAGAAAAAGATGTTTATCATACATCAAACTTTCATATTCCTCCATAAAACATCAAAATACATGCATGTCACACATGGGTAAATTTTTGAACATGAACCCTAGCTCAAAATGTAGCTAAAAATAGCTAAACTGAGCAACGAGGGTTTCAAAAATACGAAAAATATTAAAAACGGGGCTAGGATGTACTTACTATCAAGCTTGGAAGTTGAAGAAACCCTAGCTATGGCTCCTTGCAAATTTCGCCTAAGGTAGGAGAAGATGGACATGATTTTTGCTTCTTTTTCCCTTTTTAATTCATTTATTAACCAAATGACCAAACTGCCCTTAATGGTCCTTTCTTGAGATTTTTCCTTCCCATGTCGCTTTTGTCCATCGTCAAATATAATGGTCTAATTTCCAAATAAGGACCTCTAATAATTTTCATAATTCTATTTCATACTTCAATCTTCTTGAATCTCATAATTTTCATTCTTTGCAATTTAGTCCTAATGGACAATTTAATCACTAATTAAAAAATTTCTTCATGAGGTTTTCACACAATCATGAAATCACCTCATAAACCTTATAGAAATCATAAGACTCATATTTCTACTTCAAATTTGTGGTCTCACACCACTATTTTGACTAGGCCCTAAGTCAGGCCGTTATATTAGAATTTAAGAATTAATTAAAATACATATTACAGAATTTTGATAACTAAAAAGAATAATAAAGGTTGATGATGATGAAGAAAGGAGGAAGAAATCACAACTATCGACAGTGGTGTTACGGCAGCTATGGTGGTCTGACGATAGAGGTGATGGCCCAGAATTGGATAAAGAAAAGAAAATATGGGTTTTGATCACTCACTTAAAGAAGAAGAAAGGAGAAGAGAAAATAAGAAAAATAGGTGGTGTTGTGCGGTGGTTGATAACTCTTTAAAAGAGTTATATTTCATGCTCTTAGATCTAGCTAATTGCTTGTACTTAGGTACATATAGTTGCATTTTAGGACATTTCATTAGTATTTTTTTAACATTACATTAGGAGCTTGGACTATACTTAAATGTTAATTATTTTTACTTGTTTGTGGAAGGGTTGTGTGTGGTGGTGGATTGGCAGGTGCAGGATGAGGAATAAGAAGTAAAAGAGTGAAGGTTTGTTGGGCCAAAAGGTTGGACAATTTGTCAACATGGTTGTCGTGGCAATTCTAGGAAGAAGACTGTAACACCTCTAACCCGAAACCGTCGCCAGAATAGGGTTAAGAGGCATTACCAGATAGCTCAGAACCTTTCACATCCATTTCACGACACAAATTCAATCATCAATTAAACATACTCAATTACAAGCATATAGTCCCTTATCTAGGTCTACGAGACCTTATACTCGTGTTAGAAAAAGGTCGAGACTAAACCGAACACTTATGAAATTTTTCAAATTTTAAAACATTCTTCAATACTGTTGAGGTCACAAGCCCGTGCAATCAGGCTATGTGCCTCACACGGCTACCAGAGACACCCATCTGTCCATGCCATATCAAAACAAAGCATTCATTAGTATACATGCATTCATTATTCATCACATAGATACTAGTTTAATAGCAAGTAATATATCGAACTTACTTCGGACGTCGATATACCAAAATAGTCAATTAATTGAGCACTTTGTCTTTGCCTTGATCTCGATCCGAGCCTCTCCTTTCTTGGTCTATACACATTCAAATTCAACTCATTAAATCACCAATTCATTCAATTTAATCCACACACACTTATTTAGGGCATTTTACAAAATAGCCATCAAGTTTTCACATTTTGACACTTTAGTCCCTAATTCATCAGATCACCAAATACACACAATTTGTTTGTACCCATGCCTAGCGAATTCTTACTATACTCATACAAGTCCACTCATCTCATTTATTTCACATTTTAGTCCCTCAATTTACACTTTTCATAATTTAGCCCAAAATACTCAATTTCATCAAAAATTCAAATATAAACTATGTTAACCCAACACCAAGCTTTCATATTTCACCAACTAACATCACAAAGCTCGCATGTTCTTCAATGACACATCTCATAAACATCATCAATTCACAAAATTAAGACATGGGTTAGCTAGAGCAGGAAGCAACGATTACAAAAACGTGAAAATTATCAAAAATCGAGTTAAATTCACATACCAATTTGAGCCTAAGCTTATCGAAACCTTCAAAACTCTTAATCATTTTTTTCTTCTAGTTTCGATGGATGAACACCATTAAAATGCCACCATTTTGTCTTTATTTTATTATAATGACATTATTTATTCATTTACTTATTTAGCCCTTTATTTAAACATATTTAACATTTATATAACAAGGTTATTTTTGTCCCTTGCCACCCACTATCACTAATAATGGCCTAATTTCATTTTAAGGCCCTCTCAATCAATAGCCAACTCAATTAAGCACTCTCAGAATCAGCACACAGTATTTTGCACTTTATGCGATTTAAGTCCGTTTCGCAAATTAAACACACAATCAATAAAATCTTCACACAAAAATTTCACACAGGTTAAATCACATATTATAAACACCAAAAATAATATTAAAATATTATTCTGACCTTAAATTTGTGGTCTTAAAACTACTGTTTCGACTAGGGTCTAAATCGAGCTGTTACAAAGATCGAGTCAACACTCAACACATACTTGTTTTAGCCTAATTATACTTGTACCAGAAAAATTTGCTTAAAAAAGAGGGAAGAAAATCATGGGCTGTTGGATTTACCATAGGGAAAAAGATTTTAAAAGCCTTTAGGCAAACAACAAAAAGAGGAGAGATCCTTAGGCAAAAATAGAGGGTAGCAGGTGAGTAGTAACGGGAAGAGGAAGATGAAGGCAGTCCCTCTCAGCCACCACAGGACACTGTATCACTGGAGTGTTGGCTGGATAACTGAAAGCTATCCTCCTGAAGTTCTTCCATTATTTTTTGATTGCTCTTCATGAATTGATTTGTTGAAATGATGTTGAATGATACTTCGGATTTGAATTTTAATTGCCCACCCATGAGCTAAATTTCATAAGGTTGGGATTACTAGATAAAACTTTTATTTCCTTTAATGATTGAAACGTATATATACTTTAATACACTATTTCATTTAATGGTTTTTACAAAATTACATGTTTGCAAACATTAGACATAGATGGATGTACAACATGTTCATTTAATTAATCTAATTCTGAAAAATTTTAGGTTAATGAGATTGAAATTGACTAATATGAGCAAGTGTTCAACTGAATACTTATAGTAAACTCTAAACATAGAACAGTGTTCATACGGAAAGAAAAAAAAAGTGCAAGGTACCTTGCTAAAAGCATATAGACATATATCGCTTAAGGCAAGGTAACTCGAGGTTTTGCTATCAAAAGAAGCATACCAGTTTAGAACTTTTCTGAGCAGTAGATTAAGTAAGGTTTTACCTGGGCATTATTGTCAATAAGGGCAGATTTTGGTAATCTCGACCTTCCAAATCAACATCTTAGACCCTCTATCCTCTATCATTTGACGTGGTATCTTTGTCATAGCATTCTTTGTTGTTTATTTATCCGTTCGAATATTATTCTTGTAATTTCTATTGCATTTTCACTATTTACTTGACATAAAATTTTCCATTATTTATCAATTACACATATTATACACATTATGATTCCTTCAAATTACCACTGCATTCTTATCATTATTTTTGTCATTACATTAATCATACATCATTACAATAACTCAACCATTTTATACCCAACCAATCCATGTGGAGGCGATCTCACTTATTACTTTATTACTTGATTCGACGTGTATACTTGAACAATTTGAATATCATTTTATATGCAACAAGTTTTTGGCGTCGTTGTCAGGGATTGGCAATTGGTGAAATTCAGTTTGTTATTTTCTTATGTTTTATTAGTTTTAGCTAACTTAGTTGTATTTAATTTCTACAAGTTTTCCATAAGTGTATGGGAAGAGGCATTCCTACAAACGATGAGTATCCTTTTGACCCAGAGATTGAGAGAAATTCGCATATGAGGCAAAAAGAGCTGGGAATTATGGCTAGGGAAGGGAATGATCCTAGTCTCAATGATCATGGTCTCAATGATAATCCAAATGGTCAAGATGTTAATCCTTCTATTCTTGTGTGATTAATGATTGAGATAGACCAATTCAGGAACATATTGTTCCAATGTTGGATGATTTGGATCTAGAGCTAGTAAAACCACACATACAAGCTCAGCAATTCGAGTTGAAACTTGTAACATCCCAGAAATCGGGGGTTAGTATAATCGGGTTTGGAAATCAAGAGAGAGTGGTCATGCATTAATTTTTGAGATTATCTATGCATTTTTAGGAATAAATGAGGTATTGGTTTTTTGGGTAAGTGTTGGTGATACGTTTCTTGAAACCCAAGTTCAAATCTCTTCTCTCACCATTTTTATTATTTTTCTAATTTTGCCTCAAACCCTAGTATGTGACATGTCTTATTTTTAAAATAATTATTGCAAAATTATTTCAAAAATAAGGAAATAGCCTAGTGGTTAATTGATAAATGCATAAGCATTAAAATTAAATTGAGGTCCCAAGTTTGAATCCTTTCCTATGCAAAATAACTATTTTTTTCTTTCCAAAATCCCTTGTTTTTAATGTGTTTTCCATCCATATCCTTGTAACCCTAGGTATAAATTTAATTTTACACAAAATAATTAGCCTATAATCTATGTTTACTCACCCTAGCCATTCCTCCCCTTTCCTCTCCTCTTTGATCTTCAATTTTTTCCTTTCTTCCTCTATTGTTGTCTTCGCCTACACCTTATTTTAACATATCTTTATTTTTCTTTTTGTCTCAAGATTTGTTAAAATCTTCTCCACCATATTTCTGGTATTTTTCCTCATTAAAATCAGCCCCAAATCTGAAATCTTAAACTCCAAGATCGATCCCGAATATTTCCAAGAAAGTGTCATTGTCATTTCTCCCAACTAGCTTGTGTAAGATCTTTTCTCTCTTCAATTTTTGATTAATCTTGTCAATTTAAAACCTAAATTTCTATATATTTAATTTAGGGGAATTTTAAATATTTTAAAAGTATTTTTCCATATTTTTACTGTAACACCCCTAACCCATATTCGTCGCCGGATTAGGATCACGAGGTATTACCGAACACAAGTGCATATTCTAACATTCACACAAGTCATATTCATATATATAAAGAAAATAGCTAATTAAATATTAAACATACATTATTACTCATATTACAAATACGAATCATACCTCAAAATTTACACGAATCCATACCATGTATATAATCATTCTTTCAAACAAATAAACATGCCTCAAAGCTATACAATATATACATGCTTTACAAAACACATAACTCAAATCATATGCACATCACCTTAATAGTATTCGAATACCTAACATAAATTAAACACCTTACTTCATAGTTCTATACATGCTTATACACGACTTAATGTCCATAAGCAAACGCGACATTAACAACTCCATATTATGATCAAGCATATTTCATTAAACATTAAAATCTTATGCACATTTAACCATATCAAAATGAATCATTCAAGCATGATCATGTGCACACATTGCCATTCATTCTATCCTATATTTGGCTAGTAAGTTACCATATAAAACTATACGCAATTCATGCACTACTCATTTGACTAATATTAGCCATTTCCTAAATACATTTTCTGAATCAAACAGACCAAATTTTCAAGAGCTATGCATCATGCCAAACTCACACATGCTTTCTAAATTCATTCCTTGTCTATTCGGCCAACAAGATTAGCCACATAAATGGTACAAATTTTGCCATTCAATCATAAGCTAAGTTATGCTATTTCCTATCCTTAATAGAATGATCAATTCACAACCAATGATATCATAGGAATATATTTATTGGTCTTAGCTATTACTAGCCGAATATAAACATGCTTATTTAATCACTTAATAATTAATCATATAACCAACGAAACATGCTTATAACATAATCATCTGATCAAACCAAATCATCCTATTTTATAACCGAATGCATACCTAGACATGGCAATTTTTCACTAATAAATAACCAAATTAATGTGGCCATAAAACTATTAATTCGTCTATCACATTATACACATAAATAAAATCTAACCTTAAACTAACCAAATTGACCATCAAATACCAAGACATATATAACATGTCATATATCTGTTTATA
This sequence comes from Gossypium rotundifolium, assembly GCA_025506655.1. Classification (NCBI taxonomy): domain Eukaryota; kingdom Viridiplantae; phylum Streptophyta; class Magnoliopsida; order Malvales; family Malvaceae; genus Gossypium; species Gossypium rotundifolium. Next base: position 92,041,288 of record CP106731.1, read on the forward strand.
TTTAATCAAATTATCCATTTCTAACTGAACATGAGTGTGCACTCTTTTCTATTTCTAAGCTAATTCACAATATAAAACATATACATCTTTAACAATTCAACAACAAACCACAACTCAAACACATACATTAACCAATTTATTACATCAAACCGATTCATATATCAAGCAAACCACACATAAGTACCATGAAACATAAATCCCAACATGAACTTATATCATGATCAAAACTGCATAAACATAAACATCATTTCTAGCCATTTTCGCATGGCTTAATATTTACAATTTCAAAACCAACCAAAACATATGCTAGCCTATACATGCCATAAGTTCATAATTCAACCTTTTAAAATACCAAAATAACGATTGATAGTGTGATGGACTTCCTTGACGATCCCGAACTCATAACTAGCTTTCCAAAATCTATAAAACAACGGACAAACACACACAAAGTAAGCTTAAATAGCTTAGTAAGTCATAAGCAAATAAATTATCAAATGAACATTAGCATTATTATTTCAACTTGGCCGAATATGAACAATCTCATGTACATAATGATCACACCTTTAACATGTATAGTTCATATCATCATCTCAAGTACAATACTTCCCTTATTTTCATAAACATTTAACTTCGCATGTACCTGAACTATTTAGCTCAATTTCACATTCGATCTTAACTCAACATTACCCGTTGAACCATTTGGAATTAATAAGGATACTTGGATATCTCAAAAAGCTCATACTGTAACACCCCAAATCGGGCCTAAATGTTATGGCCGAATCTGGCGTGTCACATTGAAGTGTTTTCCAAAAACCATGTTTTCATTGAAAACCCTTCTTGAAATTTAAAACTTCTTTCCATTCAAAACTTGTACAAAACCTTAATTTGCATTTGTTTATTTTCAATCGTGGTTTATTAAAAATTTATTCCCTTTTAAAATGTTATTACCTTTAAAACTTTATTGTTGCGAAAGCTTAATTTAAAACAAATGATTTACGAAAACGTGATATTTAAAAAAAATGAGTTGCAGAAATGTAGTGCTTGAAAATAGTATTATTTCAAAAATCGTGTTCTACTTCTAGCAGATACAGATCACAATCAATAAAACCCCAAATTTAAAATCCAAAAATTATAGAGGTCTTTTCACAACCTGAATCAAAATCAATGTGCTTAAGTAAATGAGGGAAGCAGAAGTGCAGTTGTGTGGCCCTCTCCAAGTCCCTTGCAGCTCCGAACCGTTTAATGCTGGGGGTTACCTAAAAGGTTAAAAACGGGGTGAGTTTATGAAAAACTCAATGTGTAATCCCTTCGTTAAAGAAACAATCAATATACAGAAACATAATCAGTCTAGGCCTGAGCTCTTTAACAGTAACAATACAGTTAAGTTTAGTGCATATGTGGGCCAAAGCCTAAAGCAATATCATTTGGGTCACAGCCCATAATAGAATCAATTGGGCTTAGCCCATCATAGTAATAGTCTCAGTATGAATGATGCAAGATGCATGCAAAGCCATCCAACCCTGCACTTGCCTCCATCCAACCCTGCACTACCTGTGGGGAATAAATCACCCACGCCATCCCCACACTCCATGTGTTAGCACCGGTTGCAGCACTAACCAAAATCATAGCAAAGCTTCTAGTATATATGCGGCTTTAAGCCTTCAGTAACGGTCTCATAATTGGCACATAGCCATCAGTAACTGTAATAAGATTGGCACGTAGCCATCAGCTACGGTAATATAACCGCTACACAGCCATGGGTAAGTATGATCGACACAAGGTCATCAATAATTACGACCGGCACAAAGCCATGGATAAATATGACCGACACAAAGTCAACAATAATTATGATCGGCACACAGCCATGGATAAATATGATCGACACAAAGTCATAAACCAGAAGACACAGAGCCATAATTAGGTTGGCACAGAGCCATAATCAGATTAACTGGCTTAAAGCCATCGGTAGGTCTACAGTCATCTCGTGCGACTCGTACGACCATATCAGATCATTACTGGGTCTACAGTCATCTCATCCGACCCGTGCGACCCTATCAGAATAGTATTTCCTCCATAACCAATATCCCAACCCCATGCAGTATGTTATGTATACCAAATGTCTGGCCCACAAATCATCATATCATTCACAGTTAATTCAATCAAATCATAGTAAAATCAGTCAAATCATAGCACAAGTCAGTCATTTACCCTCGAAGGGAAAAATAGTTATTTACCCTACAGGGGCATTACGGTCATTTTACCCTACAGGGGTATTACGGTCATTTTACCTTAACAGGGGCATTATGATCATTTTACCCTATAGGGGCAGTACGATCATTTTACCCTATAGGGGAATTACGACATTACCATTATTACAGTGTAAATGAGCCCAAGGCCCAGTATTCGGCCCAAGTGGGCCCACACTCTTGTGGCCCATTTATCCTAAATTCGGTCACGGCTATGCGAACTTATAGCCTAGTCCAATTTTTTCCACTTTTCATAAATTTTGTCCTTGTGGGGCCCACAAGCCCATTGGGCCCACACGACACATTTCATCCAAACGATGCCCAAGATCACAAGAATGCTTATAGTGGCCTCTATAATCTATTGCCCATGATTTGTGGGCTCGGTTTACCATACGAGCGATCGCACGCTCGTGAGGCCTAGAATGACGAAGTTTTAACTTTTTGACTTTTGTCGATTCACAGCAGAGATAGTCTAATTACACACCTATTCGGGTTTTGACAATAACAAATTTAGTGTAACACCCTTTCGGCTTTTAAGTCGATTATAATTTACGAAAAACAGCTACACACCTTTTTCCAAAAGCCTACAAAACACCCTTTAAGCACCAACCTACAATCATCCCAAGTAATTAGTCATTCCTTCAACTGTTAACATTCTTAAGGACTAAAGCACAATGTAACGATCACCACCTACCACGATTAGATGATCTGGAATTAATCCCTTCAAAATTGTTTACACTCCACCACTCCTTGTGGAAAACCCTAGGGTCGCAACAAGTAAAATATCATTAAGAAGGAAATAATAATCGGTAATTAATAATTAATAAGAAGGTATTCAGTTTTTAAATGAAAAATAAGGGAACAAGTTTAATCCTAAAAAGTGAGAAGTATAACCACTTACTGATAATTAGAACCCTTGCAGCGCTGGAACAGTAGTAAATAAAGAAGAGAAGATTGACACAGAGAGAGGTAAACCAAAGTGATATTCGACCAGACTAGAAGGTAGAAAGTAGAATATTTTGACAGGGTACACAGACTGGAAGATAAAGAATATTCGGCTAGAAGAGAGTTTAATTTTAGGAAAGGGAAAAAATAGAGAAAAGAAAGGAAGATTTGACCTTAAAATCGGCCTATTGACAAAATGGGAAGGGTCGAAAGAACCAAAATAAGGGAAAAATGGTGTATGCAGCAAAGGAGAAGAAGAAAAAAAACACAAAAGAGAAGTGTGTACAGAAAAAATGCCAAAAGTAAACCTACCACATTTGGCCAAAGAGGGAAAAATAGCCAACTGAGCAGTACACCTCTCTTGGCTGAATTCTTGAGTGCCAAAGTCCCAAATCAGCACAAACTCCCTCCTCTCTCAACTCAATGATGTTCTCCCCGATTCTCTCCCCTTATCCCTCCTTTCATTTCTCTATGACCAGTTCAAACTCTCCCTTAGCTGTGTTTCATTCCAACTCTACTACTTACACAACTCAAGCAGCAAAATAAACACTCCATTGCGTAACCCAAGACTTGAACCTCAAACCTCACAGTTACACAACATGCCATCTTGCCACTACACCACAGGCTCTTTTTGTGTCATAAAACTAGCACTATTATTAATAAGGCCTATGTGTCAGTGTCTAGGTTCATTTAAGAGCAAAACTAAAAATTCTACAAAAGCCAAGACTTGAACCCAGGCTTCTCAAACACACCCAAATCACTTAGCCATTAAAGCAAACAAGCAACTTGTGTCATTTTCTTGCACACATAAATATTTATGTGCAGTCTCCTAGTTGATCTTGCGTTCAAGGCTCATTCCTTCTAGGCCCAAATTCAGGGCATTAGAATTTACCCCTCCTTAAAAAAATTTCATCCCCAAAATTTTCAACTATCTACTAATCGTTTAACATACACTACACCACTACACTGCCGCTACGCACTTTGATCCCAATATCACTAACACACTTTAACTAGAACTTGGAACCTCTCATACACATATCTAATCAATAAAGCAGACAGATATATATCACCTATGCATACAATTTCTACATCGAAACATCTCATCCAATCAAAACACATAGAGAACAACACAAAACCTAAACTCAAACATTTTAGTTTACTCTAACTAAAGTGTTCATTACAATCTAAGGAAATCTTAGTGTTTCCTATTGCATAATAGTAAAAACAGGGACTAGGGACTTACGGATTCGACGCAGGAGACTCGGTGAACCACACTTTTAGAAAAATAGTCGGTACACATTTCAAAAACTTTAATTTTTTTCAAACCTTTTTAAAATAATTCTTTCAAAAATTTAATTTTAAAACCCAATCCACGGTCAAGTTTTGTAACCTTGCTCTGATACCACTAAATGTAACACCCCAAACTCGGCCTAAACATTATGGCCAAATCTAGCGTGTCACATTGAATTGTTTTTCGAAAACCATGTTTTCATTGAAAACCATTCATGAAATTTAAAACTTCTTGCCATTCAAAACTTATACAAAACCTAAATTTGCGTTTGTTTATTTTCAATAGTGGTTTATTAAAAAGCTATTCCCTTTTAAAATTTTATTACCTTTAAAACCTTATTATTACGGAAGCTTAATTTAAAACAAATGATTTACGAAAATGTGATATTTAAAAAAATTGAGTTGCGAAACGTATCGTTTGAAAATAGTTATTGTTTTGGAAATCAGTGTTCTACTTCTAGCAGATACAAATCACAATCAATAAAGTCTCAAATTTAAAATCTAGAAATTATAGAGGCCTTATCACAACCCGAATCAAAATCAAAGTGCTTAAATAAATGAGCAAAATAGAAGTGCAATTGTGTGGCCCTCTCCGAGTCCCTCGCAGCTCCAAACCGTCTAACGATGGGGATTTCCTGAAAGGTTAAAAATGCGATGAGTTTACAAAAAACTCAATGTGCAATCCCTTTATTAAAGAAAAAAGTCAGTATATAGAAATAGAATCAATCTAGGCCTGAGCCCTTTAACAGTAATAGTATAGTTCAGTTCAGTGCATATGTGGGCCAAAGCCCAAAGCAATATCATTGGGTCACATCCCATAACAGAATCAATTGGGCTTAGCCCATCATAGTAATAGTCTCAATATGAATGATGCATGATGCATGCAAACCCATCCAACCCTGCACTTGCCTCCGTCAAACCCTACACTACCTATGGGGAATAAATCACCCACGCCATCCCTACACTCCATGTGTTAGCACCGGTTGCAGCACTAACTGAAATCACAGCAAAGCTACTAGTATATATGTGGATTTAAGCCTTCAGTAACAGTCTCATAATTGGCACATATCCATCGATAACTGTAATAAGATCAGCAAATAGCCATCAGCTATTGTAACAGCTCGATTTTAGGGCTAGTCGGAACAGTGGTCTCAGGACCACTAATCCGAGGTTAAGGAAATTATTTTAGTATTATTTTCTGTGTTATGGTATTAATATATGGCTATATGGAAATTTTGGTGCTTTAATTTTAGCAATAGAGTACTTAATTGTGAGAAAGGACTAAATCACATAAAGTGCAAAAGTTCTATTTTATAAGGTAGGGATACCTAATAGCTATATATTGTAAATTGGATGATTTTAAAGTGAAATTATGCCCTACTATATGTGTTGGCTGCCCATACAAGTTAAGGGGGACAAGAGCATTAAATGCTAGTCAAAGTTGGTGGAAATTAAGTGATAAAATGAATAAAATAAGATAAGCAAAATATGTTATCATCTTTCACTATTCACTCATCTCTTTCCATCGAAAATTCAAGAGAGGATAGAGTTCTTGGAGGTTCAAACTTTTAGCCACTCAATCCTCATTCAAGTAAGTGATTTAGGTGGTTTTTGTTGATGATTTTTGTACTTTTAGAGTCCCCAAAGCCTAAGCTAACTAATGAGGGGACTAATTTGTGAAATGGTTAAAAGTTTAGAGACTTGCCATGAGAGAGTTTATGTTGTTAGCTGAGTTTTTATGGAAGAAAATGAATGATGGGGAGGTTAGAGATAACTTTTGTGAAAGGTGTTGTCATGAAAACACCTAAATGGGACTAAGTTGTAAATGTTGTTAATTGGTAATAAATGCATGAAATAGTTAGATTTGTGGGTTGTTGTAAGAGGAATAAATGTTCAGCTAGGCTTATTTAATGGGAAAATGTGATGAAAAATGATTTACGAGCCTAGGGTAAAATAATAATTTTTCCAATATACAAGGGCAAAATGGTTATTTTTGCTGAAGTGTAGAATTTGATGTATATTAATCATGGAATGTCCTAAATGAATGAATTTCATTGTTATAGATCAAGAAGAGCGCAATTAACCTTGACCGCAGGAAAGGCAAGGTGATCGAGTAAATTGCTAGCTAACACATTTTGCATCGAGGTAAGTTTATGTGTAAATGAGGCATTTACATGCACATTATTGTTGTTAATCAGTGCATAGCATAATTGAGAACATGTATAATTCAAGTAGATAGAAAGTGGTAGTTAATGAATAATTCTTATATGAATGATGGAATAGATAAGTAGGTGTGTTATATCAAATTTTGATGGTGGGCTAAGTTCGATACCACCTTATTGTGCATGCGATACCATCGTCTATTAACCTTTTTGGTGGGCTGTATGCGATACCACCGTAATTAACCTTCTTGGTGGGCTATGTGCGATACCACCCTAATGAAGACTAATGGTGGGCTAAGTGCAAAACCACTGGGTAATGTATTTTGATATGGTGATGTGTTACATTAAGTGACCTTGTGATGCTCAGTGTAGGGAAATCGTTATTGAATGTATGCATTATGCTTGTGATGTGATTGAGGTGTGTAAATGGAGGAAATGATTAAGCCTAATCCTGAATGTAGATTGATTTCTTGCTTAGCAAATAATGCTACAAAAATGTTCTATTCATTTTAGAGTGTTATATTGTTAACATGTGAACTTACTAAGCTTTAAGCTTACTCCTCTCTCTTTCCCTTGTCTTATAGGGCTTAAGAGTCGAGCCGGGATACGTCAATAGCTAGAAGACTGCCCACACTATCTGCTTACTTCGGTATAATTAGATTAGTGATTTTGTATATGGCATGTATAGGACTAGACTAGTTAGATTATTTTTTTATTTTGACCAAAGGTGTTTTGGCTCTTGCTAAGACATTAATTTTGTAAATTGCCAAGAATGATGGCATATTTTATCATTAATGAAATTTCAAAGTTATCAATGTGAGTGCATGTGGATTAAAAGAGGTTTGTTAGTTTGTTAAATAAACCCATGTAGAGTAAGTGATATGGGCACGCCTCATCATGAACCGAGCTCAATCCGAGACCCGGTGGTGTTACCCCAAGGACCGATAACGAGGTCGCGCGCGAGACAATTTAAAGAGGCGATCGGAGTTCTAATCCAGCAAGCTTGGGATGATGCTAAGACCCTGTCGAATGGTGGTTTAACTCCGTGTTGCATACTTTTACGAGCTCACGAACAGGGAGACCTTCCTATGGCTATTCGGCCATAACTAATTGGCCTTTCAGCCTTAGTTAATTAGTTAATAGAAGATTTAGTTAAATAAAATGGACCAATTAAATAAGTGTTTTATTTATTTTGCTACATTTAAATAAATTTAAAATAAGTCTTAAGTTGTTGCATATTTATTAGTTAGCTTTAATATGTCCAGTTTAGGACATAATTAAAAGATGATGCATATTAATTGTGTCCAGCCAAATTTTAGAACATCTAGGGACATATTTATGGTGTGTTTTAGCTTTAAACATGACTTTAATATGTTGTTTTGTTGCTGGAAATTTAATGTGCGGAAATTATTAAAATTGCAGGTGTTTTGGGGACACCTTTTAAAGCTTGGGCGGCAGCTTCATTTATGGCTGTGTTGGAGCATGCGTGAGAGTTAATTAGCTGCTGGATAAAGCTTCCCAACGTGCCTTTTGGGCTCCCCAAAACGTCCATTGAAGGCTGAATATGCATGGTGTTGGACGGCAATAAAGATGGCTGAATGTTTCAGCTCTCAAGGTGCTTTTCAAGACATGTTTAATGCATGTGTGGGTAGAATTAAAGAAGCAGCATTTATGGCCATGTTGGACCACAAGTTGGACTTAATTTGCTGCTGGAGTAGCTTTCCAACGTGACTCTTGGAGTCTCTCACACGTTCATTAAGATGGACAGCAAAGAAGTATGCATGGAACACCCTTAAAAGCTTGTTTCCTCTCTTCAAGATAGGATTAATGAGTTGGTTGCTTGTTGGTACATCTCTCCATGCGTGGGAAGTAATTTAAAGATGGCATAGGAGTTTGGGAGGGCCATTCACATCCCCAATGCACCATTCAACATGGTTTGGCTGTTCAGTTTTTCCAAGGCTAACCATGCACATTCCTAGGCCGAATTTTAAGGGACATTCAGCTCCTTTTTCCCTTACATTAAATTCGGCTGCACCAAGCTCTTCTAGAAGCTGAACTTTTTGAGTTACATGGAAGAATGTGGACAGCAACTAAGGGCCGAAAATTCTAGAATAGTTTGGGGACATTGAATCCGAAAATTACTTAGAAACTAAGTTAAAATTTCATGACTTTTCAGTTAGCTTCTAAGTATTATAAATATCTGAAAATGGATAATTGTAGGGAACTTTTGATGAATTTTAGATCGTTATTCTGTCGAATTTGTGAGAGCACTACTCCAATTTCGTTTTAGGATTCGTTGGCTTATCTAGCAAGCTAGTGGCGTCAACCCTTCCTTCTACTATCCAAAAAATCGATACCGAGGTTCCTATCATTTCACGATAGTGGGTCGAGGTCCAAATTAAATCCCTAAAACCCGAACCTTAGGAAACCTATAAGTAACCGGGTCGATACCTTTCTCGGTATTGGTTCTTACTTGTTTCCTAAAGTACTAAATCGAAACCCAAACGTTCTTTCATCCTTAAACCGAAACCCAAACTTTTAAATTTTCTTGCTTAAACCAAAAACCGAACCATTCAATTCTTCCCTTACTTCAAAACATATCCCAACTACATCTAAATTTCTTTCTTCTTCGATACTCTGGTTTACGATCGAACTCCAAGCATACATCTCGTTTTCTCCTCGAGATCGAGACCGTATCATCTGGTATCAGAGCTGGTTAAACCGAGAGTTACGAAGTCCATCGACTAATCCGAAGCTGTTAATCGAAGATCCAAAGTAAGTTCAAAAAAAAATTTTGAAATTAAAAAAAAATTCGTAATTAAAAAAAATTCGTAATTAAAAAAATAAAAAAAAAGCGTTTAAAAAAAAGGAAATTCAAAAAAAAAAAGAAAAGAAAAGTGCTTGAACAAGTTTGATATATTGTTAAGGTTTATTTTGTTCTGTAAATCTCTTCTGTATTTTTTTTCCCTCTTTCCCCCTCGATCCAACTCTAAAACATCCCATTTTAGACCGCCTGAATCTTTCTTTCTTTCAGCCTACCTTTTAAAAAAAAATGACGTTACAACCTTTGATACCGTTTGAGGCCGACCCCTAAGCCCTAATAAGCCTTGACGAATCTAAACAACGAAATCACGAGAAGTGTAAGAGGTAAAAGGCACGAGATTGTGAGACTATTAGAGGGGAGGTAAAAGCCAAACTAAGAGTGTCAAACACGAGTGTGAGTGTCGTTGATTTTTTTTTCTTTCAGAGTGCACGGTGAGAATTGTTGTGAGGACTTAGTTTCAATACCGATGTCTCAAGAAGACAGGCAAAACACGGAGGGACAGCAAGGAAGACAACCTGTACGGAATGTTCCTGATTTACAAATGCAAGCCCTGTTACGAGAGATGGAGAGATTACTTGATCGAAGACTCAATCCTCTCGAAGATCGCCTCTATCAAGTGAAAGCTCGAAGGGCACGAGAGGTGACCCCTGAAGTGGCCAGGCAAAGACGGGGGCGACCTAATCAACGACGTGAGCAACCACAAGAAGTTGACGAAGACCTTAATGAAATCAGTGACGGTGAAAGCGATCAAGAATCCAACCTTAGTATTGGAAGGAGAGATCCCCGAAATCGTGGTCAAAGAGATCGGAGACGAGAAGACGATGATCTCAAGAATATCAAATTAACAATCCCTACTTTCCAAGGCAAGTCAGATCCCGAAGCCTACTTGGAATGGGAAAAAAAGATTGAACTTGTTTTCGACTGCCACAATTACTCCGAAAACAAGAAGGTCAAGTTAGCCGCTATAGAATTCTCTGACTACGCCATGATCTGGTGGGATCAGTTAGCGACAAACCGAAGGTGCAACGGTGAACGGCCAATCACTACATGGGCCGAAATGAAAGCGGCCATGCGACGTCGATTTATCCCTTCTTATTATCATCGGAGTTACATCGAAACTCCAACACCTTTCACAAGGGACGAAGCGTCGAAGATTACTATAAGGAAATGGAGGTCGCCATGATTCGAGCCGACATTCAAGAAGAGTGAGAAGCCACCATGGCTCGATTCTTAGTGGGCTCAACCGAGAGCTAGCCAATGTTGTGGAACTACAACATTATGTTGAGATGGAGGAAATGGTCCACATGGCCATCAAAGTAGAAAAGCGCTGAAGCAAAAGGAGCATCCCGCAGCTTTTACCACCAAAACCTTCAAGTGGGGTCAAAAGCGTAAGCAAGGGTTTCCTTAAACAAACCGAAGAATCCTACTTTCACCGAAGACAAACAAGCCTTTGGTGAAACAAGCAAAGGTAAGGCTCGAGATGTCAAATCCTAGATCTCGGGATATCAAATGCTTCAAGTGTCTTGGCCAAGGACACATAGCCACCAATGCCCGAATAGATGAACTATGGTGATGCGGGTTGATGGTGAGATTGAGGCCGAGGATGAAGAAGAATGCGAGTTGAATCCGCTTCAAGTTGATGAGGACATAGAACAACCTGTTGAAGGTGAGTTGCTCGTAGTCAAGCGAAGTCTTAGCCTACAAAATGCCGAAAACGAGGAGCAACGTGAAAATATTTTTCACTCGAGATGCCAAGTGCAAGGTAAAGTGTGTAGCCTTATCATTGACGGAGGAAGTTGTACGAACGTAGCAAGCACCCTTATGGTGGAAAAGCTAGGATTGACGACAACCAAGCATCCGACTCCGTATAAACTTCAATGGCTTAACGATGGCGGAGAACTCAAGGTTACCAAGCAGGTCCTAGTATCTTTCAGCATCGGAAATATTCCGATGAAGTACTATGCGACGTAGTGCCGATGCACGCGGGACATTTACTCTTGGGACGTCCATGACAATATGACCGTCGAGTGGTGCACGATGGTTACACTAACCGATATTCTTTCAAGCATCTTGGGAGGAACATGACACTTGCCCCCTTGACCCCTAAACAAGTCTTTGATGACCAACAAAAGCTTCGAATTTCCATTGATCAATCAAAAGAAAAAGAAAAAGAAAAGAATGTAAAAGTGAAAAATACGAGTAAAAAAACGAGCGAGAGAAAACAAAAGAGAGAAAAAGAAGAAAGTGAGAAAGAGAGCAAAAAAATGAGTGTCTTAGCAAAAGCAAGTGATATACGAAAGGCATTGAGTCTGAGGCATTCTGTGTATCTGCTTCTGTACAAAGAAGCATTTTTGAACACTAACGATTTACCCGATGATCTTCCGACTTCTGTTTTGTCTTTGATTCAGGAATACGAAGACATATTCCCGGAGGAGATACCCAGTGGATTACCACCCATCAGAGGCATTGAACACCAAATAGATTTGGTGCCAGGTGCTACTTTACCGAACCGACCTGCGTACCGGAGCAATCCCGAGGAAACAAAAGAGCTCCAACAGCAAATCACTGAATTGCTTGAAAAAGGCTACATCTGAGAGAGCCTTAGTCCGCGCGCTGTACCGGTATTATTAGTGCCTAAGAAAGATGGCTCATGGCGCATGTGTGTCGATTGTCGCGCCATCAACAAGATTACTGTAAAGTATCGACACCTGATACCCCGACTCGACGATATGCTCGACGAGTTAAGTGGAGCAAAAGTTTTCACAAAGATCGACCTCAAGAGCGGTTATCACCAAATTCGAATGCGTGAGGGCGATGAGTGGAAAATAGCTTTTAAGACGAAGCTAGGTTTGTACGAATGGTTGGTAATGCCATTCGGTCTTACGAATGCTCCAAGTACTTTTATGCGTCTTATGAATCATGTTTTACGAGCTTTCATTGGAAAATCATGTGTTGTTTATTTTGATGACATATTAGTGTACAGCAAAACTTTGGAGGATCACGTTCAACATCTACGAGCCATTTTAGAAATGTTGCGGAAAGAGGTATTGTACGCTAACCTCAAGAAATGTTCTTTTTGCACTGACAAGGTTGTTTTCTTAGGATACGTCGTGAGTGCAAATGGCTTGGAGGTTGACCAAGAGAAGATTCGAGCCATACAAGAATGGCCCGATCCTCGACGATTAGCCAAGTATGAAGCTTCCATAGGTTGGCTAGCTTTTATCGCGATTTGTGACCAACTTTAGCACGATTGCATCTCCTTTAACGAGCGTAATCAAGAAGAATTGACATTCCATTGGTCCGACAAGCAAGAGCGGTCTTTTAATGCCATTAAAGATTGTCTTGTTAAAGCTCCATTATTATCCTTCCCGATTTTTCTAAAACTTTTGAAATTGAGTGTGATGCATCGGTGTAGGAATTGGAGCCGTTCTCACTCGTAATGGACGACCGTTGGCTTACTTTAGTGAGAAATTGATGAGCTGCACTTAATTATCCTGTATGACAAAGAAATGTACGCACTCATAAGATCGCTTGAGACATGGCAAGATTACTTGAGGCCAAAGGAGTTTGTAATCCATTCGGATCACGAGGCACTCAAGTACATCAAAGGTCGACATAAGCTCAACAAACGGCATGCAAAATGGATCGAGTATTTGGAGTCATTTCCGCATGCGTAATTAAGTATAAGAAAGGTAAGGAAAATGTTGTGGCGTATCGTTATCCGAAGGTACACCCTATTGACTTTTCTTGATTCTAAATTACTTGGTTTCCATCATATAAAAGAACTGTACGTTGATGATGATGATTTTCGATCCATCTATAATGCTTGCGAGAATGGTACATTTGATAAGTTCTACAGGTACGAAGGATTTCTTTTCAAAGAAAACAGATTATACATACCAAAAAGATCTGTTCGAGAGTTGCTCGTATTAGAAGCACATAGTGGTGGCCTTATGGGACACTTCGGACGAGATAAAATGATGTCAACTCTACAAGAGCATTTCTTTTGGCCAAGAATGCGAAAGGATGTCGAAAAGATTTGCGAGCGCTGTCTAGCTTGCAAACGAGCGAAGTCACGGGTACAACCACATGGTCTATACACGCCACTTCCTATTTCGGACACTCCTTGGACCGATGTTTCCATGGATTTTATCCTTGGTTTGCCGAGATCAAAAACAGGGAAGGATTCAATCTTCGTTGTAGTTGATCGATTTTCTAAGATGTCCCATTTTATCCCATGTTCTAAGACTGATGATGCTGTGAACATAGCCAATTTGTTTTTCAGGGAAGTTGTACGTCTGCATGGAGTTCCGAGAACGATTGTATCAGATCGAGACGTAAAATTCTTGAGTCATTTTTGGCGGACTTTGTGGGGGAAATTAGGGACGAAACTAATGTTCTCAACCACTTGTCATCCTCAAACGGATGGACAAACTGAAGTAGTGAATCGAGTCCTTTCGACCCTACTTCGAGCATTGGTACGGAAGAATCTCAAGACTTGGGAGGAATGCCTGCCTCACGTAGAATTTGCATACAACCGAGCTGTTCATTCTGCGACCAAATTTTCTCCTTTCGAGACTGTCTACGGGTTTAATCCTCTTACCCCTCTTGATTTATTACCATTGCCTACTGACAAATTTGTCCATTGTGATGCTAGGAAAAAGGCGGACTATATCAAAGAGCTGCATCAGAAGGTGCGCGAGAATATTGAGGCAAGAACTGAGCAATACACACGACGAGCCAATAAAGGACGGAAACAAGTCATGTTCGAACCCGGAGATTGGGTATGGGTGCATATGAGGAAGGAAAGATTCCCAGCTCGTCGAAGAAACAAATTATCACCGAGAGGAGACGGCCCTTTCCAAGTTCTCGAGTGAATTAACGAAAATTCATACAAACTCGATTTGCCCGGTGATTATAACATCAGTGCCAGTTTTAATGTGGCTGATTTAACCCCGTTTGATGCAGGTACTGACTTGAGGACAAGTCATTTTCAAGAAGGGGAGGATGATACGGGCACGCCTCATCATGAACCGAGCTCAATCCGAGACCCGGTGGTGTTACCTCAAGGACCGATAACGAGGTCGCGTGCGAGACAATTTAAAGAGGCGATCAGAGTTCTAATCTAGCAAGCTTGGGATGATGCTAAGACCCTGTCGAATGATGGTTTAACTCCGTGTTGCATACTTTTACGAGCTCACGAACAGGGAGACCTTCCTATGGCTATTCGGCCATAACTAATTGGCCTTTCGGCCTTAGTTAATTAGTTAATAGAAGATTTAGTTAAATAAAATGGACCAATTAAATAAGTGTTTTATTTATTTTGCTACATTTAAATAAATTTAAAATAAGTCTTAAGTTGTTGCATATTTATTAGTTAGCTTTAATATGTCCATTTAGGACATAATTAAAAGATGATGCATATTAATTGTGTCCAAATTAATTTTAGAACATCTAGGGACATATTTATGGTGTGTTTTAGCTTTAAACATGACTTTAATATGTTGTTTTGTTGCTGGAAATTTAATGTGCGGAAATTATTAAAATTGCGGTGTTTTGGGGACACCTTTTAAAGCTTGGCGGCTTCATTTATGGTCGTGTTGGAGCATGCGTGAGAGTTAATTAGCTGCTGGATAAAGCTTCCCAACGTGCCTTTTGGGCTCCCAAAACGTCCATTGAAGGCTGAATATGCATGGTGTTGGACGGTAATAAAGATGGCTGAATGTTTCAGCTCTCAAGGTGCTTTTCAAGACATGTTTAATGCATGTGTGGGCAGAATTAAAGAAGCAGCATTTATGGCCATGTTGGACCACGAGTTGGACTTAATTTGCTGCTGGAGTAGCTTTCCAACGTGACTCTTGGAGTCTCCCACACGTTCATTAAGATGGACAGCAAAGAAGCATGCATGGAACACCCTTAAAAGCTTGTTTCCTCTCTTCAAGACAGGATTAATGAGTTGGTTGCTTGCTGGTACATCTCTCCATGCGTGGGAAGTAATTTAAAGATGGCATAGGAGTTTGGGAGGGCCATTCACGTCCCCAATGCAGCATTCAACATGGTTTGGCTGTTCAGTTTTTCCAAGGCTAACCATGCACATTCCTAGGCAATTTTAAGGACATTCACTCCTTTTTCCTTACATTAAATTCGGTGCACCAAGCTCTTCTAGAAGTGAACTTTTGAGTTACATGGAAGAATGTGGATAGCAACTAAGGGCCAAAAATTCTAGAATAGTTTGGGGACATTGAATCAGAAAATTACTTAGAAACTAAGTTAAAATTTCATGACTTTTCATTAGCTTCTAAGTATTATAAATATCTGAAAATGGATAATTGTAGGAACTTTTGATGAATTTTAGATTGTTATTCGTCAATTTGTGAGAGCACTACTCCAATTTCGTTTTAGGATTCGTTGGCTTATCTAGCAAGCTAGTGGCGTCAACCCTTCCTTCTACTATCCAAAAAATCGATACCGAGGTTCCTATTGTTTCACGATAGTGGGTCGAGGTCCAAATTAAATCCCTAAAACCCGAACCTTAGGAAACCTATAAGTAACCGGGTCGATACCTTTCTCGGTATTAGTTCTTACTTGTTTCCTAAAGTACTAAATCGAAACCCGAACGTTCTTTCATCCTTAAACCGAAACCCAAACTTTTAAATTTTCTTGCTTAAACCAAAAACCGAACCATTCAATTCTTCCCTTACTTCAAAACATATCCCAACTACATCTAAATTTCTTTCTTCTTCGATACTCTGGTTTACGATCGAACTCCAAGCATACATCTCGTTTTCTCCTCGAGACCGAGACCATATCAGTAAGATATAGGGATGTTAGAAGCTTGGCAAATAGCCTTTATGTGCCACACAAGTAGACACACGGGCGTGTGTCTAGGCCGTGCCAACCCTGCACCTTATTATTACTAATTAGAATAGGTCCCGAGCAAATCCCACGACCATGAGCATGAACCGTGTAAGACACACGGTTAGAAGACACGGGTGTGTCTAGGCCGTGCTAAATTAGTCAGTAACTCCCCACGGGCGGAAGACACGGGCATGTTGTAAGGGTACACGGGCGTGCCCCCATTTTACATGGGCATGCCCTAGTCGTGTGCGTTTTGGCAGAATGTTGGGGTTTTTAGGCATGGTGTGAGCACATGGGCATGTGTGTCATCTAGCACGGGCGTGTACTCCCTGTCTAGATGAAAAAGAAATTTTATAGGCCGTAAGATTTTCGATATGATCCTGAGAGTTCTCGTAGGTGTGATTGAGATCTCATAGGTTGAGTGTGAAGTAGTTGAAGCGATTCGAGAAGAGTAGTCACGTTGAGCCTAAGTGGCGATCTGGTAAATTGTTCGGTAACGTCTCGTGCCCGATTTCGATGGCGATTACGTGTAACACCCCAAACCCGGCCTAAAAGTTAGGCCCAAATTTGAAATGTCACATTAAAGGCACAATTCAAAATTGTTTTGCTAATTAAGAAATTAAGGCCCAAAAGCCAAAACCTAATAGACTTATTAATTAAAGATAAAAAAACCCATTTTATTATTTTAACCATTTAGTAAACCAAGTTTGAACATAAGAGCTTACTTAGGTTTAATAATTAAATAAACTTTTAATCTCAAAACCCAAATTAAATTCGAAGTCACAACGGAGTACAAGGTCTTATTTCGTCCACTGAAAATTAAGTAAATAAAACATGCATTTTGAAACAAATAAATGGAAATTCAAGCTTCTTGTAGTGTGGACATCTCTGAGTGCTCTCCCACGTTGAGTCGTCTATTCGAGATTACCTGAAACATTAAATTAAAGGGGTGTGAGTTTTGAAACTCAGTATGCACAACACTTGAAAAACAAATCACTTACAAATATCTACATTGGGCCTAAGCCCTATCAAAATCGGTGGTCTTGGGCCTTATCCCACAAAGACCTCATATAATATCATATCGTATCATTCATAAACAAATAATGCAAAACCCACCCCAAAAATCCATCCGTTACACACACCATTTCCCTTCCAACCTTATGACTCCTGTGGGGAATTCTAGCTCGACCCACCCCTCCGCTACACACCAAGGGTAGCCCGGTTGCAGTACTACCGAACATTGTAGCAAAGCTACTAATCAAATATTGGGCTTAAAGCCTCCAGTGGATCCATACCATACGGCCATGCAATCCTGGATCCATACCATACGGCCATGTGATCCTCGAATATTGACACAGAGTCATCAATATATATGTTAGGCACATAGCCACAGTAAATATGATTGGCACAAAGCCATAATAACATCACAAAGCCTTCGGTATTGGCACAAAGCCCATAATTACGACACGAAGCCCATATTAATGGCCCACAGCCCTCGGTAACATTATCGGTACAGCATGGCTGCTCGATGGCTAAAAGCCTGCGGTGGATCCATACCATACGGCCATACGATCCTGGATCCATACCATACGGCCATGCGATCCTCAAATCTTCCTCTGTACCATAATTCCCACCCATATGCATCCTAAGCAGAATATCATATGAATGCATCAAACATAAAAGTAACATCCACAAACTCATATTCGTCACATAGGGGTATTTTCGTCATTTCACTACCCAGGAGTATTTTCATAATTTTACCCTATAGGGGTATTTTTGGTAATCTCACAAATCAGGGGTATTTTAGTAATTTCACAAATTAGGGGTATTTCGGTAATTTTGTAAATCGGGGGTACTTTGGTAATTTTGCAAATTGGGGGTATTTTGGTAATTTTGTAAATTGAGGGTATTTTGGTAATTTCACAAATTGAAACTGGGGGTCTTTTGGTAATTTTGTAAACCGACGGTGTTTTGGTAATATCACAAATCGGGGGTATTTCAATAATTTTACAAATTAGGGTATTTCAGTAATTTCACAAATTAAGGGTATTTTAGTAATTTTACAAATCAAGGGTATTTTGGTAATTTTAAAAATTAGAGGTACTTCGATAATTTTACAAATTGGGGGTATTTTGGTAATTTTACAAATCGGAGGTATTTTGGTAATTTTGCAAATCGGGGGTATTTTGGTAATTTTGCAAATTAGGGGTATTTAGATAATTTCGTAAATCGGGGGTATTTTGGTAATTTTGTATATCAGGGGTACTTCGATAATTTTGCAAATCGGGGGTACTTCGATAATTTCATAAACTGGGGGTATTTTGGTAATTTCGCAAATGGGGGTACTTTGGTAATTTTGCAAATCGGGGTATTTTGGTAATTTCACAAATCAGGGATATTTTGGTCCCTTTCGGGTTTTAGCTATGAACTTTGGCCCATCAACAAGTCTTTGCGGCTAAAGTGAACAGACACTACGCATCAGGTAGGATTCCAGAAAAGAGGAGGTAGGCCACTAGGGCCGCTTAAGTACCAAGTTCTCCCTAGATCCAATCCTAGACATGCGTACGCCCGTTGCCACACTCCAACCCTGAAACTTGTTCATAGACATGTTTAATTAGAATTAACTCTTATGGAATTTACGAGTTGTTCAAACTAGACCTAAGGTCCATAAACCCTAACATACATGCCTACGTCCCCATAAGCCCAAATCACTCCCTTACGGCCCATTAGGCCCAAATCTCATCATATGGCCTATTAGGCCCAAAAAAAATCCAATTCATGTATCATGCATGACTAATTCAATTTGTATAACTAACCAAACCATTTCATCAAACTTAGCCTCAGGGCCCACCGGGCCCATTTAGCCACTTTCAGCTTTGCCAATTTCGTGTGTGTAGTGTTTGTACACACCTGGTAACCAGGCGCACTGCAAACCCCTTAGTCATGAACATACAATTGACATCACCTAACGATTAATCATAACTTAATATACACTTACCAGAAACTGAAACCTCACCGTGTACCTCACATTCTAGTAGCCCTTCCTTTGCTACTATTGGCGATTATCCTCTAGGTCTGCACCCAAACGCCCACCAAGGTATCTTACCGTGTACCTCACGTTCTCGTAGCCCTTCTTTCTTTGTATCTTACCGATGTGGGATCCCTCCGTTAGTAGAGTTTAAATCCAACTCAAACTCTTCTCTCTAATCCGCAAAATAAATACTCCCTTACTTGTCATGAGATTCAAACCTTGGCTCCCTTGCACCCTTACTGATGCCTTGCCACTAGACCACTCACTTTCTTATGTCTAAAATCATGGACAACTAAATATAACCCTATGCCAAAATTCTAGAGTCCATTTAAAAAGAAATCCAAAATGCAAGAGCCAAGACTTGAACCTTGGACCTCTTTCCTTCCTTGTGGCGTCACCTCCTTGTCCCTTATGTGGCATCACTTTGCCAGTACACCACACACTCCACTTGTCATTTTTCCCCACATTTTATTCTTAAAGCCTACCTACCAACTCCCAGTGTTTTTTTCACCTAAACCAAAATTTTTCCTATGGCCTAACTTTAACTCAGGACTTTATAAAAGCCTCATAACCTTCTAAAATCACTCACATACTGAATCCAACTTGCCTTAGTACCATTCTCTTGTTCTTAAAAATTTTAAATGCTACTACCCCCAAGGCCCATTGGGCCCAATCCTACTAGGCCCAACTTTGGGATGTTACATTACGGGTAAGGGGTGTTACATTTAGTGGTGTCAAAGCTATGGTTTAGTCAGTTCTAGGACTACCGTAGTGTGTGTGGGACTCTAGCTATACATGCCATAAGTATATAATGATAGTGTGGTGGCTTCTAATGATTTTTAAAAAAAATTGTTTTATGTAGTATATGGATTTCGATCAATCGGCTACTGGTGACGTAGCTAGTAATGCGCTGGCTCCTGGGCAAGGGACCGCGCCTGTGCAAAGTGAACCCGAGACTAGGGGTCAAGGAGAAGAGGCTCGAGAAGCCTTTCTCCAAATGATGAGCAATTGGTACACCGAGTATGTACGAGCTAATCCCAATGCTCAACCTCCTCTACCTCTTCCTATACCTCAGCCAGTTCCTGTGGCTCCCCAAGGTGTAGAAATAGTGAGGACAAATAAGCCCCCGGTAGATAAAATTCAGAAGCAAGGGGCTGAAGATTTTCGAGCTAATAAAGATGATGACCCTGAGCGGGTAGAGTTCTAGCTTGAGAACTCAATGAGGGTGTTTGAGGAACTCTCCTGTACACCCGAGGAGAGCTTGAAATGCGTTGTATCTTTGCTGAGGGACTCAACATACCATTGGTGGAAAACATTGACATCAGTTGTTCCTAAAGAGAGGGTAATGTGGGACTTTTTCTTGGAAGAGTTCAAAAAAAGTATATAAGTCAAAGGTTTATAGACCAGAAGTAGAAGGAATTCCTTGAGTTAAAGCAAGGAAAAATGACGTATGAATATGAGCGTGAATTATTCATTTCGATGAAATGCATGCAGGAATGTGTATCCACGGAAGCTACCCTATGCAAGAGGTTTGAAGACGGGTTGAATGAAGACATCAAACTTTTAGTTGGGATCTTAGAACAAAAAGAATTTGTGATACTGGTGGATCGGGCTTGTAAGGTCGAAGAATTGAGTAAGGAAAATAGGAAAGCCCTGAGTGAGGCTCGTTATGCGAGGAAGAGGCCGATGAGCAAGTCATACCAATCTCAATTGAAGAGGTCTAGAGAAGGGAACCCTCGGATGACTACGCCAGTCGGGTATTCGCAGAGAGATCGAGGTAATACGTATTCGGGTTCAAGAGTTTAGGCCACCTCAATTGCAAGTGTGGGCAATCCAAAGTCCAAACTAGAGTGACCAAGTTGTGGCAGACATCACACTGGGAAGTGTTGGGGAAATAATCCAAATTGCTACAACTGTGGATCACCCGACCATTTCATTCGAAACTGTCCTGAAAGAGATGACAAGGAAAAGAAGCAGGAGGTAAGATCAAGCAGTGCATCTTTTAGAGGTAGGCCATAAAAGAACCCGGAGGTGGGACTAGTGGTAGAGGTGTATCACGAGACACTACTGTAAGGTCAGAGGGTCGGGCACCAGCAAGAACCTATGCTATTCGCGCTCGAGAAGAGGCATCATCACCGGATGTAATAACGGGTACATTTTCTCCCTATGGCACCTCTATTATTGCTTTGATTGAACTGGGGTCGACCCATTCTTATATTTGTAGGGATTGGCAATTAGGTTGAATATGACTATTGAGTCTACTGAATTTGTGATAAAAGTATCAAACCCCCTAGGAAAATAGGTGTTAGTTGATAAGGTGTGTCGGAACTTTCCTTTGACAGTTAGGGGTCATTATTTTCCAGCAAACCTTATGTTGGTGCTGTTTGATGAGTTTGACTTGATTCTTGGTATGGATTGGTTGATTGCCCATAGCGTTTTAGTGAATTGTGGTAGCAAATTTATTGAATTGAAGTGTGAAAATGGAGATGTTATTCAGGTTGAATCAGGTGAGTCAGACAACCTACCGGTGATGATTTCTTCCATGGTAGCTGAGAAATGTTTGAGAAAAGGATGTGAATCGTATCTTGCCTTTGTACTGAACAGTTAAGAGTCTGAGGCAAAGGTTGAAACCGTGTCAGTTATATGTGAGTATCCTGATGTATTCCCAGAAGAGTTACCTGGACTACCTCCAATCAGAGAGGTTGAGTTCGAAATTGAGTTAGTTCCGAGAATAGCACCTATTTCCATCACTCTATACAGAATGGCACCGTTGGAGTTGAAAGATTTGAAGGTCTAGTTGCAAGAGTTGACAGATAAGGGTTTTGCAAGACCAAGCTTTTCGCCGTGGCGTGCTCCGGTATTATTTGTGAAAAAGAAAGATGGATCGATGAGATTGTGTATAGACTACAGACAGCTCAACAAGGTGACGGTGAAAAATAGGTATCCTTTACCGAAGATAGATGATTTATTTGATCAACTGAAGGGAGCTATGGTGTTCTCCAAGATTGATCTGAGATCCAGTTATTACCAGTTGAGGGTTAAGGAACAAGACGTGTCGAAAATAGCATTCAGGACGAGGTATGGCCATTATGAGTTTTTGGTCATGCTGTTCGGTTTAACGAATACTCCTGCAATTTTTATGGACTTAATGAACCGTGTCTTCTGATCGTATTTGGATATGTTTGTAGTTGTTTTTATCGATGACATATTGGTCTACTCCCGAGATGAGTGTGATCATGCAAAGCATTTGAGAATTGTCTTACAGACCTGGAGAGACAAGTAATTATATGCTAAATTTAGCAAGAGCGAGTTTTGGCTCTAGAGGTCGGATTCCTAGGACATGTTGTATCAGGGGAAGGCATTAGAGTTGATCCCGAAAAGATCTCAGCTATTGTGGAGTGGAAACCACCAAGGAACGTGTCAGAACTCAGAAGCTTTCTAGGTTTGGCGGGGTACTATAGGTGGTTCATGGAGGGATTTTCTATGATTGCTACCCTGATGAAGAAATTATTGCACAAGGATGTTAAGTTTGAATGGACTGAAAAATGCCAACAGAGTTTTGAGAGACTAAAAATGTTGTTGACAGAAGCACGGATTTTGGTACGGCCTGAGTCAGGAAAGGAGTTTGTGGTCTACAGTGATGCTTCCTTAAATGGTCTTGATTGTGTGTTGATGCAAGAGGGTAAGGTGGTAGCTTACGCCTCGAGACAGCTAAAACCACATAAGAAGAATTATCCGACTCATGACCTAGAATTGGCCGCTATTATTTTCGCGTTAAAGATTTGGCGACATTACTTGTATGGTGAGAAGTGTCGAATATTTGTGGATCATAAGAGTTTGAGGTACTTGATGAATCAAAAGGAGTTAAATTTACGGTAACGATGATGGCTTGAATTACTGAAGGACTACGAGCTAGTGATGGATTACCCCTGGGGAAAGCAAACGTAGTTGCAGATGTTTTGAGTAGAAAATCCTTGTATGCTTTGAGAGCTATGAGCATGAGTTTGTCATTGTCTGATGATGGCGCTATACTGGCTGAGTTGAGAGCTAGGCCACTATTTGTTCAACAAATATGTGAAGCCAAAAGGAATGATAATGAGATACTAGCTAAAAGAGCTAAGTGTGAATCAGGAGCTGATTCTGAATTTTGGGTAAGTTCAATTGGTTGTTTAATGTTCCATGATAGAATTTGTGTACCTAAAGATGACGAGTTGATCCGAGAAATTTTACAAGAAGCATAGTAGTTATCTATCAGTACACCCAGCAGCACGAAAATGTACAATGATCTGAAGAAATTTTATTGGTGGCCAGGAATGAAAAGAGACATCTCGAGTATGTAACAAAATGTCTGATCTGTCAACAAGTGAAAGCTGAGCATCAAGTACCTTCGAGATAACTTCAACCAGTGATGGTTCCCGAGAGGAAGTGGGATCGTATTACCATGGACTTTGTGACGGGGTTACCTTTGACTCCTAAAAAGAAAGATACTGTGTGGGTTGTTGTTGATAGATTAACAAAGTCGGCTCACTTTATACCTGTGCGTATTGATTATTCACTAGAAAAGTTAGCCGAGTTGTATATTGCAGAGGTAGTAAGGTTACATGGAGTGCCTATATCCATTATCTTGGATAGAGACCCGAGATTTACTTCGAGGTTTTGGAAGAAGTTACAAGAGGCCTTAGGTACAAGGTTGAATTTTAGTACTGCTTTTCATCCTCAAATTGATGGTCAGTCTGAGAGAGTAATTCAAGTTCTTGAAGATATGCTCCGATGCAGTGTGCTAGAGTTTGAAGGTAGTTGGGAAAGATACCTACCCTTGGTCGAATTTGCTTACAACAATAGTTATCAATCGAGCATACGGATGGCACCGTATGAAGCCTTATATGGTTGTAAGTGTTGGACTCCTTTGTATTGGATCGAGTTGGGTGAGAAGCAAATCCATGGATTGATTTAGTTAAAGAAACTAAGGAAAAAGTGAAAGTGATTTGGGATAGTCTGAAAGCTGCTTTAGACCGACAAAAGTCATACGCAGACTTGAAAAGAAAAGAAATTGAGTTTCAAGTGGGTGACAAAGTATTTTTGAAAGTGTCACCGTGGAAGAAAATATTAAGATTTGGTCGAAAGGGTAAATTGAGTCCGAGATTCATAGGGCCGTACAAAATTACTGAAAGGATTGGGCCAGTGGCATGTCAGTTGGCTTTACCAGTAGAGTTAGAGAAGATTCACAATGTGTTCCATGTATCAATGCTAAGGCGTTATCGTTCCGATCCCTCGCATGTGCCTTCTCCCATGGAAATTGAGATACGACTGGATATGACATATGAGGAAGAGCCGATTAAAATCTTGGCTCAAGAAGTGAAACAGTTGAGGAATAAGGACATAGCCTTAGTAAAAGTGTTGTGGCAAAAGCACGATGTAGAAGAAGCTATGAGAGAGCAATATCCAAACCTCTTTACCGGTAAGATTTTCGAGGGTGAAAATCCCAAAAAGGGGGAGAGAGTTGTAAAAGCCCGAATTTGGGGCTAGTCAAAATAGTGGTCTCGAGACCACTAATCTGAGGTTGAGGAAATTATTTTAGTATTATTTTATGTGTTATGGCATTAATATATGGCTATATGGAAATTTTGGTGCTTTAATTTTAGCAATAGAGTACTTAATTGTGAGAACGGACTAAATCGCATAAAGTGAAAAAGTTCTATTTTATACGGTGGGGTACCTAATAGCTATAGATTGTAAATTGGAGGATTTTAAAGTGAAATTAGGCCCTATTATATATGCTGGCCGGCCATACAAGTTAAGGGGGACAAGAGCATTAAATGCTAGTCAATGTTGGTGGAAATTAAGTGATAAAATAAATAAAATAAGAGAAGCAAAATATGTTATCATCTTTCACTATTCACTCATCTCTTTCCACCGAAAATTCAAGAGAGGATAGAGTTCTTGGAGGTTCAAACTTTCAGCCACTCAATCCTCAATCAAGTAATGATTTAGGTGGTTTTAGTTTATGGTTTTTATACTTTTGAAGTCCCCAAAGCCTAAGCTAACTAATGAGGGGACTAATTTGTGAAATGGTTAAAAGTTTAGAGACTTCCATGAGAGAGTTTATGTTGTTAGCTGAGTTTTTATGGAAGAAAATGAATGATGGGGAGGTTAGAGATAACTTTTGTGAAAGGTGTTGTCATGAAAACACATAAATGGGACTAAGTTATACATGTTGTAAATTGGTAATAAATGCATGAAATAGTTAGATTTGTGGGTTGTTGAAAGAGGAATAAAAGTTTATCTAGGCTTGTTTAATGGGAAAATGTAATGAAAAATGATTTACGAGCCTAGGGGCAAAATCGTAATTTTTCCAATATACAAGGGCAAAATGGTCATTTTTGCCCAAGTGTAGAATTTGATGTATATTAATCATAGAATGTTCTAAATGAATGAATTTCATTGTTATAGATCAAGAAGAGCGCAGAATTAACCTTGACCATGGGAAAGGCAAGGTGATCGAGTAAATCGCTAGCTAACATGTTCTGCATCGAGGTAAGTTTATGTGTAAACGAGGCATTTTACATGCACATTATTGTTGTTAATTAGTGCATAGCATAATTGAGAACATGTATAATTCAAGTAGATAGAAAGTGGTAGTTAATGAATAATTCTGGTATGAATGATGGAATAGATAGGTAGGTGTGTTATATCAAATTTTGATGGCGGGCGAAGTGCGATGCCGCCTTGTTGTTTAATTACGATGGGCTGTGTGCGATACCATCGTCTGTTAACCTTTCTGGTGGGCTGTGTGCGATACCACCGTAATTAACCTTCTTGGTGGGCTATGTGCGATACCACCCTAATGAAGACTGATGGTAGGCTAAGTGCGAAACCACCGGGTAATGTATTTTGATATGGTGATGTGTTACATTAAGTGACCTTGTGATGCTCAGTGTAGGGAAACCGTTATTGAATGTATGCATTATGCTTGTGATGTGATTGAGATGTGTAAATGGAGGAAATAAGTAAGCCTAATCCTGAATGTAGATTGATTTCTTGCTTAGAAAATAATGCTATAAAAATGTTTTATTCATTTTAGAGTGTTATATTGCTTACATGTGAACTTACTAAGCTTTAAGCTTACTCCTCTCTCTTTCCCTTGTCTTATAGGGCTTAAGAGCTGAGCCGAAATACTCCAATAACTAGAAGACCACCCACATATCGCATACTTGATATAATTAGATTAGTGATTACATATATGGCATGTATAGGACTAGACTAGTTAGATTATTTTTTTATTTTGACCAAAGGTGTTTTGGCTCTTGCTAAGACATTAATTTTGTAAATTGCCAAGAATGATGGCATATTTTATCATTTATGAAATTTCAAAGTTATCAATGTGAGTGCATGTGGATTAAGAGAGGTTTGTTAGTTTGTTGAATAAACCCATGTAGATTAAGATATAGGGATGTTAGAAGCTTGACAAATAGCCTTTATGTGTCACACGGGTAGACACACGGGTGTGTGTCTAGGCCGTGCCAACCCTGCACCTTATTATTACTAATTAGAATAGGCCACGGGCAAATCCCACTGCCGTGTGCATGAACCGTGATGACACATGGTTAGAAGACACAGGTGTGTCCAGGCTGTGCTAAATTAGTCAGTAACTCTCCACGGGCAAAAGACACGGGCATGTTGTAAGAGTACACGAGCGTGCCCCCATTTCACATGGGCGTGCCCTAGCCATGTGAGTTTTGGCAGAATGTTGGGGTTTTTAGGCACGGTGTGAGCACATGGGCGTGTGTGACTACACACGGGCATGTGTGTCATCTAGCACGGGCGTGTACTCCCTGTCTAGATGAAAAGAAATTTATAGGCCGTAAGATTTCTGATATGATCCCGAGAGTTCTCGTAGGTACGATTGAGATCTCATAAGTTGAGTGTGAAGTAGTTGAAGCAATTTGAGAAGAGTAGTCACGTTGAGCCTGAGTGGCGATCAGGTAAATTGTTTGATAACGTCTCATGCCCGATTCTGGTGGGGATTACGGCTAAGGGGTGTTACAGCTACTGTAATATAACAGCCACACAGCCATGGGTAAGTATGATTGACACAAGGTCATCAATAATTACGACCGAGCACACAGCCATGGATAAATATGATCGACACAAAGTCATCAATAATTACGATCGGCACACAACCATGGATAAATATGATCGACACAAAGTCATAGTTTAGATGGCACAGAGCCATAATTAGGTTGGCATAGTGCTATAATCAGATTATCTGGCTTAAAGCCATCGGTAGGTTCGCAGTCGTCTCGTACGACCCATACGACCTTAACAGATCATTACTGGGTCCACAGTCATCTCATGCGACCGGTGCGACCCTATCAGAATAGTACTTCTTCCATAACCAATATCCCAACCCCATGCGGTATGTCATGTATGTCGAATGTCTGGCCCACAAATCATCATATCATTCACAGTTAAGTCAATCAAATCATAGTCAAATCAATCAAATCATAGCACAAGTTAGTCATTTACCCTCGAAGGGCAAAATAGTCATTTACCCTATAGGGCATTATGGTCATTTAACCCTACAAGGGCATTACAGTCATTTTACACTATAGGGGTACTACTGTCATTTTACCTTAACAGGGGCATTACGGTCATTTAACCCCACAGAGGCATTACAGTCATTTTACCCTATATGGGCATTACGGTCATTTTACCCTACAGGGGCATTACTGTCATTTTACCCTATAGGGGTATTACGATCATTTTACCCTACAGGGGCATTATGGTTATTTTACCATATAGGGGCATTACGGTCATTTTACCCTACAGGGACATTACGGTCATTTTACCCTACAGGGGCATTACACTCATTTTACCCTACAGGGGCATTATGGTCATTTTACCCTACAGGGGCATTATGGTCATTTTACCCTACAGGGGCATTACGGTCATTTTACCCTACAGGGGCATTACGGTCATTTTACCCTACAGGGGCATTACGGTCATTTTACCCTACAAGGGCATTACGGTCATTATGGTGTAAATGGGCCCAAGGCCCAATATTCGGTCACGACTATGCGAACGTTATAGCCCTGTCCAGTTTCTACCATTTTCTATAAATTTTATCCGTGTGGGGCCCACGAGCCCATTAGGCCCACACGACCCATTTCAGCCAAACGAGGCCCAAGATTACGAGAATGCTTGTAGTGGCCTCTACAATCTATCACCCATGATTTGTGGGCTCGGTTTACCACACGAGCGATCGCACGCTCGTGAGGCCTCGAATACCGAAGTTTCAGCTTTTTAGCTTTTACCGATTACACACCTTTTCGGGTTTTGATAGTAACAAATTTGGTGTAACACCCTTTCGACTTTTAAGCTGATTATCATTTACGAAAAATAGTTACACACCTTTTTCCGAAAGCCTACGAAACACCCTTTGAGCACTAACCTACAATCATCCCAAGTATTTAGTCAGTCCTTCAACTATTAACATTCTCAAGAACTAAACCACAATGTAACGATCACCATCTACCACGATTAGATGATTTGGAATTAATCCCTCCAAAATTATTTACACTCCACCACTCCTTGAGGAAAACCCTAGGATCACAACGAGTAAAATATCGTGAAGAAGGAAATAACAATCGGTAATTAACAGTTAATAAGAAGGTATTTAGTTTTTAAACGAAAAATAAGGGAATAGGTTTAATCCCAAAAGTGAGAAGTATAACCACTTACCGATAATCAGAACCCTTGCAGCATTGGAACAGCAGTTAATAAAGAAGAGAAGATCGATGCAGAGAGAGCAAACCAAAGTGATATTCGGCCAGACTAAAAGGTAGAAAGTGGAATATTTGACAAGGTACACCGATTGGAAGATAAAGAATATTTGGCCAGAAGAGAGTTCAGTTTGAAGAAGGGGAAAAAGGGAGAAAACAAAGGAAGAGTTAACCTTAAAATCGGCCTATTGACAAAAAAGGAAGGGTCGAAAGAACCAAAAGAAGGGAAAAAGGGTGTATGCGGCAAAGGAGAAGAAGAAAAAAAGCAAAAGAGAAGTGTGCAGAGAAAAAAATGCCAAAAGAAAACCTACCACATTCGGCCAAAGAGGGAAAAATAGCCAACTCAACAGTACACCTCTCTTGGCCGAAATCTTGAGTGCCAGAGTCCCAAATCGGCAC
Source organism: Gossypium rotundifolium (assembly GCA_025506655.1). Taxonomy (NCBI): domain Eukaryota; kingdom Viridiplantae; phylum Streptophyta; class Magnoliopsida; order Malvales; family Malvaceae; genus Gossypium; species Gossypium rotundifolium. The sequence goes on from CP106731.1 coordinate 92,070,825, forward strand.
AAACTCCCTCCTCTCTCAACTCCATGATTTTCTCCCCGATTCTCTCCCCTTATCCCTCCTTGCATTTCTCCATGACCAGTTCAAACTCTCCCTTAGCTGTGTTTCAGTCCAACTCTACTACTTACATAGCTCAAGTATCAAAATAAACACTCCATTGCGTAACATAAGACTTGAACCTCAGACCTCACAGCTACACAACACGCCACCTTGCCACTACACCATAGGCTCTTTTTGTGTCATGAAACTAGCACTATTATTAATAAGGCCTATGTGTTAGTGTCCAAGTTCATTTAAGAGCAAAACTAAAAATTCTGCAAAAGCCAAGACTTGAACCCAGGCTTCTCAAACACTCCCAAACACACCTATATCACTGAGCCAGTAAAGCAAACAAGCAACTTGTGTCATTTTCTTGCACACATAAATATTTATGTGCAGTCTCCTAGCTAATCCCACGCTCAAGGCCCATTCCTTCTAGGCCCAAATTCGGGGCGTTACATGTACAATCCCAACATCCCAGACAAGGTCTTACATGTAATCAAATATCGATGCCACTGTCCCAGACAGGGTCTTACACGAAATCATATATGATGCGAATGTCCCAGACATGGTCTTACACGTAAATCTCAAACCGATGCCAACGTCCCAGGCGTGGTCTTACACGAAATCACATATTGGAATCCTATGTCATGACATATGTATCCAAACTATTCCTATGGTTCGTACGGGGCTTTTGAACATCGTAATTCAATCGTTTCAAGCTCGTAGTTACTTCTCCCATACTTATATCAATTCGGCATACACATATATAGTTACTAAAAATCAATTCGGCACAATTAAATACATTTTCATATGAATTTAATTGTAATTATTTACTTATGAACTTACCTCGTACTGAGACGAACGGACCGGATGGCTATTCGACAACTTTTGATTTCCCCCGATCCGAATTCGATTTCTTTCTCTCTTGATCTAAAATAATTAAAATTTGATTTTATTAATAACATATTCATTCAATTTCATCCAAAAATACATAATTTGGGCATTTTTCATTTTAGCCCCTAACATTTCACATTTTCACAATTTAGTCCCTATTTCAAAATAACTCAAATTACTCAAAATTTCAACAAACTCATGTTAGACCAAATTTACCTTAGGTCCTTAGCAGCCCATTTATTTAATTTATTTCACAATTTTACCCCTCAATTTACAAATTTTATAATTTAATCCTTAATACACATTTTATCAAAATCACTTAATTAAGCATAATAATACAAAGATTTATTTTTCATCATTAAACAAAAAATTCATCACATTATCAAAAATGGAAAATCTCAAATTCATCATCAAATCCAAAAATTAAAGCATGGGCTAACTCGTAAACGAAGCAACGATCTCAAAAACATAAAAATTATCAAAAACCGGAGTAAAACACATACTCGAATCAAGCTCCCTAGGTGCCGAACTTCAAGGCTTCATCCATGGCTTCTTTTCTACTTAGAAATTGGCCAAAAAGATGATAATAATGGCCATTTTAAGTTTTGTTTTATTTAATTACATTTTATTATTCATTTACCATATTAACCTTAAAATAATAATATGAAAACCATATAATGGTTGTCCACTACCGTCCATGATAATATTAAATGGCCAAATTTCACTTTAAGGACTCCACATTATAAAAGCCATAACAATATAGCACTTTAAGAAATAGCATGCCACTTTTTCATTTTACGATTAAGTCCTTTTATCAATTTAGACACATAAACGATAAAATTTTCATACGAAACTTTCAAACATATCAATTCACATACTGTCAACACCAAAAATAATATTAAAATATTTTTTAACTTCAAATTTATGGTTTCAAAACCACTGTTCCAATTTAGCTAAAACTGGGTTGTTACATTTAATGGATATTTAACTCGTTTTTAAATTAGCCCCAAATTTGGCCACAGCGAGTGGTGGTGCGTGCGTCTATGTGCAAAAAAGGGCCTATTTTGTTTCTTGTTTCTTGCTCATCTTTTCCCAGTATTAATTTGAGTTCTTGCACCCTCTTGATCAACCTTTAATCACATTTTAATTAGGTAAAGATGTTCTTGATCAATTAGCCATTCGGATTTCACAATTCGGAAGCGTAAGTGCGATTGATTGTAAACTAGTTTGTTTTTTCGACAAAGTTATTGTGAAAAGGTTATGGATTGATTAAATGAGGGATTTTAATCAATATTAGATATTGATTTTCCAGTATTTCTACAAGCTCAAGCATCCAAATGAAAAGAAAAATCAAAGAAAAATGTAGAAACAAATAAAGAAATTTTCTATGTTACCCCCCACACACTTTAGTTGACACATTGTCCTCAATGTGTATCCCTTAAAAAGATAAGGAAAAAAGTTACCGGATTGGTCATGGTTGCTCCAACTGCTAATGATGGGTGCTTCCTCTTTTTGTCGTGTACAGCTTAAATTGTTTGTGTCTCCTTTGTGTTGGGTTCCTATAGAGAAAACCTAAGCAAAACATAACTAAAAATATACTATTAATCCTATTCCTACAATGTCTGTGTAACACCCCAAACCTGGCCCATGCATTATGACCGAATCTGATGTGTCACATGAGGAAAACGTATAAAATCCTTGTGATCCGTAATAAAATAGATATTGATTTGTTATAAACAAATTTGATTTGAAATATTTGATAAAATAAAACTATTTTTGAGAGGTTGATTGGTGAATCAAAAATCAAGGTAGTGAACTTTAAAACTGTGACTTTTAAAAATGTCATCGATAATTTGAAAGAAAGTCTTAGTTAAAATCATTTGTAAAAGTTTATTATAAAATCCATTTATTAATCAACTTTGAAAAAACCGTTGGTTATGCTTTTAGAAAAATCCCTATTTTAAAAATAATTCAAGCAACATAATAAATACGTCCAAACATAAATCAAATTAAAGTTTACCCCAGAGGCCTTATTACAACTTTAAAACCCGAAATAGTAAAGGTCACGAAATAATACGGGAAAGTAGTTTACTAATGTTTGCAAACATCATTTATGAAATATGGCCTCCATCGAGTCATCCACGGCCCCAAGTCCTCGTGACTGAGCGTTACCAACAGGGATTAAGAAAAGAAAAGGGGTGAGTTACAAGAACTCAGTGTATAATCCCCTTACCATTTTTCACTGGGCTTGAACCCGTTTAGCAAAAAATTGGGCCTGAGCCCATATAACAATAACTTGGGCCGAAGCCCATAAAGCATAATCTTGGGCCAAAGCCCATTTACAAAAAATAATATATCAAATGAATCAAATGAATGTGATGCGATCCCAAACCAATCTAATAATCCATCCGCTACACACCACCCGTACCAACCAACACACCTTTGCGGATCAAGTCAACCCACCCCACCAACACACCAATCGCAGGCATTTTGCCTTTTATAACAAATTTAATTGTGGACAAGCCACCAAAATCACAGAATGTACGTGGCATAGCCACTAGACAGATTGTGATAGAGTCACCAAAATATGTGGCGAGCCATCAGATTACTTCCTCTGATCATCAATATCCCAATCCCATGTAGAATTATGTAAATGCATCATACATAGCAAATCATGATATTTACAAATATAACAACAATAATTAATTCAGACAAAAGTTTGGCCCATTACACTTTGCAAATCGGCCCTTGAAGGCAAATTATCAAATCAGCCCATTAAGCAATATATCAATTCGGCCCATTAAGCAATATATCAATTTGGTAATTTTCGCAATCCAGACTTAACTACTAATTTGAGCTTAAAAATTTAAACCGTCCAACTGTGTCGTACTAACTAAATTGACTATAACTCGAGTTAGGAAACTCGAAATTTAGATCCGTAAATTTTCCTTGAAACTAGGATCATATATATTCTTACTACAATTTTTCCTGAATTTTTGGTTTAACCATTTAGTACAGTTTATTCCTTAAATTTTCCTTGTTTCACTGTCCAATGATTCTGACCTCTCTTAACCAAAATTCAAATAACTCACTGTATGGTTTTCATATGTTGCTCCCACTTGTTTCATTTGAACATATACACACTAAGGAATCTGTACATATAAATTATAACCCATAATTCACTTTGTACAATTTTATAAGATTTTTCCAAGACATATTAGGGAACCACGAAGTCAATCAGAACCAGTCTCACTAAAATTAGAATATCATAGAAAATAAAATTCTTTTCCTTCTCTGTTTCTTTCATATCAAAATAGACATAGTAAGATTTTATTAGATATCTTATTCACTTCCAAATTCCTTTTCTCCTATTTTTCATGATTTTTCAAAATCACATCATTGCTACTGACCAAAACTATTTCATTGCAAAAATATGGTTACCACTATGAACCTACGCACGCCTAAGTAATCACAGATGCCGGTTTCCGGTTTTCTTTGGTATTTCAACCAAGTCACAGAACATTTCATGCAAATTTTCAAAGAAGTGTGAGATTATACACCATTTCAAACATGTATTCGAAAAGTACGATATTACACACCTTGATTAGGATTCCCTAAAGAACCACTCTTCATTGCCCCCTAAAAATAAAATCGATCAAAAGTTAGCCTTGATTTCTTAAAGTTTCCAAAAGCCAAAAAGTACTCACTCACAAGAGTCACTTACCACAATCGCGATCCTTCCCTACTAGATTCTAAAATCCGGCCTTGCACCTTAGCTATTGCAACGAGTCCCAATCAACTTTTGAAACCAAGGCTAAGAGAAAGATAAGTAGCAGCAAAGGATGGCTTGATTCGGCCTTCATCAAAAGAGAATAAGAGGAGTTTAAAATAACAACAAGTGGCTAGGTTCGGCTTAGCCAAGGGATGAGAGTTTCGGCTTAGCCAAGTCAAGAGAAGAAAGGACAAACAACATGAATAAGAAGAAAGAACCTTTACCTTAATAATAGGGATGAACCGAAATGAAGAACATGGCTTGGCACTAGTAGCATGACAACAAAGAAGGATCGGTAGTTTCAGTTTTCAAGAGAAGATGAGTAAAAAATAATTGATCACAAAGGCTAGGTGTTTTTGGTAAGATAAGAAAGAAAAGAGAAAATATCCACTATTGTCTTGAAGTTGTGGCAATGGGAGGAGAAGTTGGAAGAATGAACACAAAGGATGCCAAAAGGAATTAGACCTAACAAGCACCAAAACTATCAAAATGCTCCCATCAAAATCCGGCTACCCTCTCCCTTTTCCAAACCATTATCATCTTTACCAAAAGATGAACATAGACCAAATTAAACCTTTCAAAAACATCCCCCACGAAAAATGCCAAATGTTCCCTATTCCTTCCCTTTTCTTTTACTCCTTTCCATCCATTTTTCCTTACCATATTTCCTTAGCCACCTTACCAAAAATACACCCATGGCCGACATTTAGGGAAGGAATACAAAAAAATTAGTCAAAAATTTGCACTTGATGGGATTTGAACCTCTTCTCTCCATGTCCTCCACTTGATGGCATAACCTCTTTGCCATATGCTCATTTTTGCTAGCACATTACTCACCTATTTCCATAAGCCTTGATGCCACTTACTATCTCTCCTTAATAGGCTTAAATACAAAATTTTACTAAGGCCCAACTTAAACCCGAAACTTCCTAGAAACCCCGTAACTTTCCAAAATCACCCTCCCAATAAGTTCAACTTGAAATAAAGCCATTCTCTTGCTCTCCAAAAATTTTAAATGCTTCCGTACTCAAGGCCCAATGGGCCCAATCCTACTAGGCCCAATTTTGGGATGTTAAAATTCTACCCCCTAAAAAAAATTTCGTCCTCGAAATTTCCAACTATAGGAACAGTCACACATGCTAACCTAGCACACTACACTTTCGATGCGCACTCTGATCTTAATAACACTAATCCGCTTTCTATCTTTAACCTTGAAAACTCTTCACATCATCAAATATCTAATCCTCAGAGGCAAACAGGTATTTATAACTCATTCATAAAATTTTCTACATTCAACCAAAACATACTCGTCTTAATGGTGATGGAACAATTCTGAGCACTATGCTCCTTAGACCTAAATTTCAAACATGCTTCTGACCTCCTCCAGTACTCTCCTGGATGATGCCTTTTGCAATAATTACAAGCTAGAAAGTTTGGACGTGCCTTAACACGCTTCACGGAATGAGACTTCGACCCAAAAGAATCGCGATCTATTTTCTTCTTACTGTCTACAAACCCAACTCGAAGTGCTTCATCGATTCCCTTAACCTCCTTCAAAACCTCCTTAACCATCTGAGTTAGCTCTTCAACCCCAGCTTGATCATGAGATCCCGTCTCATCCACTGGCGAAACTGGCGTTGCCCTTTCGGGCACATGCCTCGATGCTAAAGATCCAGCCCTAGCACCTCAGCCTCTATCACTGCCACGTCTACCGCGTCCACGTCTTCTAGCGCTCATATTTACTAAGTCGATTTAATCTAATTAAGAGTCTTATAAATCAGTATGCTATTTCAGTGTTTATTAAACAATATTTTATGAAATATAAGAAGTAAAGTCATTTTCGCAAGCGCATCCTATAGTCTCAATTTCTATAATTTTAACACCAAAAACTAAAAGTTCTAGAGTATTCCTACAGTCATTTCACAATGATCATAATCATACAATATATATTTACTTGACTTGGTATCGATTCCCGTGGTTCCATACTTCTTTTAAAACATGCATTTAAAATTCAAACAGCTTCGAAAAATATTTTTGAACCCAAACCATAGCGGAGTTTTGAAGCTGGGCTCTGATACCATAAAATGTAACACTTCAAACTCAGCCCATGCGTTATGACCAAATCTGATGTGTCACATGAGGAAAACGTATAAAATCCTTGTGATTCATACTAAAATAGATATTGATTTGTTATAAACAAATTTGATTTGAAATATTTGATAAAATACAACTATTTTTGAGAGGTTGATTGGTGAATCAAAAATCAAGGTAGTAAATTTTAAAATCGTGACTTTTAAATATGTCATCGATAATTTGAAAGAAAGTCCGAGTTAAAATTATTTGTAAAAGTTTATTATAAAATCCATTTATTAATCAACTTTGGAAAAACCGTTGGTTATGCTTTTAGAAAAATCCCCATTTTAAAAATAATTCAAGCAACATAATAAATACGTCCAAACATAAAGCAAATTAAAGTTTACCCTAGAAGCCTTATTACAACTTTAAAACCCGAAATAGTAAAGGTAACAAAATAATACGAAAAACTAGTTTACTAATGTTTGCAAACATAATTTATGAAGTATGGCCTCCACCGAGTCATCAATGGCCCCAAGTCCTCGTCATTGAGCGTTACTTACAGGGATTAAGAAAAGAAAGGGGGTGAGTTACAAGAACTCAGTGTATAATCCCCCTTACCGTTTTTCACTGGGCTTGAACCCGTTTAGCTAAAATTTGGGCCTGAGCCCATATAACAATAACTTGGGCCGAAGCCCATTTATAATAACTTGGGCTGAAGCCCATAAAGCATAATCTTGGGCCAAAGCCCATTTACAAAACAGAATATATCAAATGAATCAAATGAATGTAATGCAATCCCAAACCAACCTAACAATCCATCCACTACACACCACCCATACCAACCAACACACCTGTGGGGATCAAGTCAACCCACCCCGCCAACACACCAATCGCAAGCATTTTGCCTTTTATAACAAATTTAATTGAGGACAAACCACCAAAATCACAGAATATACGTGGCATAGCCACCAGACAGATTGTGACAGAGTCACCAAAATATGTGGCAGAGCCACCAGATTACTTCCTCCTATCATCAATATCCCAATCCCATGCAGAATTATGTAAATGCATCATACATAACAAATAATGATATTTACAAATATAACAACAATAATTAATTCAGACAAAAGTTTGACCCATTACACTTTGCAAATCGGCCCTTTAAGGCAAATTATCAAATCGGCCCATTAAGCAATATATCAATTCGGCCCATTAAGCAATATATCAATTTGGTAATTTTCGCAATCCAAACTTAACTACTGATTTGGGCTTAAAAATTTAAACCGTCCAACTGTGTCGTACTAACTAAATTGACTATAACTCGAGTTAGGAAACTCAAAATTTAGATCTGTAAATTTTCCTTGAAACTAGGCTCATATATATTCTTACTACAATTTTTCCTGAATTTTTGGTTTAACCATTTAGTACAGTTTATTCCTTAAATTTTCCCTTGTTTCACTGTCCAACGATTCTGACCTCTCTTACCAAAAATTCAAATAACTCACTGTATGGTTTTCATATGTTGCTCCCACTTGTTTCTATTGAACATAGACTCATAAGGAATCTGTACATATAAATTATAACCCATAATTCACTTTGTATAATTTTATAAGATTTTTCCAAGGCAGATCAGGAAACCACGAAGTCAATCAGAACCAGTCTCACTAAAATTAGAATATCACAGAAAATATAATTCCTTTTCCTTTTCTGTTTCTTTCATATCAAAATAGAGACAGCAAGATTTTATTCAATATCTTATTAACTTTCAAATTCTCTTTCTCATATTTTTCATGATTTTTTGAAATCACGACACTGCTACTGACCAAAACTGTGTCATTGCAAAAATATGGTTACCACTATGAACCTACGCACGCTCGAGTGATCACAGATGCTCGATTTTGGTTTTCTTTGGTATTTTGACCAAATCATAGAACATTTCATGCAAATTTTTAGAGAAGTGTGAGATTACACACCATTTCAAACATGTATTCGAAAAGTACGATATTGCACACCTTGATTAGGATTCCCTAAAGAATCACTCTTCATTTCCCCCTAAAAATAAAATCGATCAAAAGTTAGCCTTGATTTCTTAAAGTTTCCAAAAGCCCAAAAGTACTCACCCACAAGAGTCACTTACCACAATCACGATCCTTCCCTACTAGATTCTAAAATCTGGCCTTACACCTTGGCTATTGCAATGAGTCCCAATCAACTTTTGAAACCAAGGCTAAGAGAAAGATAAGTAGCAGCAAAGGATGACTTGATTCGGCCTTCATCAAAAGAGAATAAGAGGAGTTAAAATAACAACAAGTGGCTAGGTTCGGCTTAGCCAAGTCAAGAGAAGAAAGAACAAACAACATGAATAAGAATAAAAGACCTTTACCTTAATAATAGGGATGAACCGAAATGAAGAACACGGTTTGGCACTAGTAGCAAGACAACAAAAAAGGATCGGTAGTTTCGGTTTTCAAGAGAAGATGAGTGAAAAATAATTAATCACAAAGGCTAGGTGTTTTTGGCAAGATAAGAAAGAAAAGAGAAAATGTCCACTATTGTCTTGAAGTTACAGCAATGGGAGGAGAAGTTAGAAGAATGAACACAAAGGATGCCAAAAGGAATTAGACCTAACAAGCACCAAAACTATCAAAATGCTCCCATCAAAATTCGGCTACCCTCTCCCTTTTCCAAACCATTATCATCTTTACAAAAAGATGAACATAGCCAAATAAAACCTTTCCGAAACATCCCCTACGAAAAATACCAACATGTTCCCTATTCCTTCCCTTTTCTTTTACTCCTTTCCATTCATTTTTCCTTACCATATTTCCTTAGCCACCTTACCAAAAATACACCCATGGCCGACACTTAGGGAAGGAATACAAAAAAATTAGTCAAAAATTTGCACTTGATGGGATTTGAACCTCTTCTCTCCATGTCCTCCACTTGATGGCATAACCTCTTTGCCATATGCTCATTTTTGCTAGCACATTACTCACCTATTTCCATAAGCCTTGATGCCACTTACTATCTCTCCTTAATAGGCTTAAACACAAAATTTTACTAAGACCCAACTTAAACCCGAAACTTCCTAGAAACCCCGTAACTTTCCAAAATCACCCTCCCAATAAGTTCAACTTGAAATAAAGCCATTCTCTTGCTCTCCAAAAATTTTAAATGCTTCTGTGCTCAAGGCCCAATGGGCCCAATCCTACTAGGCCCAATTTCGGGATGTTACAGTCTGAATCAAAATTATCAAAAATTAATACAAGTCTTTGAAACCAAAAATAAAATTGTTCAATCCTTCTTATCGTCATCCCACTGTGGTGCCCTCTTTATTTCCATCAGAGCTTTTCCCTTTCCTTTGACATGTGTTTGGTGAGAGCTCCCACCCATTAAAGGCGCATGGTAAGTTGGGGTTTATATGACAGGCCCTTTGGTGAAAAAAATTGTGACTAAAATGTAGCTTGATACACGTTCTCTGTTCCAAGAGGAATGGATACTCCTGAGTAGCACCTTCCTCCACAATATTAGCCCCTCATCCTAATGAGTCGGAGTCAGCCTAAACATGTCCAGGGGATAATTTGGAGTGTGTAACCCATTCATTTTTGCAAATTCTAGGAGTACCAAGCATGTTTTCTGCATCCACCGAATCATCCCATCAAGCTTCTCCTCCATGCTTCCGCTGGTTCCTCTTCGAACTGTTGTCTTCTCATTTCTTAAGTGACACTTGGACATCCATCTTTTCCTTCCTCCTCTGATTTCAATTCATGATTTGTTTCCTTTGAAGCTCGACATTTTGGGTGTATAGCGAGTCTCCTATTTTGTTTTGTTTTATGAAATGTTTATTCTCGCCTTTTGGAACTCCTGCTCATCGACACAATTCAGTCACCAAGTGAGGAAAGAAGATTATAGCTTTTCGGCTATGCACCGTCTCTTAATAAATCCATTTTCCCAAACAAACCTTCTTGTGCTGCAAATTTCTATATAATAAAATAGCTCGAAAAGTATTCACATTAGAATCATTTAGAGTGAGCACAATTCTAGTGCCAACAAATTGCATCAACATTTTTGCAACGGGGAACATTATTGCTTGATTGAGATTAGTGGGCAACTCTGTATTGTGGCTATAGTTCCATGTACCTCTACCTTGAGTCAAGTACTTAATAACATATTCCATGTCAATATTCTCAAATTTATCTAAATCAGTGCTACTAAGGAAGTCTTTGTCATAGAAAGGTGAATCGTAGAACTCACATATCTCCCTAGGAGTGATCGACACCTCTTCACCCCTCACTGTCACAGTGTCCTAATATATTCTTTTTCATATTTCTTGGTCCCTAAAAGAAGCATAAAATTCTTGCACTACCGAGACCACCACAGTTTCCTCGGGAGTGATATAGAATTATTCCCAACTATGGTATATAACCAAAGTCCAAATTTCATTGCAAAAAGTCATTGAAGGTTCGAACCCTCATTCCTGGATTAAAGGTCTACCTTGTAACTCAAAAAAATATTTTTATGTTTTTAGATTCTAAAATCTTTTAAAGCCCGAAGCTACCAGAGTATTTTTTTACTGTAGTTTTCTTACTTTTTCTAGAAGGCGTTCTCTAAAAGCAAAGTTTCTAGCAAAAATAATAAGAACAGTAATCAATGGAATAGTAAAAGAGAGTTGAGAATATTTTAACCTCAATCTTTTGAATCTGTATATGCCTTTGCTTTGATTGATTTGATGATGTTCTCTTCCAATGTGGCTTTTAGGAATGAGGGTGAAGGATTGAAAACATAAATTTTTGGTGGGAAAAAGGGGTTGGGGATTTAGAGGTATTAGAGAGTTTTGAGGGTTGGATGTTAAAATTAGGTTAGGTTGTGTTAATATGGTGTTTTATGCTTAAAAAGGGTGTTTTTGAGGCAAATCACAAGGCATTTCTAGGGTTAAAAAGTCTAGTTGCGAGAATTGATCGAGTCGACCCTGCAAAAATTTCTAGGCGATGTCGCAACACAAGGGTTTCGTTTCACGACATCATAGTAGACTACTCATGTCGCGACATTGGGTTTCGGCATCACGACACACCCTGCAATTTTGAAATTCTAAAAAATTGTATTCTGTGTCACGACATAGGTTAGTGATGTCGCAACATCGAGTTGATTTTTCACCTTCTTCATTACTGCCCATGATGTTGTGGCACAGAATTGTCTGTGTCATGACGTTAACCTTGTTTCCTAAATTTTCGATCTTCAAAATGCTTAAGTGCTTGTTAGACCTATCTTTGACCTACCTATAATACATTAACAACTTGGTTAGCAGAGTATACAGTTAATACAGTTAGTAATAATCAAACGATGGGAAGATGTTAGGTCTTGTTGCCGGACTTATCCGTTAACACAGTCAATATGCACCGGGGTGATCCATGTGATTGTTTCTATTTGTATTAGTCCAACACCCATCATGCCATTCTATTCATATGTGGTTGTCTCTTTCTTTAAATTTACCTTTTTGCCCTACTTTAATGATCGACAACTCTTTTTGTATGTCATAACTATTAGTGATTTGCAAACCCACATACCCACACAACTTCTTTAATTAGTGTTCAATATTCGTGCTTTGGAAAAAGGTTAAGGATTGTGGTTCACAATTGTTGTCTATAGTGTTTCTGTCCTTCTCATTGATCAGGTATGGCTTTTCAAGAGTACTTTTTAAAGTGATTCACAGAGGGATAGGGAAAAAATATTGTATTGCGCAACTGAAGTTCTATTTCTATGGGCTTTTTAATTCATCCATCAGCCCATAGATAATTCCCTTTCATGGTTCTCATGAGACTTGAACACTCTGTAATGGCCGTAGCTCAATCCTTATACACATTGATTATTTAATTTGATTGAAACCTACTATATAATCGTAAGTTCTATCAACATATATTTTTCTCACTCTTTTCAACATTTGGCAAATTCCAATATCTATAAACTTTTGGGGGTGCTTGTGTAACACCCATAACCCGTAACCATCGCTGAAATAGGGTTACGAAGCATTACCAAACAAATAGAATAGTAAACCATTCAAATCATACATTAATACAAATATAATTAAATTTCATTCAAATACATTCATAATGTCCCTAAATCGAGCCCTCGAGGCCCTAAAATTAATATAGAAACAATGCAAGACTAAATCGGAAACATTTGGAAATTCTAGGAAAAAGTTAAAAAAGTTTGGACTACAAGGGTCACATGGCTATGTGCTAGGCCATGTGCTAGGCTGTGTAACAGCTTGACTTGCATGCCCTCAACCTACAGGAGACACACGGTTGTGTCTCAGGCCGTGTGGACCTAAAATGTACCTAATCAACAAGTTTACCATTTCAAACTTACTTGGAACCTAAGCAAACCATTTACCAATCAACCTATCCAAATTGACTTAAATCATGCCAAAAAAAAATCAAGCTAATTCAGTGCCTAACCAATGTACCCTCATTGGTACCAGAAGTATATATATTTATATCCAAACATATCATCAATTCAACCTATTAATTCATTCAAGATTTCACCTATAATCCCCAACATAATCATACCACATCTTAGCTACTTAACAGCCAATTCATCAAATACACTTTTATCCATTCCAACAAGTATCAAATGGACATACTAACACAAATTGATAAAATACCAAAAGTACCAAAAGAAAATCAACCAAAGCAATTTGTACAACCAAATTCATATTTAACTATTACATAACAAAAAAATTAGTATCATCATTCAACCTATTACATGCCATATAATATGAAGTAAACGCTCAAAAGCTACCAAATTAATCTGGATAGTGTGACTTGTGTGTTGATCTGATCGTCTAACCTTCTGAGTATCTACAAGAATAAAGTTTAACACAAGTAAGCTCAATGAAGCTTAGTAAGTTTGACATATTAAATCGATAAATCTTACCAAAATGTATACAACAATTCAAAAAGTAATATAACAACCATGAAAGTTTCCTGTCATCCACAATCTCAATTGGTAATTCATAACTTATCAATTCAAATTTCAAGTATATATGAAAAATTCACCAGAGTTACTCAAAAAATTAACTTACTGAGATTTTCAACTCAAAAAAAGCTTACGAATAGAAGTACATCATCAGTCTAACCAAACACACCAAATGCTCTGTAGCAGCCCATTTTTAGTCAAATCAGATAATGGTTTCAAGACCACAAATATGAAGTTGAAATAATTATTTTATTATTATTTCAATGTTTTCATCATGATAGAATGATTGTGTGAAAGTTTCATTTAGAAATTTTATCGTTTGAATGCTTAATTTGATAAAAAAGGACTAAATCGCTTAAAGTGCAAAAGTGGTGTTCTAATAGCTAAAAGTATCTAATACCTATGGGAAATTAAATTAGAGGTCCTTATGTGGTTATTATACCATTATGATCATGAGTGGACAATTATGGACAAGCATTAATTGATTTTGTTATTTATAACCAAGGTTAATTTTGTAATTTGGTAAATAAAGGTTAATTAAATAAAATAAAGCCAAGTATCATCTTTTATTCTCCATCTTCAACCAAAAATTAGGTCTTTGGAAGCCTTGTTGAGCTTTTACATTAGTCCAATATTTCTAGCTTAATAGGTGAGTGGTTTTTGTCCCGTTTTTAATAATTTTTACGTTTTTTAGATCGTTAAAACTAGGTCTAGCTAGCCCAGGACTATTTTACAAAACTGTTAAAGATTTTAGATGTTTCCATTGATGAATAGATGATTATTTTTATGTTTAATGATAGATTATGAATGTTTGATAATAGTTATACAAGTTTTGTTAAGTGATTTTTAGTAAAAATGCAAATTAGGGATTAAATTGTGAAATGTGGAAACTTTATGGTTAAAATGTGAAATAAATGGAAAATATGGGCTGCTAAGGACCTAATTGTAATTAGGCTTGTAACATCCTGAACTATTGGGCCTATGTGTGTGGTGTGGGGATATGATTAATGTGTTAAATTAAGTGTTAGGGGGTTCAAATTGGGCTTAGGTTTGGGCCGAGGCTGTAGTTAAAATTTCTTGTTTGAACACTTTAGTGAAAGCTTGTTAAGTTAAGGCATAACAGATATTAGATGTGTTTTTAAAACACAAATGGGCTTGTGCCCCAGTGGCAAAATGGCGCCACAGTGAGGGAAAGAAGTTGGTGTTATTTGAAGGTCCAAGGTTTGAGTAGCCTGGTACCTTTTATTTTAATTATTTTCGGCATTTACAAAAGCAGTAGTGGAATTCGACAATGACGCTTAAATTTAGGAATTTTGTAATGTGATAATAAGGTAGATAATGTGCTGATAAAGGAATGAAGAGGTTGTGTCATCCATGACACTGTAGATGATTAGTCAGATGTGGATAAGGAGAAAATCAAGGAGTTATCTACAAGGCTAGGTGGTGGACAAAATTTTGACTCTAAGAGGAGTAAAGGAATTGGTTTCTGTATAGCTAAGGGGTGTCGAATTCTCCCCTATTCCTTGTTTAATTTTTAGCTGTCAAGAAGGGCACTTTCGGGTTTTGACAAGGGGGTGCCGAAATTGCCTATAAATAGGGGTGGTAGCTCATCAATTTCGGCATTTGAGCCCTACTCTTTTCTTATTTCCTTGTGCCAAAATTCTCAAGTCTTCCTCTCCAATTTCTTTTCTTTTAATTTCTTCAAAAGCCGAGACCTTCCATTCTTCTCAACATCTTTTCTTTCAAAAGCTGAAACCCTAAACTCTCTAGCTGAATAGTCCTTATTCTTTTAGTTCAATTAAAAGCCAAAACTACTTAGAATTCTTCTTATTATCTTCTCTTATTGATCTTCGCAAAAGCCAGAATCCTCAGGGAGTATCCGAATTCTCTCTAGTAGGGTAAGTGTCGATTCTTATTATCTTTAAGGTCTCTTTCAGTTTTTGAAGATAAAGCTGAAAGGCTAATGGTTTAATGGTTTCATGTATTTTATGTGTTTGGCGACATTCGAGAAGTGAAGTAGATCAAGTAGATCTAAAAGCCAGAAATCATTAGCCTTTGAATTTGGGATTTCAAGTTAAGGATTTCGATTCTTCTTCAGAGTATCAATTGGTTTCTTTTTGTTATTCATGCCTTAACAATCGTTTCATTAAGCCATCGTTATAGTGCCTTCTGACCAAGATCATTCATAGACTCAAATGTCAGCAAATCAAAGGAAGGGGTTGGATCTGTAGCCTCAGCTCCAAAGTTCAAGAAACACGTGGTGTCTGCTGTTCGTGATTGGCCATTGGATTGTGGACCAGCTTCAGAACAGAATCTTAGGTTGTTAGCAACCGTAGTGGTTTCCGATAGTGCCAACTTTGGCAATATCATCCTATCAGTAATTAGGTGTGTAGATCTTTATCACTTAAGTCTCCTGTATAATATCCATTATGGGCTGAAAAGCCAGAAAAAGGCTGTGTGACAGTCGAATAACCCATACTAGTTGGGTTAGGAATGCTAGGTACGTAAATATAGTATTATCTCTATGTGTATCGATGTACGTGTTATCCTGTTATCCAATAAATGGTTTAGTGCTTTTGATATGACATGTGTGTATGCATGGGATATAGGTTTGATTTGATAAAGGGGAAAAGCATGTGTTTAGGTCACAATAGTGATCGTTGGCTATGCCACGTTATCCTGATATCCTGATTCCTGAATATTATGATCGACACCATGACTTTCAAATTGGCGTGTAGAGGTTGGTGGGTAGATAGTAGAAATCCTCGAGGTGTGATGGTTGGTAAGGGTTGGCGTGTAGAGGATGGACTCTTAGGTTTTGGGATGGGCCATATTGCATGAATTATTCTGTTGCCTTTGTGTATGGGCCAAGGCCCATAATGTGTTTAATGGGCCCAAGGCTTTTATGTGATTTGGGATTTGCACACCGAGTCTTTGTGACTCACCCTTTTTTTTTCACTTTTCGGATGAGCGATGGTTCGTGGACATGGGAGCCGAGGCGGACTCGAGGGGCCATCAAGTCTTTTATCTTCATAGACTATTTTCAGTTATTTTTTTTAAGTTTTAATTTTGGGATTTTTTTTTTGTAATAAGGCCTCCATCACTTAGGGTTTCATATTAATTCTCTTTGTTAGGTTTTAATAAACTTATGTTTTTCCAAAGTCTTAATTATAAAGTAATATGACAAATGGGCTTTTCAAACATGACCCACGCAAATGATTAAGGTTATTTTCAAAATTTCACATTTAATTGATTGTTCGGCTAAAATAAACTAAGTTTTTCCAAAACCCTTCAGAGTAAAGTTTTCAAGGTTCAACCCGTAGCATACCAGATCCGGTCATGGCGCATGGGCCGGGTTTGGGGTGTTACATTTTTGGTATCAGAGCCCAGTTCAAAACTCGGGCTATGAAATGGGTTCAGTCGTAATTTATAAAAGTTTGGTTGGGATATGGCCTTCGAGTCTACCGACACCCGATCCACCCAGGTAAGTACTCTAACTCTTGATGTGATATACATGTGGGCTTAATGGGCTTGATGGACGTAGGCTAGTATATTAGATATTGATGGACTTTGGCTTAGTTTAAATCACTCTCTACATTCATAAGATTTAATCCAACCAAACAAACCTATGAACAAGTCACGAGATTAGGGTGTGGCAACAGGCATACGCATGTCTAGGATTAGATTCAGGGAGAGCTTGGTATTTAAGCAGTCCTAGTGACTCACCTCCTCTCTACGGAATCCTACAGTGCGTAGTATTTATTCACCTTAGCTACGAGGACTTGTTGATGTGCCAAAATTTATAACTAAAACCCGAAAGGGATCACCACCCTATTTCCTAAAATTACTAAAATACCCTAGTTTGGAAAATTACCAAATTACCCCTAATTCATAAAATAACCAAAATACCCTTGGATAGAAGAATTACCAAAATACCCTTGGATTGTAAAATTACAAAAATACCCTTAAATTGTAAAATTATCGAAATACCCTTGGATTGTAAAATTATTAAAATGCCCCTAGATTGTAAAATTACCAAAATACCCCTATTTTGTAAAATCACCAAGATACCCTATTTTAGAAAATTACAAAAATACCCCTATAGGATAAAATTATGAAAATACCCTTAGATAGTGAAATGACAGAAATACCCTTATGTGATGAGTTCATGGTTGCTACTTGTATGTTGGTGTGTATGAATGTTGAATGTGCATGGCTCCTAGAATTAGGAAGACTGAAACCAGTAGATATAGTCGCAAATTTGAAAGAACTACTATTAAAACTACTTTTCATAAGACTGTTCGTGATTAAACAGTGGAAGCAGTTAATAATTCATAAAATTTCTAATCAGATAAATGCCAATCAGAAGAATGAGTACAAGGGGTCACGGACGTCCGCGAGTGGTCGTGGTAGGGATAGGATGACCGTGTCGAAACCGATCGGGTCCGCCATGGGTCGAGAAATGAGATCTTGGATCGCCAAATTGTTGAGGAAAAATATTAGGACGGTATCGAGAGATGATGCATCTCAAGCGATGTTAAGGGTGTTAGAAAGGGTTGCTAGGGCAGGCATGGGCCAAGGAGCTCGAAAATCTTTGTCGGAATGACTGAGAGCCAATGGGGCAGAGATGTTCAAAGAAATTTCTAGAATAGCCCCGAGTACAGCTGAGTACTAGTTAGAGGCGGTGGAATGCATAATGGATGATTTAGATCTCACGGAGGAGGAAAAGCTAAAAGGAGTCGTATCTCTCCTACGGACGAAGCCTATTAATGGTGGCTTACGGTTAAGGATGGTACCGTGGCTGACCGTATCACCTGGGATTACTTCAGAGCGGTGTTCTAGAGTAAGTACGTTGGAACGAGCTATGTAGATGCGCAGCGTAGAGCGTTCCTGAATCTGGTTCAAGGAAGTAGGTCGGTGGCGGGGAATGAAGCGAAATTCCTACGCCTTAGTCGTTATGCTCGAGGGATAGTGGCCATAGAACATGAGCGATGTGTTCGGTTTGAGGATGGTCTGAGAGATGATCTATGTATTTTGATAATGCCACAGTGGGAGAGGGAGTTCCCTATCCTGGTGGAAAAGGCTAAGATAGTTGAGGAGGTAAAGCGGACAGAGAAGCTAAATCGTGATAGAAGTGGGAATAAGAGGAATTTTGGACCATCAGGGTCAGCTGGACGTACTCAGAAGAAGTCTAGGTCGGATGAACGGGGTCAGGTTGAGAGACCTGCTACTACTAGCCAGATGCAGAAGTGTGCTCGGTGCGATAAACCCCATTAGGGTGGGTGTTGGTCGAGTAGCGGAAAGTGTTTCAGGTGTGGATCTATGGACCATCAGATTAGAAACTATCCACAGCAACGGGGAGGTCATGGTCCGACTAGAGGTGGCAATGGTCGGGGTCATGGAGCACCGGGGAGAGGTACAGTAAACACTGAGGCGAGACAGCCAGGGTTAGTCTATACTGCCAGACGTCGAGAGGAGGCTGACGCACTGAATGTTATAACTGGTATGTTTTTAATTTTTGGCTTACCTTATACTGCCTTAATTGACATTGGGTCAACACATTCGTATATAGCTAGTAATGTATCGGAACTTTAAGGTTAGAATCTGAGATTACCCCAGGGCGATGACTGTAATTAGCCTGTTAAGACAATCTGTAGTAGTGGATAAACTCTATCGAGAGGTACCTTTAGAAGTTCAGGAAAAAACTTTTCTAGCGGACCTGATGGAGTTACCGTTCGGAGAATTCAATTTAATTTTAGGCATGGATTGGCTGGTGAGGTATCAAGCGAACTTAGATTGTGCCGCCAAGTTATGGTCTTAAAAACCCCTGAGGGAGGAGAAGTGTTGGTGATAGGAAAAAGGGGGAACTATTTGTCGAATGTGGTGACTGCCCTAAGAGCAGAGAGGATGGTAAGAAAATGATGTGAGGCAGTTTTAATGTTTGTTCGGGCTCTGGAAGCTAAGGAAATAACTGTTGGAGACGTGAGGACAGTGAAGGAATTTCCTAATGTCTTTCTCGAAGAGCTTCCGTGATTACCTCCAGATCGTGAAGTAGAGTTTGGATTGATTTTCTTCCAGGAATAGCACCGATATCTATTACTCCATACAGTATGGCACCGAAGGAGTTGGTGAAATTGAAAGCACAGATTCAGGAGTTATTGGATAGAGGGTTTATACGACCAAGTGTGTCGCCGTGGGGAGCGTCGGGGTTATTTGTTAAGAAGAAGGATGGAACAATGCGTAGGTGTATTGACTATCGTCAGCTGAACAAGTTGACGATTAAGAACAAGTACCCGTTGCCTAGGATCGATGACTTGTTCGATCAGTTGAAGGGGGCTTCGATCTTTTCAAAGATAGATCTGAGGTCAGGATACCATCAGCTTAGGGTCAAGGAAGCAGATATTCATAAGACAGCTTTTAGGACTCGTTATGGTCACTATGAATTCATGGTGATGCCATTTGGTTTAACCAATGCACCAGCAGCATTCATGGCAATGATGAACCGAGTGTTCCAACCTACCTGGATAGGTGTGTCGTGGTGTTTATCGATGATATCTTGGTCTACTCAAAGTCAGAGGAGGAGCATGATGTTCATCTGCGGATGGTTTTGAAGATTCTGAGGGAGAAGCAATTGTATGCCAAATTCAGTGAGTGTGAATTTTGGCTAAAGGAAGTTACTTTTCTAGGCCATGTTGTGTCGCAGAGGGGATTAAGGTTGACCCTCAGAAAATTGAAGTGGTGTTAGATTGGAAACCGCCTAAGTCGGTGGCAGAAATTTAGAGTTTTCTTGGTTTGGCCAGATATTATCGAAGGTTTGTTGAGGGATTTTCTTTAATTGCAGCACCGTTGACTACATTAATACGGAAAGGAGTTCCATTTGTTTGGTCTGATAAGCATCAAGAGAGTTTCGAGAAGTTAAAAAGGATTTTGATGGAGGCTCCGGTGTTGATTCAGCCGGAGGCTGGAAAGGAGTTCGTGATTTACTGTGATGCGTCACACACGGGACTAGGATGCGTGTTGATGCAAGATGGAAAGGTTGTTGCATACGCTTCTCGACAGTTAAGACCACACGAATCAAATTATCCCACCCATGATTTGGAATTGGCGGTAGTGGTATTTGCTTTGAAGATATGGAGGCATTACCTGTACGGGGAGAAATTTGTTATTTATACCGATCATAAGAGCTTAAAGTACCTGTTAACACAGAAAGAGTTGAATCTAAGGCAAATGAGGTGGATCGAGTTGTTAAAGGATTATGACTGCTCGATCGAGTACCACCCGGGAAAGGCTAATGTGGTGGCAGATGCTCTAAGTCGTAAGGTGATCTCTGACTTGAGAGCAATGTTTGCTCACCTTAGTCTATATAAAGATGGGAGTCTGTTAGCTGAGCTCCAAGTAAAACCCTCTTAGGTTAGTCAGGTAAAGGAAAAGCAACAGATCGATGAGTTGCTTAAGGAGAAGTGGCAGCTTATCTTGAATGATGGGCCAACAGAATTCAGTATGAACGAGGAAGGGCTATTATGTTTTCGAGGGAGGATTTGCATGCCGAAAGATCCAGAGTTGAGGCAGAGGATTCTACAGGAAGCGCATGAAGGTACATATGCTATGCATCCTGGAGGGAGTAAGATGTATCGGATTTGCGAGGTCATTTCTGGTGGCCTAGTTTAAAGTAAGAGGTAACTGAGTTGGTAAGTAAGTGTTTGACCTGTCAGCGGGTAAAGGCAGAACATTAGTTACCATCAGGGTTATTATAGCCGGTAAAGATTCCGCAATGGAAGTGGGAAAGGATCACAATGTACTTTGTTAGTGGGCTACCCCTCACGCCTACTAAGAAATATTCAGGGTGATCATTGATCGATTGACAAAGTCTGCTCATTTTGTACTGATTCGGGTTGATTATTCTTTACAAAAGTTGGCTAAGCTATATATAGCGGAGATTGTGAGGTTGCATGGAGTACCAGTGTTGATTATTTTAGACCGAAACTCTAGGTTTACGTCAAGGTTTTGGAAGGCGTTACATCAAGTGTTAGGTACAAAGTTGGATTTCAAGATGACATTTCATCCTCGAATCCGATGGATGATCGGCGGGTGATCCATATCTTGGAGGACATGTTAAGAGGTTGTGCCATTAATTTCAAGGGTAGTTGGGAAGAGTTCTTACCATTAGCAGAGTTTGCCTCCAACAATAGCTACCAGTCCAGTATTCAGATGGTGCCGTATGAAGCATTGTACGGGCGGAAGTGTCGTACTTTTACCTATTGGACGAAATTAGGGGAACGTCAAATTTTGGGACCGGAGTTGGTGACTGAGACAGAAGAGAAGGTTGAGTTAATTCGGGCTTGACTAAAGGAAGCGTCAGACAGGCAGAAGTCTTATACTGATTTGAAACATAGGGACATAGCATTTGCTTGGGTGACAAGGTTTTCTTGAAGGTATCACCTTGGAAGAAAGTACTAAGGTTTGGACGGAAGGGTAAGTTAAGTCCCAGATTTATTGGACCATACCGAGTGTTAAAATGAGTAGGACTAGTAGCATATCAGCTAGAGTTACCTCCGGAGTTAAGTCAAATTCACGATGTATTCCACGTCTCTATGCTGAGACGATACCGTTCGGATCCATCCCATGTGGTGTCAATAGATGAAATCGAAGTAAGACCTGATCTATCTTTCGAAGAAGAACCAGTGGAAAATTATGGATCGTGATGTTAAGGTGTTGCGAAGGAAAATAGTTTCGTTAGTGAAGGTGCTATGGTGGAACCACGGTTCTGAAGAAGCTACGTGGGAACCGGAGGAAGCGATACGGTAGCAATACCCCCATCTTTTCTGACCAGGTAATTTCGAGGACAAAATTTCTTTAAGGGGGTAGAACTGTAACATCCTGAACTATTGGGCCTATGTGTTTGGTGCGGGGATATGATTAATGTGTTAAATTAAGTGTTAGGGGGTTCAAATTGGGCTTAGGTTTGGGCCGAGGCTGTAGTTAAAATTTCTTGTTTGAACACTTTAATGGAAAGCCTATTAAGTTAAGGCGTAATAGATATTAGATGTGTTTTTAAAACACAAATGGGCTTGTGGCCCAGTGGCAAAATGGCGCCACAGTGAGGGAAGGAAGTTGTCATTATTTGAAGGTCCAAGGTTCGAGTAGCCTGGTACCTTTTATTTTAATTATTTTTGGCATTTACAAGAGCAGTAGTGGAATTCGACAATGACGCTTAAATTTAGGAATTTTGTAATGTGATAATAAGGTAGATAATGTGCTGATAAAGGAATGAAGAGGTTGTGTCATCCATGACACTGTAGATGATTAGTCAGATGAGGATAAGGAGAAAATCACGGAGTTATCTACAAGGCTAGGTGGTGGCCAAAATTTTGACTCTAAGAGGAGTAAAGGAATCAGTTTCTGTATAGCTAAGGGGTACTGAATTCTCCCCTATTCCTTGTTTAATTTTTAGCTGCCAGGAAGGGCACTTTCGGGTTTTGACAAGGGGGTGCCAAAATTGCCTATAAATAGGGATGGTAGCTCATCAATTCCAGCATTTGAACCCTACTCTTTTCTTATTTCCTTGTGCTAAAATTCTCAAGTCTTCCTCTCCAATTTCTTTTCTTTTGATTTCTTCAAAAGCTGAGACCTCCCAATCTTCTCAACATCTTTTCTTTCAAAAGTCGAAACCCTGAACTCTCTACTCGAATAGTCCCTATTCTTTTTGTCAATTTCTTCAATTAAAAGTTGAAACTACTTAGAATTCTTATTATTATCTTCTCTTATTGATCTTCGCAAAAGCTAGAATCCCCATGGAGTAGCCGAATTCTCTCTAGTAGGGTAAGTGTCGATTCTTGTTATCTTTAAGGTCTCTTTCAGTTTTTGAAGATAAAGCCGAAAGGCTAATGGTTTAATGGTTTCATGTATTTTATGTGTTTGGTGACATTCGAGAACTGAAGTAGATCAAGTAGATCTAAAAGCCAGAAATCGTTAGTCTCTGATTTCAGGATTTCAAGGTAAGGATTTTGATTCTCCTTAAGAGAATCAATTGGTTTCTTTTTGTTATTCATGCCTTAACCAATCATTTTGTTAAGCCATCGTTATAGTACCTTCTGACCAAGATCATTCATGGACTCAAATGTCAGCAAATCAAAGGAAGGGGTTGGATTTGTAGTCTCAGCCCCAAAGTTCAAGAAACGCGCGGTGTCTGCTGTTCGTGATTGGCCACCGGGTTGTGGACCAGCTTCAAAATAGAATCTTAGGCTGTTAGCAACCGTAGCGGTTTCTGATAGTGCCAATTTTGGCAATATCATCTTGTCAGTAATCAGATGTGTAGATCATTATCACTTAAGTCTCCTGTATAATATCCATTATGGGCTGAAAAGCTAGAAAAAGGTTGTGTGACAGTTGAATAACCCATAGGGTTGGGCTAGGAATGCGTAAATATAGTATTATCTCTATGTGTATCGATGTACCTGTTATCCTGTTATCCAGTAAATGGTTTAGTGCTTTTGATATGACATGTGTGTATGTATGGGATATGGGTTTGATTTGATAAAGGGGAAGAGCATGTGTTTAGGTCACAATAGTGATCGTTGGCTATGCCACGTTATCCTAATATCTTGATTCCTGAATATTATGATTGACAGCATGACTTTCAAATTGGCGTGTAGAGGTTGGTGGGTCGATTGTAGAAATCCCCGAGGTGTGATGGTTGGTAAGGGTTGGCGTGTAGAGGATGGACTCTTAGGTTTTGGGATGGGCCATATTGCATGAATTATTCTGTTGCCTTTATGTATGGGCCAAGGCCCATAATGTGTTTATGGGCCCAAGGCTTTTATGTAATTTCGGGATTTGCACACTGAGTCTTTGTGACTCACCCTTTTGTTTTTCCCACTTTCCAGATGAGCAGTAGCTCATGGACATAGGAGCTGAGGCGGACTCGAGGGGCCATCAAGTCTTTTATCTTCATAGATTATTTTCAGTTATTTTTTTTATGTTTTAATTTTGGGATTTTTTTTTGTAATAAGGCCTCCATCACTTAGGATTTCATATTAATTCTCTTTGTTAGGTTTTAATAACCCTATGTTTTTCCAAAGTCTTAATTATAAAGTAATATGACAAACGGGCTTTTCAAACACGACCCACGCAAATGATTAAGGTTATTTTCAAAATTTCACATTTAATTGATTGTTCGGCTAAAATAAACTAAGTTTTTCCAAAACCCTTTAGAGTAAAGTTTTCAAGGTTCAACTCGTAGCATACCAGATCCAGTCATGATGCATGGGCCGGGTTTGGGGTGTTGCACGGCTAGCATGGGTTGTGGTTAAATTGCATGAAATTATGATTTTATGAAATAAAGACTAAATTGTAAAAAATGTGAAAACATTAGGGGCAAATGTGTAAAAGTGCCTTAATGTGAATTTTTGGACTAAATTGAATATAGAGATAATTAAATAAGTTAATTTTGATTATATTTAGATCAAGAAAGGTGAAATATGGACTTAGATCAGGGAAAAACAAGGTTTCAAAATAGTTGACTCGTGTCATCATTTTTACATTTGAGGTAAGTTCGTATGTAATAAGTTTCAATATAAATGTATTTTAAATGCTTTGATATTGCATAAACTGTGAATATGAGACTGCGAAAATGTTCGACAATGATTCGATAATGATTTGACAATTGAAATCTAGGTTGAACCTTAGGAATAGAGTTGGATACGAATGACATGTCATTAGGGCTTATTGTGATTATGTGATTCGGGCCCTGGCCCTATACGTCCTGCCGATGGTTGAGTATACTGACATGTGTTGCGGTTACTTGACAGCTTGTGTGAGCAGTATCGTGTAGCTACGTCTTGACCCACAGCTTGTGTGAGCAAGCCCATTGATAGCTCGAGAGTGAGCATATATGTGATATGAGATTGAGATAGCATTGGTTATGTATGTTGCAATTTGATGCAAGTTTCCTGAGTATCTGATAGTATTCCAAATGGTTCAATGGGTAAATAAAAGACGTGGTTGCGTATGGGATTGATATGAAGTGGTACAGGTATGTACATGAACCGTATAAGCATTAAATCGATGAAACTGTGAAGTTTGCATTTAATCATGTGATTAAAGATGTGAAAGGTTTGCTAGATAATATGTGCTACATGTTGATATATTCAAATTGTTGAATTGTGTATTTATGATTAGTTTGAGTTTATTTCATATGAGCTTAATAAGCCTTATAGCTTACTTTGTTTATTTTACTGTGTTTTATAGTGATTTCAAAGCTAGCTCGGATTCAGGGATCATTGGAGACTCCGCCACACTATCCTACTATCACTTGGTACTTTTGAACTTTGGTATTTTGGTATATGGCATGTATAGGAACTTTGGTCATTTTGGTTCATAAGTTGATGATTATGGCCATATGAATTGGCTTGTAAATGTTTAAGGTCTAGTTTTGTGCATATTTATGTAAATTGGCCTATTTGGTTTGGTTGGTGATACACATATATGTAAGTGCTAATACCCTTTTTGTGATGTGGCTTATAAATGCTTGATGAATGATTATAGTGGGTATATAGCTTGAGTAGCAAATTGTTGAATTTGAGATTTGTATGCTTGTGAATTTAGGTACTTGTTGCACATTTGAATAAAACTATTTAGGTAAATTTTTAAGTGAGAAATTGGTATGTTTTGAATGGGTAAAACATGATATCATGTGCTTTGCGGTTTATGATGCCGATATGGCATGTTTTAGTCTTGGTTGTGGCTATTTTGGATGCCTATTTATGCCTTGTTTTGGTGTTATTTGGTTTGGTGTAGGTATATACAAATTTGGGTGGCAAAATGGCTTGGTAAATAGCCTATTTTTGTCCACACGGGCAGAGACACGAGCGTGTGTTTCAGCCATGTGTGACACACGGTCAAGCTAGACGGCCGTGTGTCCTTTGGTGTTGAATTAGAAACCAAGTCAGTATACTCCACATGGGCGTGTGACTTGGCCATGTGGCATAAGTCAATATACCCTATAGCTTTGGCACGGCCTAGCACACGGCTTGGCACACGGGCATGTATGACCATTTTTAAGGCACATAAGCTAGTCACATGAGTGTGTGTGTTGGCCGTGTGACCCAAGTCAGAAAGTTACACGAGGTCGGCATAAGCTGGGACACGGTCATGTGCTCCCATTTCGAATGTCTACACGGCCTATGACATAGGCGTGTCTTTATGTCCCTATTTTGAGAAATTTTTCTAAGTGTTCTAAAAGTTTCCAAAGTTATCGGTTTAGTCCCAAACCACCCCGAATGCATGTTTTGGGCCTCGTAGGCTCATATTTGGGACAATATGATTGGTTGTGAATGAAATGAATTTGAATTGATTAATTTGTATAAGAAATGTATATTTAAATGTGTGATAAGTTTGGTAATGCTTCGTAACCCTATTTCGGCATTGAATATGGGTGAGGGGTGTTACATGCTCACTTGAGCCAATCCATCCATCACACCAATGCTCATAAGAGCTAATCCAACCACCACACCAATGCTCATAAGATCTAAGCCAACAGCACACCAAAAATAGAGTATAACACGAGAGTTCGCAACAAATGATGAACCTCAGTTTACTCGTGCAATATAAAATATATCCCTCCAATACCATCTCCACTCCAAACCACCATAACGCACCAAAACACAACTGTACTCTATTCCGCGTTCAAATCAAGCCAAGGATCAAGTTCAATATTAAACCTCAAATTACCATCCATCATCATCAATTAAAAAAATATATAAATTGTATCATGTTAGACTACACAATAATTCCTTTTTATGTTAAATTCTAAACTGTACGAACTTACCTAGACCAAATTGTAGGAGTTGTAGAAGTTTAGGGACTATTCTGTAATTTTTCCTTTTCCACGAGTATCTACGGGATCTTGATCTAAAATGTAAAATTTTTTATTTATCAGCATATATTTCATTTCCAAACCATTTTATAATTATTACCCTTTTATTTTTCAAAATTACACATTTACCCTAAACTTTTACAATTTTTGCAATTTAATCCCTTAACCTTAAATTCATCAAATTAACCATTTTTTCTACAATAAATATTTTATTCAAATTTAATAGGTCCTCAATCAGCCCTTAACAAACATCTAATTCACTATTAAACCCTAATATTTTGACATTTTCATAATTTAATCCTAAAATCAAAATCTAAATCACTTTACAAATTCATCAAATAACATAATCAAAGCTCTAAATACATGGTATTCATCAAAAACATTCAATATTCATCAATGGAAACTTCCAAATTTTTTAACAGAATACAAGAAACGGAATCAAAATGAACTTACATGCAAAGAAATAAGCAAACCAAAGCTTTCTCCCCACCTTAGCTATGGAATTCAGCCATTTGAAGATGATAATGAAATCAATTTTGTTTTACATTCTTTTAATTTAACTTAATTTTAATTAATCTTCTATGTAATATCCAGGATTTAGGGGTTATGCATTTTCACCTAAATGAATGTGGTAGTAAGCTTGTGTGTGATTTGAATGTGTTTTGGGGGCTTCAGGAACCTTGGGATGTAGGTAGAAGCCTTAGGAAAATATTTGATTTTAAGCCTAAAAAGGGGAAACTAAGGGAGCTAGGCCTTAACGAGTTTATTGTGTGGCTTAGGACACAAGTACTAAGCTGGTAAGGTGGCAAAGAGGCGCCACTTAGGGCCTTGTGAGGTGACACCACAGGGAGTATGAAGGGACCTAGGTTTGAGCAGCAAGGGAAGTGTTTTGGAGCTTTT
Source organism: Gossypium rotundifolium (assembly GCA_025506655.1). Classification (NCBI taxonomy): domain Eukaryota; kingdom Viridiplantae; phylum Streptophyta; class Magnoliopsida; order Malvales; family Malvaceae; genus Gossypium; species Gossypium rotundifolium. The sequence continues at coordinate 92,099,354 of CP106731.1, forward strand.
ATTTTTCGACGAGGAAGTGCAGTGATGGACGAAATAAGGACACTTCATGGATGAAGTATAGATTGGGTCAAGTAGCTTAAAGATTCGGCTAAGTAGGAGTGAAAAGGGGGATTTGGATGAGGGGAGAAGAGTTGGCCGAATGGAGGGGTCTTGGGGTGGTAGTTTCGGTCATGTATAGGGGAGTTAGTGCCGAAATTCATTTGGCATCTTTAAGTTTTTATTTTCTTTTATTCTCCTTTGTTTCTCAGCCGAAAATTGAAGGTGACCATTTGGTGCATTTGACTATTTCCTTCCCTTTTATTTCTTCTCTGAAGCTGAACCATACCTCTCTTTCTCCTCCTCTTTTCTTTCCTTGAGGGTAGCCTTAAACTTACACTTCACTTTCAAAACCGAATAGCCCTTCTAGCCTTTGAAATCTTGGCCGAATCTACTATCCACAATTCCTCTTCACTTTGCGTTTATACTCTTCCTTTCTCTTCTTCCATCTCGATTTGTTCTTCAAGATTGATCACTATGCCAGATCTGTAAGGATCCATTTTTGATCGGATCTAATAGTTGGTAAAGGTTTCTCATTTCAATTTCTCTTCTTTTTCCTTAGGTTAGCCAAAATCTAGGGATCTAATTCCTCTTATTTTCCATTTGTAGCTGACGGCAGAAGGAGATCTTTCGGGATTTGAGATCCAAGGTAAGGGTTAGCATTCAGCCAAAGGCCATATTATTTTAAAGATGGCCGATTCTAACTATGGTTTTTAGGGGGAGTTCGATAGAGATAAGGAGAGGTTTCGGGATTCAGATCCATACCAGTAAGGGTTCTAGTGTTTAGGATCAGTTTCTTATTCATTCAAAAATTGAAGGCTAATCGTTTGTGTGTATTAGTGGTTGGCCGATTACAAGGGAAGTACATCACGTAGTTTCGGGATTTGGTTGGAAATGAAATCGGCATAAAGGTAAGATGATATCTCTATGCGACATATCCTTCGAGATTTCCAGTTGAGTCGAATAGGCTTTTGGTTACTAACAAGTGTTGGCCGATTGTAGGAAGGGGTAAGGCAAACATTTCGGGATCTCGTTAGTTTCGCGTAGTTCAAGATTTTGCTTAAACCTACGAATAGTCAGGTGTGTAACCCACCCTCAATTCCCGATTAACAATAATGTTATGTATATGTTAACAAGGCAATAAATGAATATGGCTAAGGGTACCATTTAATGGTGCAGTGTATTTAGGTATGTACCCCTTAATACTCATTAATAATGTTTATAAACATTGCTATGAAAATATGAGAAATTTCGTTATGGCCATGGGGTAAGGTATATTGCATGATATCTGTATGATTTGTATGCTACATGGGCATATGGGTGATAATGATAAAGGAGAAGTGTTTCGGTGGTTTTACCACATTATCTAGTGACCTATGTCACAAATTATGTATCTGGTGACTCTGTCACATTATCTGGTGGCTATGCTACAATTATAAGGGCGATGTGCAGTTGACTGCAGTGACTGGCCTTCGATGGTGTGTAGCGGATGGATGGTCGATTTAGTAATCCCCACGGTGTGATTGGCAGGTACGGGTGATGTGTAGAGGATGGATATTTAGGTGGGTTTGGGTTGCATCATTGCTTGTATTTGTTCATATGTGAAATAATATGTTTTTATCGATTGGGAATCTGTGATGGCTGTTACACACTGAGTCTGTTGACTCACCCTTCATGGGCTAACATTTTACTGGTCTCAGTAAATGGACCGGTCTGGCAGGGACTTAGTGGTGGCCATGCTCAGCTCAGCATTTTCTGGTTTCTTATCATTAAGTTTATCGCATTTTCTTATTAAGTTTTTTTGAGATTTATTTCGGGTTTTGCTTGGTTGTAATAAGGCCATTACTATTTAACTATTTTATTTTTGTGTTTTAATTTTTATTATGATACGAACAACATCAAATAAATGATTAAACATTTTTTGTAAAACAACTTCAATTGTTTTGACGCCCAAACACCTACAGTTTTCAAGTTAATAATAAGAAGCTCTAAAAATTCGACATTTCTTTAACTCGTAACTTTTGAAACATGATAATAAGGTTTCAATACAAACTTCAAAAAACAACATGATTTTCAAATTGATCACAACTCAAATCCAATTTCTTTAAAACCACCAATTTTTCCAAAATGACAAAACGAGGTAGCTACATTTTACTCGAGGAGCATGCCAGATCCGGTCAGGACTTGTGGGCTGAGTTTGGGGTGTTTCAATTTGGTATCAGAGCCATGTTTAAAACTTGACCTTGAGAGCTTTTGGGCCCAAAAATGTTTTTTTTTTAAATTTGAGTTTTATTAAAGGATGAGCAGGTTTTCTAGCATGGCACCTGAGTCTCCGGCCCGAAGTCCACCAGGTAAGTACCTCTAACTATTGTGTTATTTATATGTGGGTATTACGGGGACATAGATTAGTAGATTAGGAGCTATTGAACCCTAGGATTAGCTTACTTCAACACAGAGTTACATAAAATTTAAAGTCTAATCAAACAAACCTGTGAGTAAGTCACCGAGTTAAGGGTGTGGCAACCGTTGTGCGCATGTCTAGGATTGGATTCAGGGGGAGCTTGGTATTTAAGCAGTCCTAGTGACTCACCTCCTCTTCACTCGAATCCTACCTGGTGCGTAGTGACGGTTCACCCTAACCAAGAGGACTTATTCACAGGCTAAATTCAATAAATAAAACCCGAAAGGGACTAGCTACACTGTTTTATAAAAACTTTAGTTTTAAAATCACCAAATTACCCCTTTGATTTGTAAAAACTATTTTAGATTTAAAATTTTTTTGAAATATCCCGATTTACAAAATTATCGAAATACCCCTGGGTTGGGAACGGACGAAAATGTTCGAGGTGGTGAATGTGTGCAGTAGGTACTATTGAATGAATGTGCTTCTCTGAATTAGGGTAGAAAACCTGAAACGAAAACCCTGAAATGATCAAAAGAACTACCCCTAAACTTCTTTACATAAAACTTATTCGTGGGTAATTAGTGGAACAAAATCTAATGCATAAAACTTTTTTTAAAAAAAGCAGATTAAATCGCGATCGTAGGTATGAGTTCTAGGGGACGTGGTTGTAATGTGCAAGGGCGTGGTAGAGGCAGAATGACCGTATCGGAACCCGTTAGCTCTGGTCAAGGGTCCGAGAATGAGATGCCACCACCACCAACTGCTAGTGTTGAATATCAGGATCTGACGGGGATGATGCGATCGCATAGCGTCTTGCGAGTTCTTGAGAGGGTGGTCAAGCGGTAGAGGTATGGGAGCTCAAATCAGACTCGGCGACTCCGAGCCAATGGAGCTGAGGTATTTCGAGGAGTATCTGGTGTGGCGCCCAATACAGTTGAGTATTGGTTGGAGGTGACAGAGTGAATCATGGATGATTTGGATCTGAATGCTAAGGAGAAACTGAAAGGAGTGGTATCGCTTCTCCGGGATGAGTCATACCAGTGGTGGCTCACGGTTCGGGATAGTGCTGCAGTGGATGATCTCACTTAGGAGTATTTTAAGACGGCGTACAGAAGAAGTATATTGGGACTAGCTATATTGATGCGCAGAGGAAGGCGTTTCTAAGGCTGGTTCAGGGGAATAAGTTTGTAACAGAGTACGAGGTAGAATTCTTACAGTTGAGCTGGTATGCTTGAGGTATCATGGCCACGGAGCATGAACGATGTGTTAGGTTTGAGAACGGACTGAGGGATGACCTAAGATTGCTGATAGCTCCACAGCAAGAGCGGGAGTTTGCTGTGTTGGTAGAGAAGGCTAAGGTAGCCGAATTGGTTAAGGAATCTCTGAGACAGAATTCAGATAGGAATAGACAAAAGAGAGTTTTTGGATCACTAGGGTCATTTGGGAATGTTCAAAAGAGACCTAGAGTTGATGGGCCGCGGAGTTAGCCGGTTGTCATGGGAGGACAGTACTGTACTTGTGCTTAGTGTGGAAAGATGCACCTAGGAGAGTGTTGGAAGAAGACAGGGGGATGTTTTAAGTATGGGTCCAAGGATCACATGATTAGGGACTGTCCTATGAAAATAGACGGGAGCTGACCAATAAGCTAGGGTCTTAATCAGGCTGGAGGAGGCGGACAGCAGCCACTGCAGGGTCGTGGTTCGGTTAGCAGGGGTAATGGTGCTGGAAGAGGTCGGGGAACACCGGGCAGAGGTGTTGGTAACACAGAGGTGAGACAGCCAGGTCTGGTGTATGTAGTTCGTCGGAGGGAGGATGGTGACGCACCGGATGTCATAATCGGTACGTTCCTTATAGCTGACAAGCCTTACTTTGCTTTAATTGATGTTGGCTCGACTCACTCATACGTTGCATGTAGAGTAACTGAAACACTAGGTGTAGTATCTGAACTGTCTGTTAGGGAGATGACTGTAGTAAGCTGTTAGGTCAAATGGTAGTGGTGAATAGGATATTCCAGAGTGTGCCCCTAGAGATTCAGGGAATGGTATTTCCTGTCGACTTGATGGAACTACCCTTCGGAGAATTTGATTTCATTCTAGGCATGGATTGGCTAGTGGAACATTGGGCTAAATTGGATTGCGCAGCTAAGCGAATGGAGTTAAGGACTCCGGAGGATGAGGAGATAATTATGATGGGTGAAAGAAAAAATTATTTGGCTAACATAGTCTCCGCATTAAAGGCTGATAAGATGGTTTAGAAAGGGTGCAAGGCATTTTTGGCCTTCGTGAGTGCTTTGGATGCAAAAGAAGAAGGAGTTAGTGGAGTGAGAACAGTAAGGGAATTCGTGGATGTCTTTCCGAAGGAGCTGCCTAGGTTATCCCCAGACAGGGAGGTGGAGTTCGAAATTGATTTACTGCCGGGTACAGCTCCTATGTCAATGCTCCGTACCGAATGGCACCAAAGGAGTTAGTAGAGTTTAAAGCCCAGATCCAAGAGTTACTCGATCATGGGTTTATTCGACCTAGTGTGTCTCCATGGGGAGCACCGATCCTATTCGTGAAGAAAAAGGAAGGGACTATGTGTATGTGCATAGATTACTGGCAGTTGAATAAGTTGACCATCAAGAACAAGTACCCATTGTCGAGGATAGACGACTTGTTCGATCAGCTTAAGGGGGCCGCAGCATTTTCAAAGATAGATATGATCATGACATCATCAGCTTAAGGTGAAGGAAGTAGATATCCATAAGACAGCTTCGAACAAGATACGGGCATTATGAGTTCTTAGTAATGCCATTCGGATTGACGAACGCCCAAGCTATGTTCATGGACATGATGAACCGAGTTTTCCAACCCTACCTAGATTGGTTCATCGTTGTGTTTATAGACGACATCCTAGTGTATTCCAAGTCTGAGGAAGAACATGATGAGCATCTCCGGGTGGTGTTGCAAGTGTTAAGGGAAAAGAAGCTATATGCCAAGTTCAGCAAGTGTGAATTCTGGCTGAAGGAAGTTACGTTCTTAGGGCATGTGGTGTCTGCGGAAGGAATAAAGGTGGACCCTCAAAAGATTGAGGCAGTATTAGATTGGAAACCACATAAGTCTGTGGCAGAGGTTCGTAGTTTCTTGGGGTTAGCAGGCTACTATAGGAGATTTGTTGAAGGTTCTCATCAATAGCAGCACCTCTGACGAAGTTATTAAGAAAGGAGGTACCTTTCGTATGGGCGGATAAGCAGCAGGAGAGTTTTGAGAAGCTTAAAAGAGTATTGACAGAGGCTCCAATTTTGATTCAGTCAAAAGCAGGGAAAGACTTTGTGGTGTATTGTGATGCTTCCCATACAGGATTGGGATGTGTCCTTATGCAAGACGGGAAAGTGGTCGCTTATGCATCTCGGCAGTTAAGGCCACATGAGGTTAACTATCAGACGCATGATCTAGAGTTGGCGGCGGTAGTTTTCACTCTAAAAGTGTGGAGGCACTACTTGTATGGAGAAAGGTCAGTGATCTACAGGACTACAAAAGTCTAAAATATTTGTTGACTTAGAAGGAGCTGAATTTGAGACAGCGAAGGTGGGTGGAATTGTTGAAAGATTACGATTGCTCAATAGAGTATCATCCGGGCAAGGCGAATGTTGTGGCAGATGCCCTAAGTCAGAAAATAGTGTCGGATCTGATGGCGATGTTTGCACACCTTAGTCTTTATGATGATGGAAGTTTGCTAACGGAGTTGCAAGTGAAGCTTACATGGTTAAGTCAGGTAAAGGAGAAACAGTTGGTAGATGGGGAACTAAGTGCTAAGCTGCTACAAGTACAAAATGGGGAGTTGGAAGACTATGGTGTAACGGTGATGGAGTGCTGTGTTTTTAGGGCAAGGTCGTATCTTTGAAGGATGAGGAATTAAAGCGAGAAAATTCTTGAGAATCGCATAGTAGCCCTTATGCTATGCATCTGGAGGAAGTAAGTTATCTGAGGATTTATGGATCTATTTTGGTGGCACGGTCTTAGCGAAAAAGTTACGAAATTAGTAGGGAAGTGCTTAACGTGTCGACAAGTCAAAGTTTGAACACCAAGTCCGCCGATTGCTTCACCAATAAAGATTCCGTAATGGAAGTGGGAGAGAATTACCATGGACTTCGTTAGTGGGCTTCCCCTCACGCCTACTAAGAAGGACTCAGTATGGGTGATAGTAGATCGGTTGACCAAGTCTACACATTTCATACCAGTGCAGGTTGACTATTCCCTGCAGAGATTGGCAAAATTGTATGTAGCAAAAATCGTGAGGCTGCACGGTGTACCGGTGTCGATTATCTCGGATAGGGATCCAAGGCTTACGTCTCGATTTTGAAAAGCACTACATCAAGCATTAGGCACCAGGTTAGACTTTAGTACGGCATTCCATCCACAGTCGGACGGTCAATCTGAGCGGGTAATTCAAGTGCTAGAGAATATGTTGAGAGGTTGCGTGATAGACTTCAGAGGGAGTTGGGAGGAGTTCTTGCCTTTAGCAAAATTTGCGTACAATAACAGCTATCAAGCAAGTATTCGGATGGCACCGTACTATGCGCTGTATGGAAGGAGGTGTCGCACTCCTACGTGTTGGATAGAATTGGGGGAACGTCATGTTTTAGGTCCGGAGATAGTGGCAGAATCGGAGGAAAAGGTTAAGGTAATTTGGGCACGGTTGAAGGAGGCATCTGACAGGCAGAAGTCATATGTAGATCTTAAGCGGAAGGAGATAGAGTTTGCAGAAGGAGATCAAGTGTTTTTAAAAGTTTTGCCATGGAAGAAGGTGATGAGGTTTGGTCGCAAGAGAAAGTTAAGTCCCAGGTTTATAGGACCTTATCGGGTTTTGAAGTGGGTTGGACCGGTGGCGTATCAGTTGGAATTGCCTTTGGAATTGAAGCAAATGCACGATGTGTTCCACGTTTCGATGCTACGTCACTACCGATTGGATCCATCTCATGTAATACCGGTGGAGGAGGTGGAGCTAAGACCAGATTTGTCCTATGAGGAAGAGCCGATTCAGATTTTGGAACGGGATGTGAAGGTGCTTCGGAGGAAATCGGTTCCTCTAGTCAAAGTGTTATGGCATAACCATGGATCGGAAGAAGCTTCGTGGGAGCCGGAGGAAGCAATACGACAGTAATACCCTCACTTATTTTAGCCAGGTAATTTCAAGGTCAAAATTTTTTTAAGGGGGTATAACTGTAATATCTGGGATTTAGGGGTTATGCATTTTCACTTAAATGAATGTGGTAGTATGCTTGTGTGTGATTTGAATGTGTTTTGGGGGCTTCAAGAACCTTGGGATGTAGGTAGAAGCCATAAAAAAATATTTGATTTTAAGCCTAAAAAGGGGAAACTAAGGGAGCTAGGCCTTAAGGAGTTTCTTGTGTGGCTTAGGACACAAGTACTAAGCTGGTAAAGTGGCAAAGAGGCGCCACTTAAGGCCTTGTGAGGTGACGCCATAGGGAGTATGAAGAGACCTAGGTTCGAGCAGCAAGGGAAGCATTTTGGAGCTTTTATTTTTTTGGCAAGGAAGTGCAGTGATGGACAGCACAAGGACACTTCATGGATGAAGTATAGATTGGGTCAAGTAGCTTAAAGATTTGGCTAAGTAGGAGTGAAAAGGGGGATTTGGATGAGGGGAGAAGAGTTGGCCGAATGAAAGGGTCTTGGGGTGGTAGTTTCAGTCATGTATAGGGGAGTTAGTGCCGAAATTCATTTGGCATCTTTAAGTTTTTATTTTCTTTTCTTCTCCTTTGTTTCTCAGCCGAAAATTAAAGGTGACCATTTGGTGCATTTAACTATTTCCTTCCCTTTTATTTCTTCTCTGAAGCCGAACCATACCTCTCTTTCTCCTTCTCTTTTCTTTCCTTAAGGGTAGCCTTAAACTTACACTTCACTTTCAAAACCGAATAGCCCTTCTAGCCTTTGAAATCTTGGCCGAATCTACTATCCACAATTCCTCTTCACTTTGCGTTTATACTCTTCCTTTCTCTTCTTCCATCTCGATTTGTTCTTCAAGATTGATCACTAGGCTAGATCTGTCAAGATGTATTTCGATTGGATCTAATAGTTGGTAAGGGTTTCTCATTTCAATTTCTCTTTTTTTTCCTTAGGTTAGCCAAAATCTAAGGATCTAATTCCTCTTATTTTCCATTTGTAGTCGACGGCAGAAGGAGATCTTTCGGGATTTGAGATCCAAGGTAAGGGTTAGCATTCGGCCAAAGGCCATATTATTTTAAAGATGGTCGATTCTAACCATGGTTTTTAGGGGGAGTTCGACAGAGATAAGGAGAGATTTTGGGATTCAGATCCATACCGGTAAGGGTTCTAGTGTTTCGGATCTGTTTCTTATTCATTCAAAAATTGAAGGCTAATCATTTGAGTGTATTAGTGGTTGGCTAATTGCAAGGAAGTGCATCACGTAGTTTCAGGATTTGGTTGGAAACCAAATCGGCATAAAGGTAAGATGATATCTCTATGCGACATATCCTTCGGGATTTCCAGTTGAGCCCAATAGGCTTTTGGTTACTAACAAGTGTTGGCCGATTGTAGGAAGGGGTAAGGCAAATGTTTCGGGATCTTGTTAGTTTTGCGTAGTTTGGGATTTTGCTTAAACCTATGAATAGTCAGGTGTGAAACCCACCCTCAATTCCCGATTAATAATAATAATGTTATGTATATGTTAACAAGGCAATGAATGACTATGGCTAGGGGTACCATTCAATCGTGCAGTGTATTCAGGTATGTACCCCTTAATACTCGTTAATAATGTTTATAAACATTACTATGAAAATATGAGAAATTTTGTTATGGCCATGGGGTAAGGTATATTGCATGATATATGTATGATTTGTATGTTGCATGGGCATATGGGTGATAATGATAAAGGGGAAGTGTTCCGGTGGTTTTTACCACATTATCTGGTGACCTATGTCACAAATTATGTATCTGGTGGCTATGCCACAATTATAAGGGCGATATGCAGTTGACTGCAGTGACTGCCTTCGATGGTGTGTAGCGGATGGAGGGTCGATTTAGTAATCCCCATGGTGTGATTGGCAGGTACGGGTGATGTGTAGAGGATGGATATTTAGGTGGGTTTGGGTTGCATCATTGCTTGTATTTGTTCGTACGTGAAATAATATGTTTTTATCGATTGGGAATCTGTGATGGCTATTACACACTGAGTCTGTTGACTCACCCTTTGTGAGCTAACATTTTGCAGGTGATACTTAGTAAATGGACCGGGTCGACAGGGACTTAGTGGTGGCCATGCTCAGCTCAGCATTTTTCTGGTTTCTTATGATTAAGTTTATCGCGTTTTCTTATTAAGTTTTTTTGAGATTTATTTCGGGTTTTGTTTGGTTGTAATAAGGCCATTACTATTAACTATTTTATTTTTGCGTTTTAAATTTTATTATGATACGAACAACATCAAACAAATGATTAAACATTTTTCGTAAAACAACTTCAATTGTTTTGATGCCCAAACACCTACAGTTTTCAAGTTAATAATAAGAAGCTCTAAAAATTCGGCATTTCTTTAACTTGTAACTTTTGAAACATGATAATATCGTTTCAATACAAACTTCAAAAAACAACACGGTTTTCAAATTGATCACAACTCGAATCTAATTTCTTTAAAACCACCAATTTTTCAAAATGACAAAACGAGGTAGCTACATTTTACTCGAGGAGCATGCCAGATCCGGTCAGGGCTTGTGGGCCGAGTTTGGGGTGTTTCATTCTATTTATTTACAAAATTTCCATCCAATTCACACTATTTTATTTTTTTCCATTTAATTATCATCCCACAATTCTAATTAAGGCATAATTGCTTCTCAAGTCCTCCCTTTTCTATTATTTAAACCATTTAATCACTTAATTACTATAATTACTATATTTTTCACCTTTTAGAATTTTATCCTTTTTCTTTAGTTAACTATCTAACGTTAATATTTTCAAACCAAATTTTAATATGACTTTAATAACTCTATAAATATTCTAAAAATAATAATTACGAGTTGACATGAAGAAAATTTGTGGTCCCAAAACAACTGCTCCGTCACCACTAAAAATTGGGATGTTACAACTCTCCCCTCTTAGGAAATTTTGTCGACAAAATTTTTACTGAAAAATAGTTTCGAATATTGTAGCCTCATTGATTCCTCAATTTCCTAGGTAGCTTCTTCTGAACCATGATAGTGCCATAAAACTTTTACTAGCGAAACTCATTTGTTTCATAGTTCTTTGACTTCCCGAGCTAAAATTCTTACTGGTTCCTCCGAATACTTTAAGTCTGGTTGTAGCTCAACTTCACTATGAGGAATTACATGCGAAGGATTAGATCTGTACCGTCTTAGCACTGATACATGGAATACATTATGGATTTTCTTGAGTTTAGAGGGCAAAACTAATCTATAAGCTACAGGACTTGTAACACCCCTAACCCGTATCCATCATCGAAGTAGGGTTACGAAGTATTACCGATCATTGCACATCATTTAACATACATTACTTATACATCTATGGATTCATACTCAAATACCATTCAACACAATCATATTGTCCCTTATAAGAGCCTACGAGGACTTAAATATGCTTTAGGAGTGGTTCGGGACTGAATCGATAACTTACAAAAATTTTGGAAACTTAGAAAAATTTCAAACATACAGGGGTCGCACACCCATGTGAATAGGCCGTGTGCCTTACACGGCTCCAGACATGCCTGTGTCTCAGACCATGTGAAAATAGGGCATACATACTAACTTGGGTCACACGACCGACCACACGCCCGTGTGCCAGGCCATGTACTAGGTCGTGGCAAACCTGTAGGGTATACTGACTTATGCAACACTGCCAACTCACACGCCCATGTGTTAGGATGTGTGCCATTTAGGGGTATATTAACTTGTACCACACGACCAGTCACACGCCCATGTGTGAGACCGTGTAGAGCATACTGACTTCAATTTAATAACTACACCAGGGGACACATGATCGTGTACTTAACCAATTATCACACACGGCTAAGACACATACCCATGTCTTTGCCCGTGGGAAAAAAATAAGCCATTTGTAAGGCCAATTTGCCACCCATTATGCACATACCTATTCAAGCTCAAATGGCACCATTTCAAGACACTAATAGGCATCCAAATACCAACAATAACAATCACAAACATACTATAATTTGCCATCAATTTTTCATATCTAAATTCACATATACAATTCAATCAACTAATCATTCCACACATACATTAATCAAACATAATTTCACTAGTACATAAATTCTCAAATTATGAATTTCCATCACACCATATAAGCCAATTACCAAGCTCCAAATCTAACCATTTTGAGCAACTAAAAACCATAACCTCATTCATGCCATATCATACCAAAATAAGCCATCACTCATGGCTACATATATATACATACCAAAACATATTCATTTACAAGTCATACCTCATGGCTATCATCACAACCAAAATACCACAAGTAGCCTATACATGCCATATACCATATATACACAACTCAAAACTACCAAATAGATATTTGATAGTGCGATGATGTTCCCGATGACTCTCGGATCTGAGCTAGCTTTGATTCACTATAAAACATAGAAAAATAACATAAAGTAAGCTTCATAGCTTAGTAAGTTCATACTAATATAATCAACAATTCATAAAATACAATTCATCAATTTGAACAAGTTAATGTATCATTCATGATAAAAATCAATCCTTTCATAAACTTATTCATATACTAATATGCAAAGTCATAATCTTTTCTATTTGATCTTCACACTTACATGTACAAACTTGTACAATTTCATAACGAACTTAGACATTTCCGTAACATTGTCGAATACTCAATGTTTCGCACACTAAGTGCCATTACATAGCCGAAGTTATTATAATTTTGCACACTAAGTGCCTTACTCGATGTTTTGTACACTAAGTTCCATCGCATAGCTGAAGCTATTATAACTCCACACACTAAGTGCTTTACATAGCCGAAGCTATCTCAGTCTTGCACACTAAGTGCCGTATATAGCTAAAGCTATCTCAAATCGCACACTAAGTGCCAAACATTCTTAATTTATCGTCGAACATGACCGTAGTCTCGTATATAGAATTTATGCAATATTAATTGTAACGATGTTTATCACGTACGAACTTACCTCAAATGCTAAAACGGTGAATCGAGTCGTTTAGTCGATCACTTTCGTTTTTCCCCGATCCTGATCTGATTTCCTCTTTTCTTGATCTAAATGTATTCAAAATTAACTTATTCAATCTCATATTCATTCAATTTAGTCCAAATCACACTTTAAAGTACTTTTCACTTTTACCCCTAAATTTTCACATTTTTACAATTTAGTCTTTCTTTCACAAATACATAAAATTCATATTAATTTCATTAAACCCAAGCTTGGTCAAATTACATATAGGTCCCTAGTAGCCCAAAACATTCATTTATTTCACATTTCAACCACTCAATTTGCATATTTCACAATTTAATCCCTATTATGCATTTTCATCAAAAAATCACTTTACAAAACATGAAAAAATATCATCAAGCTTTCATATTTCAACATTAAACACCAAAGAACACATAAATTCAACAATGGTAACTCTCAAAATCTTTAATAGTTTCAAAATTAAAGGTACGGGCTAGCTAGATTGAGTTGTAATGATTACAAAAACATAGAAATCATTAAAAACCAAGCTAAAACCGTACCTTAATTGCTTAAATTGCCTAGCTGAATGAAAAACCCTATCTTAGCTTCTTATTCTTTTAATTTTCGGTGCATGAAGATGAGAATAAAGCTTTAATTAGCTTTGTTTTATTAATATTAACCTTATTTATCAAATACCAAATTTACCCTTAAATTATAACATTTAAAATCACATAAATGTTGTCCATAAATGTCCACTATCATTTAAAAAGTTTTGATTACCATTTAAAGCCATCATATTTAAAATCCAAAGCCAATTGACACCTTTAACTAATAGAATACAACTTTTATATTTTACGCGATTAAGTCTTTTTTCTCAAATTGAGCAATTAAACGATAAAATTACTTCACGAAATTTTCACATATTCATACTTTCATGTTGTAAACACATAAAATAATATTAAAAAAATTTTGAAATTGGATTTGTGGTTCCAAAACTACTATTTCGATTTAGATAAAATTGAGCTGTTACAGGGTCGATTCTTTCAATAATTTCATACGATCCTATAAATCTCGGACTCAACTTTCCTTTCCTACCAAAACATAGCACTTTCTTCCATATAGAAACTTTCAAGAATACTCTATCGCCAACTACAAATTCTATATATTTTCTTTTCAGATCCGCGATACGATTCCTAACGATCAGACGTAGCTTTCAAAGAATCTCGAACAATCCAAACATTGTCTTCAGTTTCTCGGATCAAATCAACTCCCACCATTTTGGATTCACTCAGTGCTTTACATTTTCTCTCGTAAAGAGCTTCAAACGGTGTCATTTTTATACTAGATTGATAACCGTTATTATAGGCAAATTCAGCTAATGGTAGATACTTTTTCCAATTACCTTCAAATTCAAGTATACAACATTTCAACATATCTTCTAGAATCTGAATCACTCGTGCTGATTGCCCGTCAGTCTGAGGATAAATTTTGTGCTAAAATTAAGCTTAGTGCTTAAGCCTCATGAAGTTTGCTCCAAAATCTCGATGTAAATCTCAGATCTCGATCTAATATAATAGATGTCAAAACTTCATGTAGTCTCACAATCTCAGATACATATAGTTTCACTAATCTCTCAAGTAAAAAGTCTGCTCTGACTGGAATAAAATGTGCCAATTTAGTCAATCTATCAACAATTACCCAGATCGAATCTTTCTTTCTCGGAGTTATAGATAAACAAGATACGAAATCCATCATGACTCGCTCCCACTTTTATTTAGGAATCATAACAGGTTGTAATAAACTCGACAATACCTAATATTTTGCTTTTACCTAATGATAAATCAAACATTTAGCTACAAAATCACAATTTTTTCTTTTCATACCCGACCACTGGAAACATGAAAATATACACACTTTTCATGCCCTTTTTAACTCAAATTCATGCAAGCTCGAAAAAATTCTTGTCGAAAAATATATAATTATTATAAAATAATTATTTTGCACTTAAATTATTAATGTAATGAATTTTAATTAATTTTATAATTAATTTTGACTATTTTTATTATTTTTGACATATTTGCACAAAGGGCGAAAAACGGCTTGACAGATATTGCTAAAAGCGCAATACTGAGAAATAATTTTTGAAGCATCAAGGCGAATTAATTTTTCAGCCTAAGACGGTCCAAATTATGTGTATTAATTCATATCATAATTAATTTTAATTTCTATCCAGTTTAATTTGGGTTAAATAAATTATTATTAATTAATTATGAAAAGTGGCCCAGTTGAGCTGAACCGAGAAAACCGAACTGACCGAGTACTAGGCAGCCCAAAACCATCCCACATGTTGACCCAATCAGCTTGCTTGGCTGATTAATTAGCTTAAAAAATGGCCCTTGAAGACTTTTTCAAATTACAAGCAAACCCCTCCTATAACACCTTAATTTAGGGCCTAGTCGAAATAGTGGTGCGAGACCAAAAATTTGAAGTAAAAATATATTTTTAATTATTTTTATAAGGCTTACGAGGTCTTTGCATGATTGTGTGAAAATTTCATGAAGGAATTTTATTAATTAGTAAACAATTTGTCCATTAGGACTAAATTGCAAGGATTAGAAAAAATGATAATCTAGAAGGTTTAAGTATGAAATAGCATCATAAAAAGTATTAGAAGTCCTTATTTAGCAATTAGACCATTATATGTTAAGATGGACAAAAATAGACATGGGAAGGAAAAATCTCAAGAAAGGATCATAAAGGGCATTTTTGTCATTTGGTAAATAAAAGATTAAAAAGGGAAAAAGAAGTCAAAATTGTGTCCATCTTCTTCTCCTAGACTAAAATTCCCTAAGGAAGACATAGCTAGGGTTTTTTCATCTTTCAAGCTTGATTGTAAGTGTCTCTTTGCCCCGTTTTTAATGTTCTTTGTATTTGTTAGATCCTCGTAGCTTGATTTAGCTATTTCTAGCTATATTTTGAGCTAGGGTTTATGTTAAAAAATTTACCCATGTATGAGATGCATGTATTTTGATGTTTTAAGGAAGAATATGAAAGTTTGATGTATGATAAACATCTTTTTTTAAGTGATTTTCATGAAAAATGCATAAAAGGACCAAACTATAAAAGTTATAAAATTGGTCATACTTGGTGAAATAGTGAAAATTAAGGGCTATGTAGTTAACATAATAATTGGGCTAAGCTTAAAATACAAGAAAGTCAAATAAAAATTATTTTATGAATCTAAGGGAAAAATTATAATTATGAGAAAGTTTAGGGGCAAAATCATAATTTTGCCAAAGTGTGATTCATGAGTCGATTTAGTCAATGTAATTATTAAATAAGTGAAATTGTCATTATAGATAAAGAAACACGAAGTCCGAATCAAACCGAGGCAAGAACAAGGTTGCGGACTAAATTGAATATCTATATACATTTTGAGTACCGATGTAAGTTTGTGTGAAATTAAAGTTACATGTGTTACTATGTTTAAATTACTTATTATTTTTTGAAATGCTTATTATTTCCATGAAGTTGATTAATAATGTCTTGGTGAGAAAATGAATGAGAACATCTAAGTTGAAGTCTCGGTTGAAGACTCGGAATAACGAGGATACCTATATCATGCAAAGAGATAAGGAAGGTCCCGTATAAGACCATGTCTCGGACATGGCATCGACACCTTACAAGGAAGGTCCCATGTAAGACCATGTTTGGGACATGGCTTCGGCACCAAAGGAAGATCTCGTGTAAAATCATGTCTGGGACATGGCATCAACATCGAGCTAAGAGATCTCGTGTAAGACCATATCTAGGATATGGCATTAGCATCAAGAGGTGATCCCATCTAAGACCATATCTGGGATGTGGCATTGGCATCGAGATAAATGCATGATGAGATTGAGTATCCTCCGATATTTCGGGTAATTCATCGGATAAAAGAGATAAGTATGTAAAGGTGACAAAAGAGCTAAGCATGTAAAGATGATATAGAGCCAAGTTATACAAGAATGGCATTGAGTTCCATTTATGTTAAGGATAATAAAAACTTTGAGTTTATGTTTATAATTGCATAAGTGCTAAACTATGTGACTAAGTGAATACACGTACCATGAGTAAAATACAGGTTATGAAATCATAATGTGATATGTGATGGGTAAGAGTAAGTATGAGTAAGTATGCCTAAGCATTTGAGACTTATGTTGCTATTGTTTCTTGAGATGGAAGAGTTTATTATGAGCAATGATGTTGCTATATAAATTTCATGCAAACTTAGTAAGCTACCCCTCTCTTTTTCCTTTTACTTGTAATATCGCCAAGCTAGCTCGAGAATCGTAGAACGTCGAGCTCGTTTCACACTATCAAATACTATTTTGGTATAGCAATGTTGATTTATTTTGAGTATGGCATGTGTAGGAACTTGATCATTTTGAGTTATGTCATATTGGGAGCCAAAGTGTTGCCTATTAAGGTTAGTCACTCTTTTTGTATATGGCCAATAGAAATTGGCCAATATTTGTCAAGTTTTATTCATTAATGATGATTAGTTTTATGATGTGAAAGTTTATGCAATCGATGGAGTTATATGTGAGGAGTATCAATAGGAAGATCCTTCATAGTGCATGGTTGTTATGTTATGTGTTGCTTGAGTTGGTAAAAGTGTGTATATGTTTCAAGGTGGCAATTGGCTTGGAAAATAGCCTCAAATTGTCCACACGGGTAGACACAAGGGCGTGTGTCTAGGCCATGTGTGACACACGGTTAGCCCCATGGGTGTGTTAATAGGCCATGTGTCCCCTGCATCAACTTACGAGAATTTGACACATGGGCCAGCACACGGGCGTGTGCCCAGGCCGCGTGCTCTTAAGAGGTTGATGATGTCATAAATGGAGAGCCCCATAGGCGGAGGACACGGGCGTGTCTAGGCCGTGTGAAGGACACGGGTTATAGACACGGGCGTGTGTCTAGCCGTGTGTAAACTCCTGTAGATTCCAAGGGAAAATAAATTCCACATAGGCTAAGGAAAGAGGCATGTGAGACCACACGGTCCACCACACGAGCGTGTCCCATGTCACACGGGCGTGTGACCCCTATTTAGGTAAAAAAATTCTAACAGTGTAAAAGTTTCCAAATTAATTTCAAATCCTCTCGTAAGTATGTTTAGGGCCTCGTATGCCCATAATAAGGATGTTATGAATATGAATGAAAAGTTTTAAGTTTGAAAAGAAATTTTATAGCCTGATAATGTATGTTTGAGCAAGTTAAGTCTGATAATGCCTCGTATTCTGTTCCAATATTGGGCACGGGTAAGGGGTGTTATATTTAGTAGTATCAGAGCTACGATTTAGTTAATTCTCAGACTAACGTAGCGTATACATGAGTCTATCTATGCATGCCATACTTAGGAGTAATTATATAATGATAGTGTGACGACTCCTGATGATTTAAATTGTGTTTTCATATACTAAATGGATCCCAATAGAGCTATGGCGGATGATGAAAAGTAACGCGTCGACTCCCGCTGAAGGGATAGTGCTGAATGAAAATGAGAATAAACCTATGACCGTGAGTCAGAGAGGAGGAGAAGAGGCTAGGGAAGTTTTTCTCCATATGATGAATGCATGGTATACGGAGTTCGTTCGTACGAATCCTAATGCACAAACCCGTCCACCCCCTCTAATTCCTTAGCCTACCCCCGTAGCTTCTCCAGTGGTAGAAGTGGTAAGAAGAGAAAAGCCTCCGATTGATAGAATCTGAAAATAAAGGGTCAAAGAATTTCAGGCTAGTAAATATTACGATCCAGAAAGAGCAGAATTCTGCTTGAAAACACCATTCGAGTATTTGATGAATTATCTTGCACACCTGAAGATACATGAAATATGTAGTGTCTCTTCTGATAGATTCTACTTTTCAGTGGTGGAATACCTTTATGTCGGTTGTACTAAGGAAACGGATTACATGGGAGTTTTTCCAAGAAGAATTTCGGAAGAAGTACATTAGTCAAAGGTTTATCGATCAGAAAAGAAAGGAATTCCCTAAACTAAAATAATGTAAGATGACAGTAACTGCGTACGAGCGTGAGTTTGTAAGGCTCAGCAAATACGCTCGAGAGTGTGTATCCACTGAGGCCATCATGTGTAAACGGTTTGAGGACAGATTAAATGAAGATATCAGATTGTTCGTTGGTGACCTTGAGTTAAAAAAATTTGTTGTGCTAGTGGAATGGGCTTGTAAAGCCAAAGAATTGGTGAAAGAGAAAAGAAAAGCTGAGATGTAGTCTCGTGATTCAAGAAAGAGACAATTGAACAAGTCATTCCAGTCTGCATCCAAGAAGTCAAGAGACTTCTCTACTGGATCAGCTACTTCAGCTGGGTTTTTGAATAGAAGTAAGGGTAAGCAATACTCGAGGAATAAAGCTCAGCCTACTACAGTTGCTAGTGTTGGGAACATTCGATCTAATAGACCAAAATGCCCACAGTGTGGCAGACGACACCCCGGTGAATGACATGCACATGAGAGTGCTTTTTTTAAGTGTGGTTCCCAAAACCATTATATTCGAGAATTCCATGAGATGGTTGAAAAAGAGAAGGTTCAAAGTACAAAATCAGGAAGTGCTAATAGAGGAAGACAACAAAGAAACCCGGGTAGTGGAACGAGTAGTAAAGGTAAACCCCGAGAGCAGGCTACGAGGCTTGAGGGTAAAGCACCTGCAAGGACTTATGCCATTCGCGCTCGTGAAGATGCATCATCCCCTTATGTAATTACAGGTACATTTTCTCTACATGATACTAATGTTGTTACTTTAATTGATCCGGGATCTACCCACTCATACATTTGCATGAAATTAGTATCTAGTATGAGCATGCCCATAGAGTCTACAGAGTTTGTGATAAAAGTGTCCAATCCACTAGGAAAAAGTGTATTAGTTGATAAAGTATGCAAAGATTGTCTATTGATGATTAGAGATCACTATTTTAAGGCAAATCTCACGCTATTGCCATTTGATGAATTTGATATAATTTTTGGTATGGACTGGTTAACCACTCATGATGTGATAATAAATTGTGGAAATAAATACATTGAGTTGAGATGTGAAAATGGGGACACTCTTCATATTGAATCAGATGAACAAGACAGATCGCCAGTATTGATCTCTCATATGTCCGCTCAGAAATATGTAAGAAAGGGGTATGAAGCCTATCTTACCTTTCGTTATGAATGCTAAAGAAACCGAGTTAAAGATTGAATCAGTATAGATAGTATGTGAGTATCCAAATGTTTTTCCAGAAGAATTGCCAGGGTTGCCTCTGGTTAGAGAGGTTGAATTTGGCGTTGAGTTAACTCCAGGTACTATACCAATATCGATTGCTTCTTAAAGAATGGCTCCATCTGAGTTGAAGGAATTTAAGGCACAGTTGCAAGAGTTAACGGACAAAGGTTTCGTAAGACCGAGTTATTCTTCATGGGGTGCACCAGCATTATTTGTGAAAAAGAAAGATGGTTCTATGAGATTATGCATAGATTATTGGTAGGTTAATAAGGTAATCGTAAATAACAAGTACCCATTGCCAAAGATCGATGATTTGTTTGATCAATTGAAGGGAGCCACTGTGTTTTCCAAGATAGATTTGAGACCAGGGTATTATCAGTTAAGAGTGAAAGATTCAGATGTGCCGAAAACTACATTTCGACGAGGTATGGGCATTACGAATTTTTAGTCATGCCTTTTGGTTTAACAAATACCCCTGCGGTGTTTATGGATTTAATAAACCGTATTTTTTGACCATACTTGGATAAGTTTGTGGTTATCTTTATTGATGACATACTGATATATTCTCGTGATGAGCATGAGCAATTTTGTAGATTTAACGAGATAATCAGTTGTATGCCAAGTTCAAAAAAAAAGTGAATTTTGGCCCAAGAAAGTTGGATTTTTAGGGCATATTGTCTAAGGAGATGGAATCCAAGTTGATCAAAGAAAAATTTCAGCCATTGTTGAGTGGAAACCACCCAGGGACGTAACAGAGGTGAGAAGTTTTCTGGGCCTAGCTGGCTATTACAGATTGTTTGTTAAGGGGTTTTCTATGATAGCTACTCTGATGACGAGACTGTTACAGAAAGATGTAAAGTTTGAATGGAGAGAAAAGTGTCAACAGAGTTTTGAGAAATTAAAAGAATTGTTGATAGAGGCTCCAATTCTAGTACAACCTGAATCTGGAAAAGAATTTGTGATCTACAGCTATGCATCCTTGAATGGATTAGGCTGTATACTCATGCAAGAAGGCCAGGTGATAGCATATGCTTCTAGAGAGTTAAGGTCGCATGAGAAGAATTATCCAACACATGATTTAGAGTTGGCTGCCATTGTTTTTGCGTTGAAGATTTGGAGACACCATTTGTATGGTGAAAGATGCCGGACATTCACTGACCACAAAATTTTAAAGTACTTGAAGACTCAGAAGGATTTGAACTTAAGACAACAAAGATGGTTAGATTTGATAAAAGATTACGAGCTAGTCATTGACTACTACTCAAGAAAGGCAAATGTAGTCGCCGATGCTTTGAGTATAAAGTATTTGTTTGCTTTTAGAGCTATGAATACAAGGGTGACTTTTTCAGATGATGGTTCCATCTTAGCTGAGTTAAGGGCTAGACCGATGTTCCTCTAATATATATATGAGGCTCAAAAGATGACAGTAAATTGCAAGCCAAAAGAGTTCAGT
This sequence comes from Gossypium rotundifolium, assembly GCA_025506655.1. Lineage (NCBI taxonomy): Eukaryota > Viridiplantae > Streptophyta > Magnoliopsida > Malvales > Malvaceae > Gossypium > Gossypium rotundifolium. The sequence goes on from CP106731.1 coordinate 92,120,702, forward strand.
GCAAGTCAGTTATTGAGTCTGATTTTCAGATTAATTCAGATGGATGTTTGATGTTCAGAGATAGAGTCTATGTACTCGAGGAGCGATGAGCTCATTCGTAAAGTTTTGCATGAGGCACATAGTGGATGCCTATCTGTACATCCGGGTAGCACCAAGATGTATAATGATTTAAATAAACGGTATTGGTGGCCGAGTATAAAGAAAGATATTTCTGAGTTTGTTTCAAGATGCTTGATTTGTCAGGAAGTAAATGCCAAACACCAAGTACCCTCGAGTTTGCTTCAACCTATTATGGTGCTCGAGTGGAAATGGGATCGTGTTACCATAGACTTTGTAACGGGTTTATCGCTGACACCGAACAAGAAAGATGTTGTATGGCTCGTAGTCGATACACTTATGAAGTCAGCCCATTTCATACATGTACGTATTGACTACTCACTTGATAAGTTGGCAAACTTGTATGTTTCAGAGATTATAAGGCTTCATGGGGTGCCTATATCAATTATATCGGATAGAGATCCGAGATTCACATCCAAATTAGGGAAAAATTTGCAAGATGCTTTGGGTACAAAGTTGATTTTTAGTACTATTTTTCACCCCAAACCAATGAACAGTCGGAGAGATTAATACAAATACTTGAGGATATGCTCCGGTGTTGTATTCTTGAGTTTTAGGGCAGCTGGGAAAAGTACTTACCGTTGGTAGATTTTGCTTATAATAACAGTTTTCAGTCAAGTTTGAAAATCACGCCTTATGAGGGTTTGTGTGGGCGTAAGTGTCGAACGCCTTTGTACTGGACTGAACTTAAGGAAAATCAGATTCACGGGGTTAATCTGGTTAGAGAAACCGAAGAGAAAGTAAGGGTGATTCGAGATTGTTTAAAAGTTACTTCTAATAGACAAAAATCCTATTCGAATTTGAAATGAAAAGAGATCAAGTCAGTGATAAAGTATTCTTAAAAGTGTCACCATGGAAGAAAGTCCTTAGATTTGGCCGAAAAGGCAAACTGAGTGCGCGTTTGATCAGACCATATAAGATCACTGAGAGGATAGGGCCAGTAGCCTATCAATTGGCTTTACCATCTGAGTTAGAAATGATTCATGATGTATTTCACGTATCTATGTTGCGACACTATTGATCAGACCATTCACATGTAATTACACCGGCAGAGGTTGAAATTCAACCCTACATGACATATAGTGAAAAACTAATTAAGATCCTAGCACGAAAAGTCAAACAATTAAGGAACAAAAGTATTACTCTCATTAAAGTCTTGTGGCAAAGACATGGGGTAGAAGAGGCTACATGGGAACTCGAGGAGGCTACGAGGAACCAGTACCCAAACCTTTTTGCTGGTAAGATTTTTGGGGATGAAAATCCCTAAGGGGGAGAATTGTAACAGCCCAATTTAGGGCCTAGTCAAAATAATGGTGTGAGACCACAAATTTGAAGAAGAAATATGTTTTTTAATGATTTTTCTGAGGCTTACAAGGTATTTGCATGATTGTCTGAAAATTTCATGAAGGAATTTTATTGATTAGTAAACAATTTGTCTATTAGGATTAAATGGCAAGGATTAGAAAATATGAGAATCTAGAAGGTTTAAGTACGAAATAGCATCATAAAAATTATTAGAAGTGCTTATTTAGCCATTAGACCATTATATTTAAGATAGACAAAAATAGACATGGGAAGGAAAAATCTCAAGAAAGGATCATTAAGGGCATTTTTGTCATTTGGTAAATAAAAGATTAAAAAGGGAAAAAGAAGTCAAAATTGTGTCCATCTTCTTCTCCTTGGCCGAAATTCCCTAAGGAAGACATAGCTAGGGTTTGTTCATCTTTCAAGCTTGATTGTAAGTGTCTCTTTGCCCCATTTTTAATGTTCTTCGTATTTATTAGATCTTCGTAGCTCGATTTAGCTATTTCTAGCTATATTTTAACCTAGGGTTTATGTTAAAAAATTTACCCATGTATTACATTCATGTATTTTGATGTTTTAGGGAAGAATATGAAAGTTTGATGTATGATAAACATCTTTTTCTAAGTGCTTTTCATGAAAAATGCATAAAAGGACCAAATTGTAAAAGTTATAAAATTGGTCATACATGAGTGAAATAGTGAAAATTAAGGGCTCTTGTAGTTAATAGAATAATTCAGTTAAGCTTAAAATACAAGGAATTTGAATAAAAATCATTTTACGAGTCTAGGGCAAAATTATAATTATGAGAAAGTTTAGGGGTAAAATCATAATTTTTCCAAAGTATGATTCATGAGTTGATTTAGTCAATGTAAATATTAAATAAGTGAAATTTTCATTATAGATAAAGAAACACGAAGCCCGTATCAAACCGGCAAGAATAAGGTTGCGGACTAAATCGAACATCTATATACATTTTAAGTACCGAGGTAAGTTTGTGTAAAATTAAGATTATATGTGTGACAGTGTTTAAATTACTTATTATTTGTGAAATTCTTATTATTTCCATGAAGTTGATTAATAATGTCTTGGTGAGAAAATGAATGAGAACATGTAAGTTGAAGTCCCGATTGAAGACTCGGAATAACGAGGATACCTATATCATGCCAAGAGATAAGGAAGGTCCCATATACTGGTACATGGCATCAGCACCTTACAAGGAAGGTCCCGTATAAGACCATGTTTGGGACATGGCTTCGGCACCAAAGGAAGATCTCGTGTAAAACCATGTTTGGGACATGACATTGACATCGAACTAAGAGATCCCGTGTAAGACCATATCTGGGATATGGCATCAGCATCAAGAGGTGATCCCATGTAAGACCATATCTACGATGTGGCATTGGCATCGAGATACATGCATGATGAGGTTGAGTATCCTCCGATATTCCAGGTAATTCATCGGATAAAAGAGCTAAGTATGTAAAGGTGACAAAAGAGCTAAGCATGTAAATGTGATATAGAGCAAAGTTATACAAGAATGGCATTGAGTTCCATTTATGTTAAGGATGATGAAAACTTTGAGTTTATGTTTATAATTGCGTAAGTGCTAAACTATGTGACTAAGTGAATACAGGTACCATGAGTAAAATACAGGTTATGAAATCATAATGTGATATGTGATGGGTAAGAGTAAGTATGAGTAAGTATGCCTAAGCATTTAAGACATATGTTGCTATTGTTTCATGAGATGGAAGAGTTTATTCTAAGCAATGATGTTGCTATATAAATTTCATGCTAACTTACAAAGCTATATGCTCACCCCTATCTTTTTCCTTTTCCCTGTAGTATCGCCAAGCTAGGTCGAGGATTGTAGAACGTCGGAGCTCGGATCACACTATCAAACACTATTTTGGTATAACAAGGTTGATTTATTTTGAGTATGGCATGTGTAAGAACTTGATCATTTTGAGTTATGTCATATTGCGAGCCAAAGTGTTGGCTATTAAGGTTACTCACTCTTTTTGTATATGGCCAATAGAAATTGGCCAATATTTGTCAAGTTTTATTCATTAATGATGATGAGCTTTATGATGTGAAAGTTTATGCAATCGATGGAGTTATATGTGAGGAGTATGAATGATGATTTAGGAGGATCCTTCATAGTGCATGATTGTTATGTTATGTGTTGTTTGAGTTGGTATAAGTGTGTTTATGTTTCAGGGTGGCAATTGGCTTGGAAAATAGCCTCTAATTGTCCACACTGGTAGACACCCGGGCATGTGTCTAGGCGTGTGTGACACACGGTCATCCCCATAGGTGTGTTAATGGGCTGTTTGTCCCCTGCATCAACTTGTGAGATTTTGATTCGTCACACGGGCCAGCACACGAGCGTGTACCCAGGCCGTGTGCTCTTAAGAGGTTGATGACATCATAAACAGAGAGCTCCACGGGCGGAAGACATGGGCATGTTTAGGCCGTGTGAAGGACACGAGCTATAGACATGGGCATGTGTCCAACCATGTGAAAACTCCTATAGGTTCGAAGGGAAAATAAATTCCACATGGGTTAAGGACATAGGCGTGTGAGACCACACGATCCGACCACGCAGGCGTGTCCCATGTCACACGGACGTGTGACTCTTGTTTAAGTAAAAAATTTCTAAGAGCGTAAAAGTTTCTAGATTAATTCTGAAACCTCCCGTAAGTATGTTTGTAACATCCAGAAATTGGGCTTAGTAGGATTGGGCCCATTGGGCCTGCAGCATGGAAGCATTTAAAATTTTTGGAGAATAAGAGAATGACTTTATTTCAAGTTGAACTTATTAGGAAAGTGATTTTGAAAAGTTACGAGGTTTCTAGGAAGTTTCGGGTTCATGTTAGGCTAAAGGAAAATTTTAGTGTTTGAGTACTTTAAGGAGAGAAGGTAAGTTGTAACACCCTAGAATTTGAGTTTGTATGTGTTTCATTAAATTAGTGATTAAGCTTATTAGATTATTAATTTTGTTTGTTAAGGAGGTCCTGAGAAGGCTTGGGATCTATTTGGACCTAGTGAAAATTTTTAGCATATGGTACTTTAAGAGAGAGAGTCAGTGGATTTATAGCATATGGAAATTTTTGAGTAAGTATCTAGCATAAATGAGCTATTGGTTAAGAGGATATGCGCCATATGTATTGTCTTGAGGGGAGAGGTTTGAATCTCTTGGTTTGCATTTTTGTGACTTAAATTTTTGCACTCTCCTATCAAGTGTCGGCCAAGCTTCATTTTTGGTATGTTGGACTTTAATTTTATGGTAAGGTGGCTAAATGGATTAAGGAAACATTGAAGTTGAGGAAAGGAATCAATAGGATAAGGCAAGTAAGGGAAAAATGGCTTAATTTGTGGAATGTGCTATGGAAAGAAAGGTTGGCAAAGTTGATCCTTGATGGCTATGAACTTGGACGGTTTTGGGGCTAGGGAGGTTGGTCGAATTTTGTTAGTAGCTTGATAGGGATTAGGAGCTAGTTTGGTCAATTTCTTTAGCAACATGAGCATTATTTTCCTTTCTCTCCAAAACCCTTTCCCTAGCCGAATGTGGTTGTAGCAATAGGTAAATTTTTGGTTGTTTGGCCATTTCTTTTTGACCAAATTAGTATCATCTTCTTTGCTCTCCAAACTATTTTCTCATTTGTGCCAAAATCATGCAACTTTAAAGAAGCATAATTCATTTTCTTTTTCTTCCCTTTGGCCGAATGCACACCAACCACAAGACTCTTTCTTTGTTCATCTTTCGTCCTTGAAAACCGACACATAAACACCCTATCTTCTATTTCTTTTTCTTCCTTCTTTCTTCTTACAAAAAACTCTCAAACATCTCTCTCTCCCTAATTCTTCACCATGGCTGAATGTTAATAATCATCTCCTTAGCCGAATCTTTCTCTTCACGTATATTTTCTTCCTTCTCAATCATTCTTTCTACTCACATTTTGATCAATCGGTAACAACCCTCTTCAATGCTTTATTTTTCTTTTTTCCTTTGCCGAATCTATATATTGGCTTGGGAGGGTCTTTTTGACCAAAATCATCATCTCTCTCTTAGACAAATCCTTTTTCGTCTTTATGGTGAAATAGAGGAAGGCCGAATTACCATTTCCTCAAAGTTATCTCGTAATCACTAGAATTCGGATTAAAAACATTCAAGATAAGAGTTCTTAACGAATTTCATGATCATCCTTTATTTATTAAGATGACAAACAGTATGGAAATAAGTAACCGATTATTTTATATAGGGATTTATTTGTGGATCACTCGAAATTTCGTGGTAAGCCTATCTATACCATTTTGTTAAGTCCATACTTTAATAGATTATTGATTTATTGAAGATCTAACAAATGGAGGCTCGTAGTAATGTGTTGAAAGGGAAATCTAGTAGTGATCTCAAAAGGAGTGGATTGAAGATCCCAACCCCTAAATTCAAACGTAGGGCCGTTTTGGCAATTCGAGACTTTCCACCTGGTCGTGGACCCTCCTCTGGTGAAAATCAATTATTCGAGGTTATTCGCAATTTTGACCCATTAGCTGTTTGGGGTTTTCCAATGGGTTGTGAACCGTCATCCAGAGAGAACTGGGAAATAGTAGTTATTCGAGATTCCGAGGGTAAAAATCTAGACCGCTTATCTTAGAATGGATTTATTATAAGTGTTAATGATCTAATCGAGCGTTAAAATATTTTTAGGTGTTGACGATCAGGAAAGTGTAGTGCTTACCGTAATCAGGTGTGTAATTTCACACCATATTTCATGGGATAGATATTTATATTGTGACTAATGGTAAATCGCTTGATTTAATCACTAGTTTGTGAAATCGGGTAAGATGGTGTAATTATCATTATTTTGGTAGAAACTATAAAAATCGGTATTAAGACTGTGATAAATAGGCCAAATTAAAAGGGCCAAATGTGATATGTGATAAATAGGCCAAATTAAATGGGCCAAATGTGATATGTGATAAATGGGCCAAATGTGATATGTGATAAATGGGCCATATTGTTCGTAATAATTATATGAATGGAATATTCTAATTGGATATGCATATTATATACATGATTTGCATGGATTGGGATTTTGATGAAGAGAAGTTCAGGTTGCTTTGCTACAAAATTCTAGTAGCTTGTCCACAAATTGATATATGGCTTAATGCCCAGTTTGATATATGGCTTATTGCCCAGTTTGGTGTATTGGCGGGGTGGGTGACTAAAGCTCCCCACAGGTGTGTTGATTGGTATGAGTGGTGTGCAGCGGATGGAAAACTAGGTTTGGTTGGGAAATTGCATAACACATGCATGTTATATATGATATTATGTTATGATTGTAAATGGACTTTGGCCCAATAAATGCTTAATTGAATTTTTGGCCCAGTGATAATGGTAAGTGAGTTACACACTAAGTTCTAAGTAACTCACCCCGTTTTCTTTACCCTCCTCAGTTAATGATCAGTGATGGAGGCTTGGGCCAGGGACGACTCAGTGGAGGCCATACTATGAATAATGGGTTATTTAAATTTCAGATTTCTTTTAAGTACTTTTATTATTTTGATAATTTGTAATAAGGCCTCGGTTAAATTTTTATGGATGTTTTACTTGTGGATGGATTTTATAATATGCTTTAAATACTTAAGTGGGATTATTTTTCTAAAAAATAGAAATAAACGTACGGAAAGGGTTTCATTCTTAAATAGTTTTAACTCGGTAATTTTTCTCGTAACAATATTTTTAATTTTTGTTTTCAAATTACTTTCGAACTCTTTAAATTTTCTCAAAATATTAAATCAATTTTTCCTAAGTTTCAATTTATAAATTTTTACGACCCAAATTATTAGATTTAATAATCAAACTTAGTTTTCAATAACTCCACGTTAAAATGTTTTTAAAAATATGTTTTCTTTAAATCTTTAAAAGACTAGGTGTATGTTCATTTTGTGTGACATGTCAAATTTGGTCTTAACGCATAGACCGGGTTTGGGGTGTTACATAAGTGGCATCAAGGTTTATGGAAATAAGTGAGTAAATTGCTAGCATAACTGAGCATATGGTAAGGAGGATGTGGTGTAACACCCCAAACCCAACCCAACATCACGACCGGATCTGACATGTTACTAGGGAAAAAAGTGAAAAAGGAATTTTGTTTCTAAGGGAGGAAAAATATTGTAAAATAAAAACTGTCTATTGGAATTGGGGTTTTTAAAATTAGGGGTTTGTAGTTGAAGAAAATTTCAGCTGTTGAGTGAAGAATATAATTTAATACCCTCATTGTTACAAGTAGAAAACCGTTGTTTTATTACATTGCTCAAGTTTTGAAAACCCATTTTTTTATTGTTTCAATATTATCGGATGTAAAGTAAAACATTTCTTTAACAGTTATGAAATAGTAAAACTACTTAAAAATTCCCAAAGTTTATCAAATTAGGAGTGGCCTTATTACAGAATGAAAATATCCCAACAGAAAATAGCAATTAACGTTTTAAAACAAAATTGAAATCAAAACCTTGCATGGCCACCTCGAGTCCGATCCAACCCAGTCCAACGAGTCAAGGATTACCTGCAATGTGTTTGGAAAACAGGATGAGTCATTGAGACTCAGTGTGCAATTATTCCACGTCATTCCACAAATGGGTTTGGTCCTAAAATACACATCAAATCGATATACCACATACAAAGATGCAATATGTTAACCCACCCCAACCTAGTATCCATCCGCTACACACCACCCGTACATCCATCCTCATACACACCGGGGATTTCTACAATTGACCCTCCATCTGCTACACACCTCTTTGGCAGTCTATGCTGACAAACACATGCTCAAAGTCCACTTAAGTGGTCTAGCCACTAATCCACGTGATTAAATCACAGTAATCCATGATGAGACTCGAGGTCATCATCAATTGTGACAGAGTCGCCCATATATATATATACACACTTCCCCTTTAATCATAATATCCCGAACCCCATGCACATGCAACATAATCTGGTTAATGACAACATGATAGAACATGATAACATTTGAGTATATATATATTCAACATGCTTACCTGCATCCACAACCATTTATCATCAATCTTAACGTAGGTAGTATACTAACCTAGTTTACCGGATTACCCCATATAGGTAATAACACCACCACAACCACTATTTTAGCTACCACACATGATGCATATATTTAATTTAAATCAACAACAGAAACAGTGTGATAATTACACACCTGAAAACCTGTAGAACTAGACTATCGATCTCCCTAATGTCCCCACTCGATGAGATTACAGCGATCTGCTTATCCTTTTCAGACGCTGGTCCACAGCCCGGTGGCCAATCTCGAATCGCTAAAACTGACCGCTTTTTAAACTTGGGGGTAGGGACTACGTGACCAACCCCTTTCGTTCCTTGGCTGGTACTCGAATCCATCAAATAATATCTTGGTCAGAAGACCTGGTTAATAAGTTGAATAAAACTATAACGAAACCCAAAAGAATACTTGGATTGGAAAGAATACCCTTACCAAAGTCGGTAGAATCTTGAAGGTTATCGCTTAAGTTTAAAGGTTGTCAAAGATCCTACATAAATCCCATGTTAGATTCGGCCTACACTTATGATCCAAATAAAGTGGCCTTCGGCCGAACAAAAAGGTATTCATCCATAGTGTCGACCATGAAGGGCTTTAAGGGAAGAGGTTTGAATCCCACTTGATGCAATTTTTGATTTTTATTTTTTGTGCTATTCATCCATAGTGTCGACCATGGTGGTATTTTAGGTAAGGAAGACTTTTTAATCTTGGAAAGGTGGCTAAGGAAATATGGTAAGGAGGCGTGTATGGAAAAGAGTAAAAGAAAGGAGCAAGAAGGGGGATATGTTGGTCGATTTTAGGGAAGATGTTTTGGAAAGAAGTTTATGGTCATCATCTATCCTTTTGGCAAGAGTTTCACGCGGTTTTGTTAGGGAGAGGGAGAGCCAAATTTCTATTGGCCATTTTGAAAAGCTTTGTTCATTTTGACATTTTCTTTGCCAACAACTCTTCTCTTATTTTGGCCAAAATACCTAGTCATTGTTCATTTTGTCCCCTTGTTGTGCCGTAAGCCTTAATCCATCATTGTTCATTCTTCTTTGGTTACCGAAACTATCAAGCCATTCTTTGCTACTACTTATCATCCTCTTAGCCTTGGTTTTGGAAGTTGATTGGTAAGTGGGTGATTAGGCCGAATATTGGTGGTAAGATGTCACTCTTTATTTCGATGTTTTGCACCGCTCATATGATTCTATTTGGAGGTGATGGGATCAATTTCTTGCTCTTGTGGAAGGGCCGAATATTGGATAAAGGCTAACCCTTTGGTACATCACTTATTTACTTTAGGAACTCGTTGCAACAGCCAAAGTGCAAGGCTAGATTTTAGACCCTAGTAGGGAAAGGATCATGATTGTGGGGGCAATGAAGAGTGGTTCTTTAAGAAATCCAAATTAGGTGTGTAATCTCACACCTCTCTAAATGTTTGCATGAAATGTTCTATGATTTGGTTGAAATACCGAAGGAAATCGAAATCGGGATCGGTGATCACTCGGGCGTGCGTATGTTCGTAGTGGTAATCATATTTTGCAATGAAACTGTTTTTGGTTAGCAGCAGTGACGTGATTTAGAAAAATCACGAAAAAATAGGAGAAAGGGAATTGGGAAGTGAATAAGATATCAAATTAAATCTTACTGTGTCTAGTTTTATATGAAAGAAATAGAGGACAAAGAGTAATTTTATATTCTGTGATATTTGAATTTTAGTAAGACTAGTTCTGAATGACTTTGTGGTTCCCTATTCTATCTTGGAAAAAAATCATTTAAAATTGTACAAAGTGAATTATGAGTTATAATTTATATGTATGGATTCCTTAGTGAGCCTATTTTTAATAGAAACAAGTGGGAGCAACATATGAAAACTGTACAGTGAGATATTTGAATTTAGGGTAAGAGAGGTCAGAACCGTTGGTCAGTGAAACAGGGGAAATTTTAATGAATAAACTATACTAAATGGCCAAGCCAAAAATTCTGGAAAAATTGTAGTAAGAAGATATATGAGTCTAGTTTCAAGGAAAATTTACGGATCTAAAATTTGAGTTTCCTAACTCAAGTTATTGTCAATTTAGTCAATATGACGCAGATGGACAATTTCAATTTTTATGCCCCAAATTAGTAGTTAAGTCCTAAGTTGTGAAATTACCAAAATACCCTTGGAAGGTAAATTACTAAAATACCCCTGGGTTGCAAAATTACTGAATTACCTTTAGAAGGTAAATTATCGAATTACCCTTGGTGGGTAAAATTATCGAATTCACTCTTAATGAGTAAATTATCGAATTACCCTTGGTAGGTAAATTTACCAAAATACCCTTGAAGGGTAAAATTATAGAAATACCTTTGGGTTGTGAAATTACGAAAATGCCCTTATGGGCTGAATTACAAAAATGCCCCTATGGGCCGAATTGCTAGAATGCTTTAGTGGACTGATTTACAAAGTTTTAAAATTGGCTGATTTATCGTAATAAATCACTGGATTAATTACTGTTGTTTATATTTGTGGATATTATGCTTTATTATGTATGTTGCATTTACATAATTTGCATGGGATGGGAAAAATGTCGAAGAGAAGTGTAGCCTGGTGGCTTTGCCACAATTTGTTCATTAATGTGCTTATGACTTTGGTGGCTCAACCAAAAATATTATAAAAAGCAGTTTGACTGCAGCGTTTCTGGTGGCTCAGCCACAAATATTATAAATGGCAATTTGCCTGCGATTTGGTATGATGGCGGGGTGGGTTGACTTGATCCCCACAGATGTGATGGTTGGTACAGGGGTGTTTTGGATGGATGGGTTGGGTTGCATACATTGCACATATATATATTCTATTTTGTAAATGGGTTTTGGCCCAAGATTATGCTACATGGGCTTCAGCCCAAGATATTGCTTTACGGGTTCAGGCCCAGTAGATAACGGTAAGGGATTATACACTGAGTTCTTGTAACTCACCCTCCTTCATTCTTAATCCATGTAGGTAATGTTCAGTGATGTGGACTTGGGCCATGGATGACTCAGTGGAGGCCATATTTTGGAAATAAATGCTTTGAACTTTAGTAAATTACTTTTCTACTCTATTTCGTTATTTTTACTACTTTGGGTTTAAAGTTGTAATAAGGCCTCTGGGATAAACTTTAATTTACTTTATGTTTGGACGTATTTATTATTTTTTCTTAAATTGTTTTAAATGGGGATTTTCTAAAATCATAAACAATGGTATTCCAAATTTGATTAACTAAAGGATTTTACAATATGTTTATTAATAATTTAACTAGGAGTTTCTTTCGAAATTATCAACGTCATTTTTTTAAAGCCATGGTTTTAAAATATCACGAATTTGAATATCAAATCTTCAATTAGCCTCTCAAGATTTATAGTATTTTTATCGAAGGTTTCTATTCAAACTTGTTTTCTTAACCATAACCAAATAACATTTATTGTAGTACAAATCACAAGGACTTTATACGTTTTCCTCATGTGACATGTCAAATTCGGTTGTAATGCATGGGTCGAGTTTGGGGTGTTACAATGTTTAGGGCCTCGTAGGCCCATAATAAGGATGTTATTAATATGAATGAAAAGTTTTAAGTTTGAAAAGAAATTTTATAACCTGATAATGTATGTTTGAGCAAGTTAAGTCTGGTAATGCCTCGTATCTTGTTCCGACGTTGGGCACGGGTAAGGGGTGTTACACCTCCACTATTTGTGCCTTTCTAGATTTTCCACTACCTTAATATAGCAAGTTTGAAAACTTCAAACTTGCCACATGTGTGGCAGGCCAAGGGAGGGCTCTTTACTTGCTGATTTTGGCTATTTTTAGCAGCCCTCTCAATGTACAAAACCCCTGTAATATCCTGACTTTGTGGGTTTGTGCATTTGATGCGTTGCATGGCTAAATTAGAAGGAGAAGGCTTTGAGGTGTGGATTGGGCTCAAGTTTGGGCTTAAAACCTGGGTTAAATTGCTTATAAATAATGTTAGTGTATCAATTAAAAGTTAAGTGAGTATGTTTAGTAGCAAGTTGGGCTCGTGGCCCAAAGTTGGAGGTGCCATAAGTGGGTATGTAGGTGGCATCACAAGGGGGAGAAGTTTGGGCCTAGTATGGCCACTTGGGGCCCAAGTTAGTGGGTCAAATATTCGGCACTTCAAGGGGGAGGGGATGGACGGCACATGAGCCCCATTTTAGGAGCTTTATTTCTTTTAATATTTAGTAATTAAAAGCTGATAATTAAGAGGGAGGAGTTGGCTCTAGGTTGGCCTCTTCTAAAGATGAGATAGGGATTGGGTTATCATGCAAGATAAGAGCTATCAGGAGGGGAAGAGTTGGCCGAAACTCCAACTCTGAGTGTGTGCTTGTGTATAGCCAAAATTTGGAAGAGAATTATCATCTTTTCCATTTGTTTTTCCCACTTTCTCATCTTTTCTCTCAAGCCAAAATTCTTTTCTCTCTCTTTTTCTCTTCTAGCCAAAATTCCCTAGTCTTCTTCTCCTCTCCAATATCTTCCTGAAAGCCAAATTTTTCTTACTCATATTCCTCCTCCATAATCGAATCTACAAGGGAGGTTTCTGGTTCCTGAAGGTGCACCATTAGCCGCATACTCCTTAGTAATCGGGTGAGTTTCGGGATTTCATTCTATGCGAATTCACTTTTATTTTCTTTACTTTCTTTCTTTCTTCATTAAGATCTAACCCAAAACACTTGCTTAAGGTCTATCGATTTTCCCTCTCTGTAGCCGAATCTATCTCATTAAAAGTCTCCTGTGTCGATTTGGTGGAAAAGCCAAAGGTAGGTAGTGGTAGGTTCGGCCAAATGGCCCTCTCTTGATTCTCTTTATTTGGTCGAATACCATATGGGCTGGAATCAGTATGGTTTTCAGTTGGTTTGATGTTTTGGAGGATGGCCGAATGTAGGTAGAATTGGTGGTGACGATTTCCTGAAGATTTTTGGGATTTGGTAATCGTGTTAGTAATCAGGTGTGTAACCCTACACTAAACTCCCGATAGTTTAATAATAATAATGTTAAGCATGTGTTAATGAAGTGACGAATAAACATGGCTAAGGGTACCATTCAATGGTACAGTGTATTCAGGTACATTACCCTTAATACTTGTTAATAATGTTTAAATAACATGGATGTGAAAATATGTGGAATTCTGTTATGATTTTGGGGTAAGGTGAATTGCATGATAAATTGTATGTTGCATGGGCATATGGGTGATTATGTTAAAGGGGAAGTGATCTGGTGGTTTCTACCACATTATCTAGTGACTTATGTCACATATTATGAATCTGGTGACTCTGTCACATTATCTGGTGGCTATGCCACAATTATAAGGGCGATGTGCAGTTGACTGAAGTGACTGCCTTCGATAGTGTGTAGCGGATGGAGGGTCGATTTAGTAATCCCCACGGTGTATCGGTAGGTACGAGTGATGTGTAGAGGTTGGATCTAGGTGGTTTGGGTTGCATCATTGTTTACAATTGTTTTATGTGATTTAATATGCCTTGATTGTTTTGGGAGTCTGTGTTGGTAGTTACACACTCAGTCTGTTGACTCACCCTTGTGGGCTAACATTTTGCAGATGGCACTCAGTAAATGGACCAGGTCGGCAGGAACTTAGTGGTGGCCATGCACAGCTCAGTTTTTTGATTTTTCTTATCAAGTTTATTTTGATTTATTTTGGGTTATGTTTTGATGTAATAAGGCCATTATCACTTAACTATTTTATTTATGTGTTTTAAATTTTTATTATGATGCGAACAATATCGAACAGAATGATTAAATAATTTTCGTAAAACAACATCAATTGTTTTGAAACCCAAACACCTATGGTTTCCAAGTTAATAATAAGAAACTCTAAAATTCGGCATCTCTTTTAACTTGTAACTTTTGAAATATTAAAATATCGTTTTAGCACAAATTTAAATTACAATATGGTTTTTAACTTGAGAACAATTAGAAGTTATTTTCTTCAAAACCACAAAGATTTCCACAATGTCATTTCGAGACTTAACTACGTTTTACTCAAGGAGCATGTCAGATCCAGTCAGGGCTTGTGGGCTGGGTTTCGGGTGTTTTAATCTGGTATCAGAGCCCGATTCAAAACTCGACCTTGAGGGCTTTTGGGCCAAAACATTTTTCTTATTTTGAAGTTAGGTTTTACTAAAGAATGAGCAGGTTCTTTGGCATGTCACCTGAGTCTCCTACCCGAAGTCCACTAGGTAAGTACCCCTAACCATTGTGTGATTTGTATGTGGGTATTATGGGGACGTAGACTAGTAGACTAGGAGCCAATGAACCCTAGGATTAGCTTACTCCAACATAGAATTGCATAAAATTTAAAGTCTAACCAAACAAACACAGTGAGTGAGTCATTGAGCTAAGGGTGTGGCAACCACAGTGCGCATGTCTAGGATTGGATTAGGGGAGCTTGGTATTTAAGCGATCTAGTGACTCACCTCCTCTCCGCTCGAATCCTACAGTGCGTGGTGATGGTGCACTCTAACTAAGAGGACTTAATCACAAAGCTAAATTCAATAATTAAAACCCGAAAGGACCACCACCTTGTTTTGTACAACCTTAAAATTAAACCTTGGTTTCAAAATTACCAAAGTACCCTTGATTTGAAAAATGACCAAAATACCCCTGATTTGCAAGTTGACCAAATTACCACTAACTTGAAAAGAATTTCCAAAATACCCACGGTATGGAAAGTTGCCGAAGTACCCCCGAATTGAAAATTTCCAAAATACCCTTATTTCATAAAACCACCTGAAACCATATTTTACAAAATTATCGAAATACCCCTAGTTTGTAAAATTATAAAAATACCCTCAGTTTATAAAATTACCATATTACCCTTGAATCTTCCTATCAAAATATTCCTATTTTGTAAAAATACCCAGAAACCTCTATTTTACGAAATTTCAAAATACCTTGACTTGGAAAATTACGAAAATACCCATGTAGGATAAAATTACGAAAATACCCTTGGATAGTAGAAGACAACAATAGTGACAACCACAACACTTTTTTGTAATGAACGCAAGTTCATGAATAGTGATGATTGAATGAATGAACTTGAGACTGTAGAGTGTGCATGAATTCGAAAGAACTACTTTTTAGAACTATTAATCATAAGACTATTCGCGATAAATCAGTGGAAAGAAATAATGATTCATAAAATTCTTAATCAGATAAACGTAACTCAAAAGAATGAGTTCTAGAGGACGTGGTCGTAATGTGCATGGCCGTGGTAGAGGCCGAATGACCGTATCGAAACCCGTTAGGTCTGGTCAAGGGTCCGAGAATGAAATGCCACCACCACCAGCTGCTGGTGTTGAATATCAAGATCAGACGTGGGATGATGCAGTATCGCAGGCAATACTGCAAGTTCTTGAGAGGGTGCTTGGAGCAGGTGGAGGTATGGGAGCTCGGAAGTCTGTACCTGAGCGACTCCGAGCCAATAGAGCTGAGGTATTCTGAGGTATATCTAGTGTGGTGCCCAATACGGCTGAGTATTAGTTGGAGGCGACAGAGCGAATTATGGACGATTTGGACTTGACTGCTAAGGAGAAACTGAAAGAGGTGGTGTCGCTTCTCCGCGATGAGTCATACCAGTGGTGGCTTACGGTTTGGGATGGTGCTGCAGCAGATGATCTCACTTGGGAGTATTTTAAGGTGGCGTATCATAAGAAGTATATTAGGACTAGCTATATTGATGCGCAGAAGAAGGCGTTTCTGAGGCTGGTTTAGGGGAATAAGTCCGTAGCGGAGTACGAAGCGGAATTCTTAATGTTGAGCCGATATGCTCGAGGTATTATGGCTACCGAGCATGAATGACGTGTCCGGTTTGAGGACGGACTGAGGGATGACCTGAGATTGTTGATTGCTCCACAGTAGGAGCGAGAGTTTGCTGTGTTGGTAGAGAAGGCTAAGGTTGCTGAAGGGGTTAAGGAATCTGTAAGGTAAAATGTGGACAAGAATAGACAAAAGAGAGGTTTTGGATCATCAGGGTCATTTGGGAATGTTCAAAAGAGACCTAAAGTAGGTTATTACGGGAGGACAGTACCGTACTTGTGCTCAGTGTGGAAAGATGCACCAGGGAGAGTGTTGGAAGAAGACAGGAGGATGTTTTAAGTGTGGGTCCAAGGATCACATGATTAGAGACTATCCCATGAAAACAGACGGGAGTCGACCAACAAGTCAGGGTCTTAATCAGGCTGGAAGAGGTGGGCAATGACCACCACCACAGGTCGTGGTCCAGGTGGCAGAGGTAATGGTTCTGAAAGAGGTAGGGGAACACCGGGCAGAGGTGTTGGTAACATGGAGGCAAGACAATCGGGTCTAGTGTATGCGTTAAATCGGAGGAGGATGGTGATGCACTTGATGTCATAACGGGTATGTTCCTTATCTCGGATTACCCTTTATTGCGTTGATAGATATTGGGTCAACTCATTCATACATTGCTAGTAAGGTGTCCGGAACTCGCATGTGAACTCGAGACGTACCTAGGAAGATGACCGTACTTAGTCCTTTAGGGCAATCGGTAGTATTAAACAAACTCTTTAGGCGCACCTTTAGAAGTTCGAGCGCAGCTTCAGCTTGACTTAATGGAGTTGCCATTTGAGGAATTTGATCTAATCTTAGGCATGGACCGTTAGTGAAGTACCATGCGAATGTGGATTGTGTTCTAAGCACATGTCGTTAAGAACTTCCGACGACAAAGAGGTTGCGGTAATGGGCGAGAGACGAAATTGCTTGTCAAATGTAGTATCTGCCCTTAAGGCAGAGACGATGGTGAGAAAAGGGTGTGTAGCTTTTCTAATGTTGATTAGTGCCTTAGAGGCTAAGGAAGCAGCTGTAGGAGAAGTTAGAAACGAAGGGAATTTATGGATGTCTTTCGGAGGAGTCGCCGAGTTACCCGGACGTGGAAGTGGAGTTCAAATTGATTTATCACTGATACAGCTCCTATGTCAATTACTCCATCAATGGCACCAAAGGAGTTAGTAGAGCTTAAAGCCCAGATCCAAGAGTTACTCGATCGTGGGTTTATTCGACCTAGTGTGTCTCCATGGAGAGCTCGATCCTATTGATAAAGAAGAAGGACGGGACTATGCGTATGTGCATAGATTACCGATAGTTGAATAAGCTGACCATCAAGAACAAGTATCCATTACCAAGAATAGATGACTTGTTCGATCAGCTTAAGGGGGCCGCAGTATTTTCAAGGTAGACCTAAGGTCAGGATATCATCAGCTTAAGGTGAAGGAGGCAGATATCCATAAGACAGCTTTTCGGACTAGATATGGGCATTATGAGTTCTTGGTAATGCCGTTCGGATTGACAAATACCCCAGTCGCGTTCATGGATATGATGAACCGAGTTTTCCAACCCTAGCTGGATCGGTTCGTCGTTGTGTTCATAGACGATATCCTAGTGTATTCCAAGTCTGAGGAAGAACACGATGAGCATCTTCGGGTTGTGTTGCAAGTGTTAAGGGAAAAGAAGCTATATGCCAAGTTTAGCAAGTGCGAATTTTAGCTGAAGGAAGTTACGTTCTTAGGGCATGTGGTGTCTGTCGAAGGAATAAGGGTGGATCCTTGGAAGATTGAGGCAGTATTAGATTGGAAACCACCTAAGTCTGTGGCTGAGGTCCGTAGTTTCTTGGGGTTAGCAGGCTATTACAGGAGATTTTTTGAAGGGTTCTAGACAATAGCAGTACCTTTGACGAGGTTGTTAAGAAAGGAGGTATCTTTCATATGGGCGGATAAGTAGCAGGAGAGTTTTGAGAAGCTTAAGAAAGTATTGACAGAGGCTTCGGTCTTGATTCAGCCGGAAGCAGGGAAAGACTTTGTGGTGTATTGTGATGCTTCCCATATAGGATTGGGATGTGTCCTTATGCAAGATGAGAAAGTGGTCGCTTATGCGTCTCGACAGTTGAGGCCACATGAGGCTAACTATCCGACGCATGATCTGTAATTGGCGGCGATTGTATTCGCTCTTAATGTGTGGAGGCACTACTTGTATAGAGAAAGGTCGGTGATCTACACGGACCACAAGAGTCTGAAGTATTTACTGACTCAGAAGGAGCTAAACTTGAGACAGTGAAGGTGGGTGGAGTTGTTGAAAGACTATGATTGCTCAATAGAGTATCATCCGGGCAAGGCAAATTGGGTGGCAGATGCCCTAAGTCGAAAAGTGGTGTCGGATCTAAGGGTGCACATCTTAGCCTTTATGATGATGGAAGTTTGTTAGCATAGTTACAAGTGAAGCCGACATGGTTAAGTCAGGTAAAGGAGAAACAATTGGTAGATGGTGAACTAAGTGCTAAGCTACTACAAGTACAAAATGGGGAGTTGGAAGACTATGGTGTAAACGGTGATGGACTATTGTGTTTTTGGGGCAAGGTCTGTATGCCGAAGGATGAGGAGTTAAGGCAGAGAATTCTTCAGGAATCGCATAGTAGCCCTTATGCTATGCATCCTGGAGGAAGTAAGTTATATAGGGATCTACGGGATCATTTTTGGTGGCCTGGTCTTAAGCGAAAAGTTACAGAATTTGTAGGGAAGTGCTTAACGTGTCAGCAAGTCAAAGCTGAACACCAAATACCGTCAGGATTGCTTCAGTCGATAAAGATTCCACAATGGAAATGGGAGAGAATTACCATGGACTTCATTAGTGGGCTTCCCCTTACGCCTACCAAGAAGGACTCGGTATGGGTGATAGTAGATCGGTTGATTAAGTCCGCACATTTCATACCGGTCTTGGTTGACTATTCTCTGAAATTGGCAAAGTTGTATGTAGCAGAAATTGTGAGGCTGCACGGATGCCGGTATTGATTATTTCGGATAGGGATCCAAGGTTTACATCTTGATTTTGGAAAGCATTGCATCAAGCTTTGGGCACCAGATTGGACTTCAGTACGGCATTCCATCCGTAGTCAGATGACCAATCCGAGCGGGTAATTCAAGTGCTGGAGGATATGTTGAGAGGTTGTGTGATAGACTTCAGAGGGAGTTGGGAGGAGTTCTTGCCTTTAGTGGAATTTGCGTATAATAACAGCTATCAAGCAAGTATTCGGATGGCACCGTACGAAGCGCTGTATGGACGGAAGTGTCGCACTCCTACATGTTGGACAGGACTGGGGAACGTCGGGTTTTGGGTCCAAAGATTGTGGTAGAATTCGAAGAAAAGGTTAAAGTAATTAGGACATGGTTGAAGAAGGCATCTAACAGGCAAAAATCATATGCGAATCTTAAGCGAAAAGAGAGAGAGTTTGTGTGGGGGATCAGGTGTTTCTCAAAGTTTTGCCGTGGAAGAAGGTGATGAGATTTGGTCGCAAGGGAAAGTTAAGTCGTAGGTTTATAGGACCTTATTGGATTTTGAAGCGGGTTGGACCAGTAGCGTACCAGTTAGAATTGCCTTCGGAGTTGGAGCAGATACACAATGTGTTTCACGTTTCGATGCTACGTCGTTATCGATCAGATCCATCTCACATGATACCGGTTGAGGAGGCGGAGCTGAGACCAGATCTGTCCTATGAGGAAGAGCCGATTCAAATTCTGGAACGTGATGTGAAGATGCTACGCAGGAAATCAGTTCCTCTAGTCAAAGTATTATGGCATAACCATGGATCGGAGGAAGCTTCGTGGGAGCCAGAGGAAGCAATGCGATAGCAATACCCTCACTTATTCTAGCCAGGTAAATTTTGAGGCCAAAATTTATTTTAAGGGGGGTAGAACTGTAATATCCTGACTTTGTGGGTCTGTGCATTTGATGCGTTGCATGGCTAAATTAGTAGGGGAAGGCTTTGAGGTGCGGATTGGGCTCAGGTTTGGGCTTAACACCTAGGTTAATTGCTTATAAATAATGTTAGTGTATAAATTAAAAGTTAAGTGAGTATGTTTAGTAGCAAGTTTGGCTCGTGGCCCAAAGTTGGAGGTGCCATAAGTGGGTATGTAGGTGGCGTCACAAGGGGGAGAAGTTTCGGCCTAGTATGGTCGCTTGGGGCCCAAGTTAGTGGGTCAAATATTCGGCACTTCAAGGGGGAGGGGATGGACTGCACATGAGCCCCATTTTAGGAGCTTTATTTCTTTTAATATTTAGTAATTAAAAGCTGATAATTAAGAGGGAGGAGTTGGCTCTAGGTTGGCCTATTCTAAAGATGAGATAGGGATTGGGTTATCATGCAAGATAAGAGCTATCAGGAGGGGAAGAGTTGGCTGAACTCCAACTCTGAGTGTGTGCTTGTGTATAGCTCAAATTTGGAAGAGAATTATCATCTTTTCCATTTGTTTTTCCCACTTTCTCATCTTTTCTCTCAAGCCAAAATTCTTTTCTCTCTCTTTTTCTCTTCTAGCCGAAATTCCCTAGTCTTCTTCTCCTCTCCAATATCTTCCTGAAAGCTGAATTTTTCTTACTCATATTCTTCCTCCATAACTGAATCTACAAGGGAGGTTTCTGGTTCCCGAAGGTGCACCATTAGCCGCATACTCCTTAGTAATCGGGTGAGTTTCAGGATTTCATTCTATATTAATTCACTTTTATTTTCTTTACTTTCTTTCTTTCTTCATTAAGATCTAACCCAAACACTTGCTTAAGGTCCGTAGATTTTCCTCTCTCAGTCAATCTGCCTCATTAAAAGTCTCTGTCTTGGATTTGGTGGAAAAGTCAAGGTAGGTAGTGGTAAGTTCGACCGAATGGCCCTCTCTTGATTCTCTTTATTTGGCGAATGCCATATGGGCTGGAATCGAGATGGTTTTCATCGGTTTGATGTTTTGGAGGATGGTGAATGTAGGTAGAATTGGTGGTGACGATTTCAAGATTTTTGGGATTTGGTAATCGCGTTAGTAATCGTGTGTGTAACCTACACTAAACTCCTGATAGTTTGATAATAATATTGTTAAGCATGTGTTAATGAAGTGACGAATAAACATGGCTAAGGGTACCATTCAATGGTACCGTATTCGTGATCGTTACCCTTAATACTTGTTAATAATGTTTAAATAACATGGATGTGAAAATATGTGGAATTCCGTTATGATTTTGGGGTAAGGTGAATTGCATGATAAATTGTATGTTGCATGGGCATATGGGTGATTATGTTAAAGGGGAAGTGATCTGGTGGTTTCTACCACATTATCTGGTGACTTATGTCACATATTATGAATCTGGTGACTCTGTCACATTATCTGGTGGCTATGCCACAATTATAAGGGCGATGTGCAGTTGACTGCAGTGACTGCCTTCGATGGTGTGTAGCGGATGGAGGGTTGATTTAGTAATCCCCACGGTGTGATCGATAGGTACGGGTGATGTGTAGAGGTTGGATCTAGGTGGTTTGGGTTGCATCATTGTTTACAATTGTTTTATGTGATTTAATATGCCTTGATTGTTTTGGGAGTCTGTGTTGGTAGTTACACACCGAGCACATTGACTCACCCTCATGGGCTAACATTTTGCGATGGCGCTCAAGAAATGGACCGGGTTGGCAGGAACTTAGTGGTGGCCATGCACAGCTCAGTTTTTCAGTTTTTCTTATCAAGTTTATTTTGATTTATTTTGGGTTATGTTTTGATGTAATAAGGCCATTATCACTTAACTATTTTATTTATGTGTTTTAAATTTTTATTATGATGCGAACAATATCGAACAGAACGATTAAACAATTTTCGTAAAACAACATCAATTGTTTTGAAGCCCAAACACCTACGGTTTCCAAGTTAATAATAATAAACTCTAAAATTTGGCATCTCTTTTAACTTGTAACTTTTGAAATATGAAAATATCGTTTTAGCACAAATTTAAATTACAATACGGTTTTTAACTTGAGAACAATCCGAAGCTATTTTCTTCAAAACCACCAAGATTTTCACAATGTCATTTCGAGACTTAACTACGTTTTACTCAAGGAGCATGCCAGATCTGGTCAGGGCTTGTGGGCCGGGTTTGAGGTGTTTCAACCCCCCTTGGCTGCTCATTTGAAACACACCTCAACTTTCTCATCTCTTCTCTTCTCTCTCAATTTTCTCTCTTCATTTCCCATCATTTTTCTTTATCCTCTTGCAGATTTCACCTCTTGAAAAGGAGCCATTCATCGACCATTTGGAGCAGTAAAAGTGTTTGCAGCAGCCTCGATTCGACAAGCACAAGTGAAGAAGGAAGAGTGGAGCAAACCAGTCAAGCTACAAAGAAACATCGGATTTGATTCTTGTTCCCTATCCTTTTAATTTTTGTTATTGTTATAATGAACATGTCTATGAATATTTGTGATGTTGAAATGTTTAATTTAATTGATATGGCTTGAATTTAATTCGTGTTCGGTTGATTGCATTTCGTCTACTTAATTTATTAAAATTGTGTTTGTGTTGTTATAGGCCTAGGTAAGATGTTTGATTAAGTAAAACCATGACTAAGTTATTCTTGCATTACAATTGAAAGGAAACTAATGAATTAATTATTTAAACGGATTGAAATTGTAATTAATTGACACGATACTTAATCAGTGCATGTTTAATCATCTAAGATAGCGATAAATTTGTCTTTTATAACTTGTAAGATTATTGTGATTAAACTCTTTCAAGGTAGAAATACATTGTTACTCACGTAACCTTTTATGTGCTTATGAGATTGAATTAATTGTTTGAATTGGCATAGAGATATGTACAAGAGATTATTTTGATTTCATAAGTATGTATGTGCATTAACACATTTGCTTATTAAAATTTGTTTAATCGATTGAGTTAACATAGAGATATAGTTAAGAGATGAATGGATTTTGGTAGGTAAGTATGTTCATAAATTAGCAAATTACCTAGTTTACGTGATTTTATTCATAACAACATAAACATGAGTTTAATAATTCTAAGTTAAGAAATGTAATTAATCTAGCACAATTATGTGTTCTTGATTAAAATCATCTTTTAAAATCGTGCATTGGAACTTTTATTTTCTCTTTATTTATTTTACTTAGTTAAAAATTTTAGTTTTTAACCACCTCCCCAAATCAAAATATTTTTCCTCAACAAAGTGTTTTAAATTGCATTCATAAATATTTCTTTTCACGGTCCTTGTGGGTATGATAACTCGGCATTTACTTTTCACTTTATTACTTGGCACAATAATTCGAGCTAAACCCAGTCATGTTCCAGATGCTTCAGACGGTGGGCCAATTCAGTGGAATGCCTCCTGAAGATCCTCACTTGCACTTAAGACTATTTATAGAGGTGAGCGATTCTTTCAAGTTAGCCTGAGTACCCGAAGATGCATTACGATTGAAGTTGTTCCTATACTAGCTAAGAGACAAAGCTTGAGCCTGGTTGAACTTATTGCCATCAAATTCAATTTCCACATGGTAAGATTAGCAGAAAGATTCCTTATGAAGTATTTCCCACCTAGCAAGAATGCTAAATTGAGGAACGAGATCACTGCTTTCCAACAAATGGATGATGATTCCATGTATGAGGCATGGGAAAGGTACAAAGAATTATTATGGAAGTGCCCTCATCATTGAATCCCACATTGTATCCAACTTGAGACATTTTATAATGGTCTCAATGCACACACGGGGATGGTAGTAGACGCTTCTACTAACGGTGCTCTCCTTTCTAAGTCTTATAATGAGGCTTATGAAATCATTGAGAGGATTGCCAGTACCAATTATCAATGGCCAACCAATCGAGTAGCATGAGGAAGATGAGTCACTGGAGTACATGAAGTGGACACTCTTACTTCACTTGCATCTCAGGTATCATCAATATAATCAATGCTTAAAAATTTTACCGCTAATGGGTTTAATAGTTTTGCAGCTTAACCACCAAATCAAGTTGAAAATGTAGCCTGTGTCTATTGTGGGGAAGGACATTTGTTTGAAGAATGTCCATCAAACCCAGAATCCGTATATTACATGGGTAACCAGAACCAAAGTCGAGGAAGGCAAGGACTACAATCCAATTTCTATAACCCATCATGGCAAAACCACCCAAAATTTTCCTAAAGTAACCAATGAGTGGGAACCAGTAACACTTATGCCCAGCCTAAACCAACCCAAGTTGAATCGTCCAATAGCTTAGAGAATCTATTGAAGACATACATGGCAAAAAATGACGCCACTCTAAGGAATTTGGAGAATCAAGTGGGTCAACTTGCAACCAAACTCAAAAACTGACCACAAGGTGATTTACCTAGTGATACAGAGAATCCGAGGAATCCAAGGAAGGAGCATTGTAAAGCATTGGCATTGAGGAGCGGAAAGACATTAGAACCCAACACCGTCGAAGTTTAAATGGAGCCAACTGATGCCCAAGACTTAGAGGAAGTTAAACTGAGTGTTGAAATTTCGGTTTCACAGGAACCAAAATCTACAAAATCTAACAAGGTAACTTCAGAACTAGCTAATTCTGATCAACTAACAACTTTGTTAGATGCAGAATTGCCACAGAAGACAAATCAACCAGTTCAATAAAGAAGCCTCCACCACCCTACCCTCAAAGACTTCAGAAGAAGAAGCAGGAAATTCAATTCAAGAAGTTCCTAGACGTACTCAAGCAACTTCATATCAACATCCCGCTGGTTGAAGCACTTGAACAAATGGCGAACTACGTCAAATTCATGAAGGATATCCTATCAAAAAATCGAAGACTTGGAGGATTTGAGACAGTAGCCCTGAAGAAGGAATGCAGTGCGTATCTTCAAGACAAACTACCCCCAAAGTTGAAGGATCCGGGATGTTTTACCATACCTTGCAACATTAGAGCAACATATTGTGGTAAGGCATTACGTGAATTGGGTGCGAATATCAACTTGATGCCTATGTCAATATTTAGAATGTTGGGGATAGGTGAAGTTAGACTTACTATATTTACACTTCAATTAGTAGATCGATCCTTAGCACATCTAGAAGGAAAATCAATGACGTATTGGTACGTGTAGACAAATTTATTTTTCCTGCTGACTTTGTGGTTTTAGACTTTGAAGCAGACAAAGAAGTGCCAATCATCCTAGGAAAGCCTTTCCTAGCAACCCGAAGGACCCTTATTGATGTGCAGAAGGGCGAGCTTACTATGCGTGTTCAAGATGATCAGGTAACATTTAATTTTTTTTTAAGTCTATGTGATTTCATGACACAATTGATTATTATTCTGCAGTGTTTGATTTAGAGGATTTAATCGTGGAAAAGGAATTCAACTATGTTGAGGACCCATTAGAACAAAATTTGACCTCAAACCCTTCAAATGATGAAGAGGAGGATGAATACTTACCTTTTCTAGAAGCAAATCAAAGGGAATTTAATCCGCAATCCTATTTTGAATCTTTGGAGTTAGAGAATAGAGATAATGCCAAACCAAGAGTGTCAATTGAGGATCCACCTAAATTAGAACACAAAGTACTTCCTTCACATTTAAAATATGTTTATTTAGGTAATGCTTCAACTTTTCCTGTGATTGTTTCAACGGAATTAACCATTGAGGAATAAGAGAAACTCATCCTAGTATTGAAACAATTCAAGAAGGCTATCGGATGGACCATAGTTGATATTTACGGTATTAGTCCGTCTGTATGCATGCACAAGATTATCATGAAATATGGTGAAAAAGGGACGATTGATGGACAACGAAGACTGAACCCCATCATGAAGGACATGGTGAAAAAGGACAACATCAAGTGGTTTGATGCTGGTATAATTTACCCCCATCTCAAATAGTTCATGGGTAAGTTCGATCTAGTGTGCACCAAAGAAAGGAGGTATTGCGGTTGCTGAGGATGAGAATAACGAGTTGATACCAACTAAAACGGTTACATGATGGAGAATTTTCATTGATTACCAAAAGTTGAACAAGGCGACTAGGAATTTAACACCCCAAACTCGGCCCAAGCGTTACGGTCGGATCTGACATGTCGCATGAGGAAAACGTATAAAGTCCTTGTGATTTGTACTAAAATAAGTGTTATTTGGTTATGGTTAAGAAAACAAATTTGGATTTAAATATTTGATAAAATACAACTATTTTTGAGACGTTGATTGATGAATCAAAAATCGAGGTAGTGAACTTTAAAATCGTGACTTTTGAAAATGTCGTCGATAATTTGAAAGAAAATTGAGTTAAATTATTTATAAAAGTTTGTTTATTAATAAATTTTGGAAAACCGTTGGTTATGCTTTTAGAAAATCCCCATTTAAAATGATTCAAGCAAAATAATAAACACGACAAACATAAAGCAAAAATAAAATATTCCAGAGGCCTTCTTACAACTTAAAAACCCAAAATAGTAAAAATAATAAATTAAACATAAAAAGAAATCTGAAGTTCAAAAAAAAAACACCATTTCTGAAGTATGGCCTCCACCGAGTCATCCATGGCCTAAGTCCACATCACTGAGCATTACTTGCAAGAGTTAAGGAAAAGGGGTGAGTTACTAGAACTCAGTGTATAATCCCCTTACCGTCATCCACTAGGTCTGAACCCGTAAAGCAACATCTTGGGCCTGAGCCCATATAGCATAATCTTGGGCCGAAGCACATTTACATAACAATATATATATATGTGCAATGTATGCAACCCAACCCATCCATCCATCACACCCTCGACTAGCCAATCACACCTGTGGGGATCAAGTCAACCCACCCCACCGCTCACACCAATTCGCAGACAAGTTGCCATTTATAATATTTGTGGCTGAGCCATCAGAAACGCTGTAGTCAAGCTACTTTTTATAATATTTGTGGCTGAGCCACCAGAGTCATAAGCACATTAATGAACAAATTGTGGCAATGCCACCAGGCTACACTTCTCTTCATTCAATTTTTCCCAACCCATGCAATATGTAACATGCAACATACATAATAAAGCATAATAGCCATATATATGAACAACATTCATTAATCCAGGAATTCATTTAGGTGAATCGGCCCATTATAGCACTTTGTAATTCAACCCACTAAGGCAATCTAGTAAATCAACCCATAGGGGCATTATCGTAATTCAGCCCATAGGGGCTTTTCGTAATTCAGCCCATAGGGGCATTTTCATAATTCAGTAATTTTTCCCACTAAGGGTAATTTGATAATCTCATAACTCATGGGTATTTCGATAATTTATCCTCCACGGTTATCTTGGTAATTTCGCAACCCCGGACTTAACTACTAATTTGAGGCATAAAAACTGAAACTATCCATCCGCGTCATATTGACTAAATTGACAATAACTCGAGTTAGGAAAGTCAAAATTTAGATCCGTAAATTTTCCTTGAAACTAGACTCATATCTTCTTACTAAAAGTTTTCCAAAAATTTTTTACTTAGCCATTTTGTATAGTTTATTCATTAAAGATTCCCCTGTTTCACTGACCAATGGTTCTGACCTTTCTTACCCTAAATTCAAATATATCATTGTACAGTTTTCATATGTTGCTCTCACTTATTTCTTTTGAAAATAGACTCATTAAGAAATCTATACATATAAATTATAACTCATAATTAACTTTGTAAAATTTTGAATGATTTTTCCAAGATAGAACAGGGAACCACAAAGTCATTCAGAACTGGTCTCACTAAAATTAAAATATCACAGAATATAAAATTCCTCTTCCTACTCTGTTTCATTCATATAAAAATAGACACAATAAGCTTTAATTATATATCTTATTCACTTTCTAATTCCCTTTCTCCTATTTTTCATGATTTTTCAAAATACATTACTACTGCAAACCAAAAACTATTTTATTGCAAAATATGGTTACCATTACGAACATACACACACCCGAGTGGTCATAGATGCCGGTTTTTGGCTTTTTGGTCTTTTGAATGAATCACAAAACATTTCATGCAAACATTTAGAGAGGTGTGAGATTACACATCTAATTTGGATTTCCTAAAGAAGAACTCTTTGTTGCCCCCACAATCGTGATCCTTCCCTACTAGGTTCTAAAATCCAGCCTTGCACATTGGCTATTGCAACGAGTTCCTAAAAATAAATAAGTGATGTACCAAAGGGGTTAGCCTTCATCCAATATTTGGCCCTTCCACAAGAGCAAAAAGTTGATATCATCACCACAAAATAGAATCACATAAGTGGCGTAAAACATCAAAATAAAAAGTAACATCTTACCACCAATATTCGGCCTAATCACCCACTTACCAATCAACTTCCGAAACCAAGGCTAAGAGAATGATAAGTAGCAGCAAATAATGGCTTGAAAGTTTTGGCAAAACAAAGGAGAAAGGTGCACAATTTTGCCTTTAGAGTTTCGGCAAGTGAGGGAAGAAAGTGGAAAAGAGAAAACTCAAAATGCTCAAAAGAAGAAAATTTTACATGCCCCAAAACTTACAAAACTATATTGGCTCTTTTTTCCCCCTTACCAAACCGTGTATCCCTTTACCAAAAGATGATGGTTGACCAATTTTCTTTCCAAAACACCTTCCACAAAATAGGCCAACATGTTCCCTCCCTTACCTTTTTCCTTTCTTCCTTTCTTTATTCTCTCCTTGATCTCCTCCTTACTCTTCTCCCTTGTGTTCTTTCCTTCAATAAAAAGTCTTCCTTACCATCTTTAAAGCTTGGCCGACACTTCCCATAAACACTTGATTAGTACAAAAAAAATTAAATCCCAAAGGTTGCAATAGATGGGATTCGAACTCCAACCCTTAAGCCCCTTCATGTGATGCCTCACCACCTTGCTACTAGCTCATCTTGTGTTAGCAACTTACCCACACATTCCCTTATGCTAGATGCCATTTGCCTTCTCCCCTTTAAGTGTTTCATCACTAAAATTTTCATATAGCCTAACTTGAACCCGAAACTTCCTAGAAACCCCGTAACTTTCCAAAATCACCTTCCTAATAAGTCCAACTTGAAATAATGTCGTTCTCTTATTCTCAAAAATTTTAAACACTCCTTACGCCCAAGGCCCATTGGGCCCAATTCTACTAGGCCAAAATTTAGGTCGTTACAATTCTACCCCCTTAAAGAAATTTTGTCCTCGAAATTTCCAACTATAGGAACAGTCGTACATCCTAACCTACAACACTACCCTCACGCTGCGCACCCTGATACTAAAACACTAATTCACTTTCTATCTTAAACTTGAAGCTCTTCACACCATCAAATATCTAACCACATAAATAAACATGTATTTATCACTTATTCATAAAATTTTCTACATTCAACCAAAAAAAACCCAACTTGCTGGTGATGGAACAATCCCGAGCCTTATGCTCTTTAGACCTGCATCTCAAACATGCTCTAGACCTCCTCCAGCACTCACCCAGATGATGCTTTCTGCAATAATCGCAAGCCAGAAAGTTTGGAAGTGCCTTAACATGTTTCACAGAATGAAGCTTCGACCCTAAAGAATCGCGATCCCTTCTCTTCTTACAATCCACGCACCTAACTCAAAGTGCCTCACCGATTCCTCTAACCTCCTCTAAAACCTCCCTAACTAGTTGAGATAGCTCATCAACTCTGGCTTGGTCATGAGACCCCGTCTCAGTCACGGGCGATGCCGGTGCCTCCTTTCTGAACATATGCCCCAATGCTGAGGATCCAGCCCTAGAACCTCGGCCTCTACTACGGCCGTGTGTACCAGTCCACATCCTTTTGTACTCATGTTTGCTAAGTCGACTTAATCTGATTAAGAGTGTAACACCCCAAACCCGGCCCAAAACACCAAGGCCGAATTCGAATGCTACTAGGAAAAATGTTTGAAAAGAATTTGATTTAAGGGTGAAAACACGTTTTGAGTTTAAAATATTTTCCTTAGTTTTATAAAAGAAAACAGGTCTATAATATGTTCGTCGTTTTGAAAATACGTTCTTGAGGGTAATGAAAAACTTTGAAGGTCGTAAAGCGGTTTAAAACCATCGTACGTTTGGAAACTCAAGAGAAATCGAGTTGTTATAAGTATCCGGTTTTAAAACTTTAATGTAAGTCTTTAAGTTGTAAATTGTTTCCAAAACCATTTCCAATTATTAACCGATAGTCAATCTAACTAAATATAGTAAAAATCCCCAAATATTTAAAATGGCCTTATTACATGAAAGAGAAATTAACCCAAAAGTAATTAAAAATCCAAGTGCATAAAGAATTAAAACAACTTTTGCATGGCCACCTCAAATCTACTCCAGCCCGGTCCATGTTTCACGTATCACCTACGTTGTATAAGAAAATAAGGTGAGTCGAATAGACTCAGTGTGCAATTATTCCACATGTTTCCCAAATGGGCTTGGCCCATAACCACACAATCCACAAACCACACATGATGATGCGAAATGTTACCCATCCCAACCTAATATCCATCCGCTACACACCCCCGTATCCTGCCACACATACCAGGGGATTACTAAATTGACCCTCCATCCGCTACACACCTCTTTGGGAGTTGAGCTGCTCAAAGCTAATATAACATGGCCTAGCCACCGATCACCATGTGACCAAAGTATAACATATAACGTGGCCTAGCCACCAATCACTATGTGATCAAATCTCGATATCCACGATGTGAACCATGGTCATCATCAACCACGATGAAGCACAAAGCTGACATCATCCCTCGATGTGGTACATAGCCGACATCAAGCCATGATATGGCACATATCACCACGTACATAAATGTACACCCTGTCCTTCATTGAATATATATATCCCAACCCCATGCATATGCAACATGTTATAATGATATGATAGAATAATGCATGGACATATTAGATAGGCATACGGCATGCTCACAAGTATTCATAGTAATCAACCACAACCACACCTCAGATAGGGTACTAACCTGGGTATCGAAATGTCCAATTAAGGGTAACAATTCCCCCCCACAACCACTGTATCGGTTATCACACACATAACACATATAATTAATTGACTAACAGGAAATAGTGAATTAACCACACACCTGATAACCCGAAGCACTAGACTCTCAATTTCCCTAGCGTCCTCACTCGAAGAGACTACAGCGATCTGTTTGTCTTTTTCCGATGCTGGCCCACACCCTAGTGGCCAATCTCGAACCGCAGAAACCGAACCTTTCTTGAACTTAGGGGTAGGGACAACCCCTTTCTCTCCTTGTTTGGTACTTGCATCCATTGAATGGCACTTAATCAAGAGACCCGGTTAAACATTAAATCAATCTAAATGAGACAACACCAATCTTAATCGAATACTCTTACCAAAATAGATCCGAGCTCCAAAGGCTCCTCCTCCACCTCTGTCGAAACTCCCCCTACATCAATCTAGTTAGAATCGGCTAAATCGATAAAGTTAAAATATGTGACCTTTGGCCGAACCAAAGGTACACCCCCTTACCTTGCTTGATCAAAACCCGAAAGCTCCTACATACCCCCAACGTCAACTTCCAAAAATGCACACAAGGTCACCACCTTGAATAGATTCGGCCACACCTATACAAAGTTAGACATCTAACTTTCGGCAATCAAAAGAGAAAGAAGAGAATTGAATCAAGAAACCCTTTCCAACTATTAGATCCGATGGAACAGAGTCTGACAGATTCGGCCTAGAGTAAAAGGTTTGAGAAATAGGAGAAGAACGCGAAAAAGAAAGAGAAGAGATGCCTTAGAAGATTCGGCGAGAAGAGATGTCTTAGAAGATTCAGCCAAGACTCATTGAAATAGAAGGGTTATTCGGCTTCTTAGCAAATGAAAAGAAAAGAAAGGGTTGGCGGTTTATGGATGTTTCGGCTATGGTGACAATGGAATGTGCGTTTTGACTTTTTGAGAGAGAGAATTGAGAAAATGAGAAGGGATTGTAAAGAAAAGAAAAGATGCACGAATGGTCACTACCTCATTCGGCTTTGGACTTAAGGAAAGAAAAAGTCCCTTGCCGACACTTGCGGCAAAACTTAGAAAAGAAAGAAGAGAGAATCAACAAGCTACACATCCAATACTAAAAGAAAGAACCCACTCTAAGGAGTTTCGGCACCCACATATCCTACTACCACCAACCAAAATGCCACCCTCCAAAGCCCCATATTCGGCCAACTCTTCCACTCTCACCCAAATCCCTTCTTTTCCTCCTATTTTTCCTCCCCCCACTCATTCAAATGAGTTTGAGTGAATCAAACTCCTACCTCCTCTCTTAGCCACAAATTTAAGCTGTTGACTCAATCCACACCTCATCCATGCAGAGTTTGCTTGCCGTCCAACTCTCCCACTCCCTTGAAACAAAAAGCAACCCCAAAATGCTTCCTCTGCAGCTCGAACCTTGCCCCACTAGCTCCCTGAGGCGTCACTCCCCTATACACTAAGTGGCGCCTCCCAAGCCACTTCACCACATCAATTCTTGTGTCCTAGACCCCACACAAGAACTCTTAAGGCCTATCTCCCCTGGCTTTCCCCTAAAGGCTCTAAACCAAAAATTTACCTAAGGTCCAAACTTAGCCTTAAGATTTCCCGAGACCCCCAAACACATACAAATAGCATATAGAGCACACTACCACATACATGTAACTTAGAAGAAATACAAGACCCCTAAACCCCAATGTTACAGTTCTACCCCCTTAAAAATAATTTTGGCCTCGAAATTACCTGATCAAAATAAGTGAGGGTATTGCTGTTGCATCGCTTCCTCCGATTCCCACGAAGCTTCTTCTGCACCATGGTTACGCCATGATACTTTGTCTAGAGGAATTGATTTCTTTCGAAGTACCTTCACATCTTGCTCCAGAATCTGAATCGATTCTTCTTCGCAGGACAAATTTGGTCTCAACTCAACTTCCTCAACTGGCACTACATGAGATGGATCCGAACGATAACGACATAGCATTGACACGTAGAACACATCATGCATCTGCTTCAATTCTGACGGCAACTCCAACTGGTAATCCACTGGCCCCACTCGCTTCAAAACCCTATAAGGCCCTATAAACCTGGGACTCAGTTTACCCTTGCGTCCAAACCTCATCACCTTATTCCACGGCAAAACTTTTAGGAATACATTATCTCCCACGGCAAATTCTATCTCTTTTCGCTTAAGATCCGCATACGACTTTTGTCTATCAGATGCCTCTTTCAATCGTGCTCAAATTACCTTAACCTTTTCCTCTGATTCTGCCACTATCTCTGGACCCAAAATATGAGGTTCACCTAATTCTGTCCAACATGTAGGATGCGACACTTTCGTTCATACAACGCTTCATACGGTGCCATCCGAATGCTTGCTTGGTAACTGTTGTTGTATGCAAACTCCGCAAAGGTAATAATTCTTCCCAGCTACCCCTGAAGTCGATAATGCAACCCCTCAACATATCCTCCAACACCTGAATCACCCTTTCAGACTGGCCGTCTGACTGTGGATGAAATGCCGTACTGAAGTCCAACCTGGTACCCAAAGCCTGATGCAACGCCCTCCAAAACCTCGACTTAAATCTAGGATCCCTACCCAATATGATCGACATCGGCACTCTATGCAATCTCACAATTTCTACTACATACAGCTTCGCTAATCTTTGCAGAGAGTAATCAACCCGTACAGGTATGAAATGTGTGAACTTTGTCAACCAATCCACAATCACCCATACCGAGTCCTTCTTAGTAGGCATAAGAGGAAACCCACTCACGAAATCCATTGTGATCCTCTCCCACTTCTAATACGGAATCTTCACTGGTTGCAGCAACCCTAAAGGTACTTGATGTTTAGCTTTGACCTGCTGACATGTCAAGCACTTCCCTGCAAATTCTGTAACTTCACGCTTCAATCCAGGCCACCAAAACTATTCCTGTAGATCCCTATACAACTTACTTCCTCCAGGATGCATAGCATAAGGGCTACTATGCGAGTCCCGTAGAATCTTCTGTCTCAATTCCACATCCTTTGGCATACACACCCTACCACGGAAACACAAGACTCTGTCACCATTCACACTATAATCCTCTAACTCCCTACTCTGAACTTGCTGAAGTCGAGTACCCAAAACATCATACACCAACTGTTTCTCTCTTACCTGACTTAACCACGTCGGCTTCACCTGTAGTTTCGTTAACAAACTTCCATCGTCGTAGAGACTAAGATGTGTGAACATAGCCCTCAGATCTGATACCACTTTTCGACTTAATGCATCTGCCACCACATTTACTTTACCCGGGTGGTACTCAATCGAGCAGTCGTAATCCTTTAATAGCTCCATCCACCTTCGTTGTCTCAAGTTCAGCTCCTTCTGAGTCAACAGATACTTCAAGCTCTTATCGTCCGTGTAGATGACCGACTTCTCTCCATACAGATAATGCCTCCACACTTTCAAAGCGAAAACTACTGCTGTCAATTCTAGATCGTGCGTCGGATAGTTAACTTCATGTGGTCTCAGCTGCCAAGACGCATAAGGAACCACCTTCCCTTCTTACATCAGTACACAACCTAATCCCGTGAGGGAAGCATCACAATACACCACAAAATTTTTTTCCACCACAGGCCGAATCAAAACCAGGGCTTCTGTCAAGACTCTCTTTAGCTTCTTGAAACTCTCCTGCTGCTTGTCCGACCACACAAAAGGTACCTCCTTTCTCAACAGCTTAGACAAAGGTGCCACTATCGAAGAAAAGCCCTCGACAAACCTCCTATAGTACCCTGCTAGCCCCAAGAAACTACGAATTTTAGCTACTGACTTAGGTGGTTTCCACTCCAGCACTGTCTCAACCTTCCGGGGATCCACCCTTATTCCCTCCACGGATACTACGTGACCCAGAAAAGCAACTTCACTCAACCAAAATTTGCACTTGCTAAACTTGGCGTACAACTTCTTTTCCCTCAAAATTTGCAGTACCACCCGCAAATGTGCATCATGATTTTCCTCCGACTTTGAATACACCAAGATGTCGTCTATGAACACCATGACAAATTGATCCAAGTAAGGTTGGAAAACCCGATTCATCATATCCACAAATGCAGCCAGTGCGTTAGTCAACCCGAACGGCATTACCAGGAATTCGTAGTGCCCGTATCAAGTCCGAAACACCGTCTTATGGATATCAGCCTCCTTCTCCGTAAGCTAGGTGATACCCTGACCTCAAATCTATCTTTGAAAAGACCGCAGCTCCTTTGAGCTGGTCAAACAAGTCGTCTATCCTCGGCAGTGGGTACTTGTTCTTAATCGTTAGTTTATTCAACTGGCGCTAATCTATGTACATACGCATAGACCTATCTTTCTTCTTTATAAACAACACCGGTGCTCCCCACTGAGAAACACTGGGTAGAATAAACCCGCGATCTAGCAACTCTTGGATTTGGGCC
Organism: Gossypium rotundifolium; assembly: GCA_025506655.1. Lineage (NCBI taxonomy): Eukaryota > Viridiplantae > Streptophyta > Magnoliopsida > Malvales > Malvaceae > Gossypium > Gossypium rotundifolium. The sequence goes on from CP106731.1 coordinate 92,156,448, forward strand.
TTCAGCTCAACCAACTCCTTTGGTGCCATCCTATAAGGAGCAATGGACACTGGCGCTGTTCCTGGCAACAGGTCAATTCCAAACTCCACCTTCTGATCCGGAGGTAAACCTAGAAGTTTCTCTGGAAAAACATCCACAAATTCCTTTACTGTCCTGAACTCCCCCACAACTGCCTCCTTAGCATCCAAGGCACTAACAAACATCAGAAAAGCTGAGCACCCCGTCTTCACCATCTTCACCGCCTTAAGAGCAGACACTACGTTAGACAGGTAGTCTCTCCTCTCACCTATCACTGCAACTTCATAATTCTCGGGAGTCCTCACTGACATACGCTTAGCAACACAGTCCAGATTCGCACGATACCTTACTAACAAATTCATCCCTAGGATTAGGTCAAATTCCCCGAACGGTAACTCTATCAAGTCAGCTAGGAATACCACCCCCTGAACTCTAAAGGCATGTCTCTAAAGAGTTTATCTACTACCACAGATTGCCCTAAAGGACTAAGTATAGTCGTCTTCATAGGGACAGTCTCAGAGTTCACATTCAAGGTTCCAGACACCATGCTAGCAATGTACGAATGCGTTGACCCAACATCAATTAAAGCAGAAAAGGGAATCCATAAATAAGGAACGCATCGTGATAACATCCGTGCGTCCCCTCTTCACGACGCCCGGTGCATACACTAACCCTGGCTACCTTGCATCTGAGCTCCCAGCACCTCTACCCGGTGCTCCACGACTTCGACCAAAACCATTCCCTCCACGATTCGGGCCACGACCTCTTGACATCTGTGAACCACCCCTTCCTAGCTACACATACCCTTGACCTACTAACTGAGCCCTATCTGCATTCTAAGGACAATCCTTCACTAGGTGAGCCTTGGACCCAAACCTGAAACACTCCCTGATCCTTCCCCAGCACTTGCCTACATGAGTCCTCCCACATTGAGCACATGGACGGACCTGATTCCCAGCAGCTGGCATAACAATACGAGTAGGATTGTCCACCCTAGGCTTTTTTTGGAAACCCCTTGAAGACCCTAACAATCCAAAACCCCTCTTGTTCCAACCTCTATCTCTATCTCTATTCTACCTTTCGGTTCGCTTAACTTCCTCGACGATCCAAGATTTCTCCACCAAAGTGGCAAAGTCCCTCTCACGCTGAAGAGCTATCAACACCCGCAGTTCATCTCGGAGCCCATCCTCAAACCTTACACAAGACTCAGAATCAAGAGCAACAATCCTCCGCATACCAACTTAACCTCAGGAATTCTACCTCATATTCCGCTACTGACTTACCCCCTTGCACTAGATTCAAAAACGCCTTCCTCTGCATCCACGTAACTAGCTCCGTCATACTTCCCCTCAAACTTTACCTTAAAGTAGCTCCAATCTACTCGGTCCGCTGGAGTACCCTCTTTGACGGTAAGCCACAACTGATTGGCCTCATCCCGTAGTAAAGATACAGCACCCTTCAGCTTTTCCTTAGTAATGCAGTCCAAATCATCCATGATCCTCTTGACTGCCTCCAACTAATACTCTGCCACATTCGGAGCCACCCCCGAGACACCCCTAAATATCTCAGCTCCATTCACTCGAAGTCTCCTAGAAATGGACTTTCGAGCCCCGGTACCCACATTCACTCCCGTAACCCTTTCTAAAACTCACAGCATCGCCTGAGATACTGTATCATCTCCACCCGTCTGATCTTGGAACTTAGCTTCTACTGCAGACGGCATCGTTTCATTCCCCGATCCATGACCAGACCCAACTAATTCTGATATTGACATTCTGCTCCTACCACGTCCACGCGTATTACGACCTCGTCCCCTAGAACTCATGTCTATTACTGCGTTTTAATCTGATTAAGAAATTTTATGCATTAACTTCTTGTTCCACTGATTACCCACAAGTAATTTTATGTAAAGACATTTAATAGTAGTTCTTTCGGTCATTCAAAGTTTTTTGTCTTAAGTCCTCCATCCTAACTCAGAGAATAGCATTCATTCATCAACACTATCCACTACACACATTCACCACTTTGAGCATTTTCGTCCGTTCCCAACCCAGGGGTACTTTCGTAATTTGTCCTATAGGGGTATTTTGGTAATTTTACAAATCAGGGGTATTCTGATAAGAAATCGAGGGTAGTGTGGTAATTAATAAATTTTCTTTTTGAAATTGGGGTAATTTGATTATTTTGCAAAATTGGGTATTCGATCCCTTTCGGGTTTTAGTTATAGGGTTGACCCGTTAACAAGTCCTCACGGTTAAGGTGAACAATCACTGCGCACCATGTAGAATTTCAGAAAAGAGGAGGTGAGTCGCTAGGACTGCTTAAATACCAAGCTCATTTGAAATCCATGCCTAGACATGCGCATGCTTGTTACCACACCTGAACTCTGCGACTTATTCCTGGGTTTGGTGAAATGAGTTAAGTCTTATGAAATTTAGTGTAGGAGTAAGCTAATCCTAAGGTTTAATAGTTCCTAACTTACTAATCTACGATCCCATATCACCCTTTACCTTACATACAATCATGCAACGATTTAAAGTACTTACCTGGTCGACATCGGGCCGGAGACTCAGATGCCATGCCAGAAAACCTGATCAGCTTGTAAAAATACCAGTTTTAGTAAAACCCACCTTCAAAAGACGTTTTTGGGCCCAAAAGCCCTCAAAGCCGAGTTATGAATTGGGCTCTGATACCAAACTGTAACACCCCAAACCCGACCCAAAACACCACAGCCGAATTTGGAATACTACTAGGAAAAAGAATTTGATTTAAGGGTGAAAACACGTTTTGAGTTTAAAATATTTTCCTTAGTTTTATAAAAGATAACGGGTCCATAATATGTTCGTCGTTTTGAAAATACGTTACCGAGGGCAATGAAAAACTTTGAAGGTAGTGTGCGGTTTAAAACCATCGTACGTTTGAAAACTCAAGAGAAATCAAGTTGTTATAAGTATCAGGGTTTTAAAACTTTAATGTAAGTCTTTAAGCTGTAAATTGTTTCCAAAACCGTTTCCAATTATTAACCGATAGTCAATCTAACTAAATATAGTAAAAATCCCCAAATTTTTAAAATGGCCTTATTACATGAAAGAGAAATTAACCCAAAAGTAATTAAAAATCCAAGTGCATAAAGAATTAAAACAACTTCTGCATGGCCACCTCAAATCTACTCCAGCCCGATCCATGTTTCACGTATCACCTGCGTTGTATAAGAAAAAAGGGTGAGTCGAACAGACTCAGTGTGCAATTATTCCACATGTTTCCCAAATGGGCTTGGCCCATAACTACACAATCTACAAACCACACATGATGATGCAAAATGTTACCCATCCCAACCTAATATCCATCTGCTACACACCCCCGTATCCTGCCACACACACCAGGGGATTACTAAATCGACCCTCCATCTGCTACACACCTCTTTGGCAGTCGAGCTGTTCAAAGCTAATATAACGTGGCCTAGCCACCGATCACCATGTGACCAAAGTATAACATATAACGTGGCCTAGCCACCGATCACTATGTGATCAAATCTCGATATCCATGATGTGACCCATGGTCATCATCAACCACAATAAAGCACAAAGCTAACATCATCCCTCGATGTGGCACATAGCCGACATCAAGCCATGATATGACACATAGCCAATCATTACCACGTACATAAATGTACACCCTGTCCTTCATTGAATATATATATCCCGACCCCATGCATATGCAACATGTTATAATGATATGATAGAATAATGCATGGACATATTAGATAGGCATACGGCATGCTTACAAGTATTCATAGTAATCAACCACAACCACACCTCAGATAGGGTACTAACCTGGTTACCGAAATGTCCAATAACAATTCCCCCCTCCCACAACCACTGTACTGGTTATCACACACATAACACATATAATTAATTGACAGGAAACAGCGAATTAACCACACACCTGATAACCCGAAGCACTAGACTCTCAATTTCCCTAGCATCCTCACTCGAAGAGACTACAGCGATCTGCTTGTCTCTTTTCGATGCTAGCCCACACCCCGATGGCGAATCCCAAACCGTAGAAACTGAACGTTTCTTGAACTTAGCGATAGGGACAACCCCTTTCTCTCCTTGTCTGGTACTTGCATCCATTGAATGGCACTTAGTCAAGAGACCCAGTTAAACATTAAATCAATCTAAATGAGACAACAGCAATCTTAATCTAATACTCTTACCAAAATAGATCCGAGTTCCAAAGGCTCCTCCTCCACCTCTGTCGAAACTCCCCTATATCAATCTAGTTAGAATCGGCTAAAGTGCATAAAGCCAAAAGATGTGGCCTTTGGCCAAACCAAAGGTACACCCCCTTACCTTGCTTGATCAAAACCTGAAAGCTCCTACATACCCCCAACGTCGGCTTCCAAAAATGGACACAAGATCACCACCTTGAATAGATTCGGCCACACCTATACAAAGTTAGACATCTAACTTTTAGCAATCAAAAGAGAAAGAAGAGAATTGAATCAAGAAACCCTTACCAACTATTAGATCCGATGGAACAGAGTCTGACAGTTTCAGCCTAGAGTAAAAGGTTTGAGAAGTAGGAGAAGAATACGAAAAAGAAAGAGAAGAGATGCCTTAGAAGATTCATCGAGAAGAGATGCCTTAGAAGATTCGGCCAAGACTCATTGAAATAGAAGGGTTATTCGGCTTCTTAGAAAATAAAAAGAAAAGAAAGGGTTGGGGGTTTATGGGTGTTTCGGCTATGGTGACAATGAAATGTGCGTTTCGACTTTTTGAGAGAGAGAATTGAGAAAAGGAGAAGGGATTGTAAAGAAAATAAAAGATGCACGAATGGTCACTACCTCATTCGGCTTTGGACTTAAGGAAAGAAAAAGTCCCTTGCTGAGACTTGCGACAAAACTTAGAAAAGGAAGAAGAGAGAATCAACAAGCTACACATCCAATACTAAAAGAAAGAACCCACTCTAAGGAGTTTCGGCACCCACATATCCTACTACCACCAACCGAAAATGCCACCCTCCAATGCCCCTTATTCGGCCAACTCTTCCTCTCTCACCCAAATCCCTTCTTTTCCTCCTATTTTTCCTCCCCTCCACTCATTCAAACAAGTTGAGTGAATCAAACTCCTACCTCCTCTCTTAGCCACAAATTTAAGCTGTTGACTCAATCCACACCTCATCCATGCAGAGTTTACTTGCCGTCCAACTCTCCCACTCCCTTGACACAAAAAGCAACCCCAAAATGCTTCCTCTGCAGCTCGAACCTTGCCCCCACTAGCTCCCTGAGGCGTCACTCCCCTATGCACTAAGTGGCGCCTCCCAAGCCACTTCACCACATCAATTCTTGTGTCCTAAACTCCACACAAGAACTCTTAAGGCCTATCTCCCCTAGCTTTCCCCTAAAGGCTCTAAACCAAAAATTTACCAAAGGCCCAAACTTAGCCTCAAGATTTCCCGAGACCCCTAAACACATACAAACAGCATATAGAGCACACTACCACATACATGTAACTTAGAAGAAATACAAGACCCCTAAACCCCAGATGTTACAAAGAGTCTAATGAATTAGTATGCTATTCAATGTTTATTAAATAATGTTTTATGGAATATAGGAAGTAAAGTTGTTTTCACAAAACGTATCCTAAGGCCTCAAACTCTATAGTTTTAGCTCTTAAGGCTAAAAGTTCTAGAGTACTTCTATCATGTGAAGTTTTCATACTACAGTCATAACACAATAATTATAAAACAAGAATAGAAAAACTTACTAACTTGGTGCATGATACCCATGGTGTCATACTTCCTCTAAAACATGTATTCATAAATCTAATTTCAAATAACTTTGGAAAACACTTTTGAACCCAAACCACAGCCGAGTTTTGCAACCGGGCTCTGATAAAATAAAATGTAACACCCCAAACCCGGCCCATACGTTACGACTGGATCTGGCATGTCACATGAGGAAAATGTATAAAGTCCTTATGATTTGTACAAATAAGTGTTATTTGGTTATGGTTAAGAAAACAAATTTGGATGTAAATATTTGATAAAATACAACTATTTTTGAGAGGTTGATCGATAAATCAAAAATCGAGGTAGTGAACTTTAAAACCGTGACTTTTGAAAATGTCGTTGATAATTTGAAAGAAAATCCAGGTTAAATTATTTATAAAAGTTTGTTATTAAATCCATTTATTAATAAATTTTGGAAAACCGTTGGTTATGCTTTTAGAAAATCCCCATTTAAAATAATTCACACAAAATAAAAAACACAGCAAACATAAAGCAAAAATAAAATATTCTAGAGGCCTTATTACAACTTAAAAACCCAAAATAGTAAAAGTAATAAAGTAAACATAAATAGAAATCTGAAGTTCAAAAAAAAAACACCATTTCTGAAGTATGGCCACCACCGAGTCATCCTTGGCCCAAGTCCACATCACCGAGCATTACCTGCAAGAGTTAAGGAAAAGGGTGAGTTACTAGAACTCAGTGTATAATCCCCTTACCGTCATCCACTAGGTCTGAACCCGTAAAGCAACATCTTGGGCTTGAGCCCATATAGCATAATCTTGGGCCGAAGCCCATTTAAATAGCAGTATATATATGTGCAATGTATGCAACCCAACCCATCCATCCATCACACCCCCGACCAGCCAATCACACCTGTGGGGATCAAGTCAACCCACCCCGCCACTCACACCAATTCGTAGGCAAGTTGCCATTTATAATATTTGTGGCTGAGCCACCAGAAACGTGGCAGTCAAGCTACTTTTATTAATATTTGTGGCTGAGCCACCAGAGTCATAAGCACATTAATGAACAAATTGTGGCAATGCCACCAGGCTACACTTCTCTTCATTCAATTTTTCCCAACCCATACAATATGTAACATGCAACATACATAATAAAGCATAATATCCACATATATGAACAACAATCATTAATCCAGGAATTCATTTCGGTGAATCGGCCTATTGTAGCACTTTGTAATTCGGCCCACTAAGACAATCTAGTAAATCGGCTAGGGCATTTTTGTAATTTAGTAATTTTTCCCACTAAGGTAATTTGATAATCTCGTAACCCATGGGTATTTCGATAATATATCCTCCAAGGTTATCTTGGTAATTTCGCAACCCCGAACTTAACTACTAATTCAGGGCATAAAAATTAAAACTTTCCATCTGCGTCATATTGACTAAATTGACTTTAACTCGAGTTAGGAAACTCCAAATTTATATCCGTAAATTTTCCTTGAAACTGGACTCATATATATTCTTACTACAATTTTTTCAGAATTTTTCAATTAGCCATTTAGTACAGTTTATTCATTAAAATTTCCCCTATTTCACTGACCAATGGTTCTGATCTTTCTTAACCTAATTTCAAATATCTCAATGTAAAGTTTTCATATGTTGCTCCCACTTATTTTTATTGAAAATAGACTCATTAAGGAATCTATTCATATAAATTATAACTCATAATTCACTTTGTACAATTTTGAATGATTTTTCCAAGATAGAACAGGGAACCATGAAGTCATTCAGCACCGGTCTCACTAAAATTAAAATATCACAGAATATAAAATTTTTCTTCCTACTCTGTTGTTTCATATGAAAATAGACACAATAAGCTTTAATTCTATATCTTATTCAATTTCTAATTCTCTTTCTCCTATTTTTCGTGATTTTTCAAAATCACATTACTGCTGCTAACCAAAAACTGTTTCATTGCAAAATATGGTTACCATTACGAACATACGCATGCCCGAGTGGTCACAGATGTCGGTTTCTAGCTTTTCGGTCTTTCGACCGAATCACAGAACATTTCATGCAAACATTTAGAGAGGTGTGAGATTACACACCTGATTTGGATTTCCTAAAGAACCACTCTTCATTGCCCCCACAATCGTGATCCTTCCCTACTAGGTTCTAAAATCCAGCCTTGCACATTGGCTATTGCAACGAGTTCCTAAAAATAAATAAGTGATGTACCAAAGGGGTTAGCCTTCATCCAATATTCGGCCCTTCCACAAGAACAAAAAGTTGATATCATCACCACAAAATAGAATCACATGAGCGGCACAAAACATCGAAATAAAGAGTAACATCTTACCACCAATATTCGGCCTAATCACCCACTTACCAATCAACTTCCGAAACCAAGACTAAGAGAATGATAAGTAGCATCAAAGAATGGCTTGAAAGTTTTGGCAAAACAAAGGAGAAAGGTGCACAATTTTGGCTTTAGAGTTTCGGCAAGTGAGGGAAGAAATTGGGAAAAGAGAAAACTCAAAATGCTACAAAGAAGAAAATTTTACATGCCCCAAAACTTACAAAACTATGTTGGCTCTTTTCCCCCTTACTAAACTGTGTATCCCTTTGCCAAAAGATGATGGTTGACCAATTTTCTTTCCAAACACCTTCCACAAAATCGCCAACATGTTCCCTCCCTTACCTTTTTCCTTTCTTCCTTTCCTTATTCTCTCCTTGATCTCCTCCTTACTCTTCTCCCTTGTGTTCTTTCCTTCAATAAAAAGTTTTCCTTACCATCTTTAAAGCTTGGCCGACACTTCCCATAAACACTTGATTAGTACAAAAAAATTAAATCCCAAAGGTTGCAATAGATGGGATTCGAACTCCAACCCTTAAGCCCCTTCATGTGATGCCTCACCACCATGCTACTAGCTCCTCTTGTGTTAGCAAGTTACCCACTCATTCCCTTATGCTAGATGCCATTTGCCTTCTCCTCTTTAAGTACATCATCACTAAAATTTTCCTATAGCCTAACTTGAACCCGAAACTTCCTAGAAACCCCTTAACTTTCCAAAATCGCCTTCCTAATAAGTCCAACTTGAAATAATGTCGTTCTCTTATTCTCAAAAATTTTAAACACTCCTTAGGCCCAAGGCCCATTGGGCCCAATTCAACTAGGCCCAAATTTAGGTCGTTACAATTCTACCCCCTTAAAGAAATTTCGTCCTCAAAATTTCCAACTATAGGAACAGTCGTACATCCTAACCTAAAACATTATGCTCACACTGCGCACTCTGATAATAAAACACTAATTCGCTTTCTATCTTAATCTTGGAAGCTCTTCACACCATGAAATATCTAACCACATAAACAAACATGTATTTATCACTTATTCATAAAATTTTCTACATTCAACCAAAACAAACCCGACTTGCTGGTGATGGAACAATCTCGAGCCTTATGCTCTTTAGACCAGCATCTCAAACATGCTCTAGACCTCCTCCAGCTCTCACCCAGATGACGCTTTCTGCAATAATCGCAAGTCGGTAAGTTTGGACGTGCCTTAACATGTTTCACAGAACGAGGCTTTGACCCTAAAGAATCATGATCCCTTCTCTTCTTATAATCTACGCACCTAACCCGAAGTGCCTCACCGATTTCTCTAACCTCCTCTAAAACCTCCCTCACTAGTTGAGACAGCTCATCAGCTCTGGCTTGGTCATGAGACCCCGTCTCAGTCACTGGCGATGCTGGTGCCTCCTTTCTGGACATATGCCCCAATGCTGAGGATTCAGCCCTAGAACCTCTGCCTCTACTACGGCCGTGTGTACCACGTCCACGTCCTCTTGTACTCATGTTTGCTAAGTCGACTTAATCTGATTAAGAGTCTTATGAATCAGTATGCTATTCAATATTTATTAAACAATGTTTTATGGAGAATAAGAAGTAAAGTTGTTTTCGCAAAACGTATCCTAAGGCCTCAATCTCTATAGTTTCAGCTCCTAAGGCTAAAAGTTCTAGAATACTTCTATCATGTGAAGTTTTCATACTACAGTCATAACATAATAATTATAAAGCAAGAATAGAAAAACTTACTGACTTGGTGCCGGATACCCGTGGTGCCATACTTCCTCTAAAACATGTATTTATAAATCCAATTTAAAATAACTTTGGAAAACACTTTTGAACCCAAACCACAACCGAGTTTTGCAACCGGGCTTTGATACCATAAAATGTAACACCCCAAACCCGGCCCATACGTTACGATCGGATCTGGCATGTCACATGAGGAAAACGTATAAAGTCCGTATGATTTGTACTAAAATAAGTGTTATTTGGTTATGGTTAAGAAAAAAAATTTGGATGTAAATATTTGATAAAATACAACTACTTTTGAGAAGTTGATCGATGAATCAAAAATCGAGGTAGTGAACTTTAAAATCGTGACTTTTGAAAATGTCTTTGATAATTTGAAAGAAAATCCGAGTTAAATTATTTATAAAGGTTTGTTATAAAATCCATTTATTAATAAATTTTGGAAAACTGTTGGTTATGCTTTTAGAAAATCCCCATTTAAAATAATTCACGTAAAATAAAAAACACGACAAACATAAAGCAAAAATAAAATATTCCAGAGGCCTTATTACAACTTAAAAACCCAAAATAGTAAAAGTAATAAAGTAAACGTAAATAGAAATCTAAAGTTCAAAAAAAAAACACCATTTCTGAAGTATGGCCACCACCGAGTCATCCATGGCCCAAGTCCACATCACCGAGCATTACCTGCAAGAGTTAAGGAAAATGGGTGAGTTACTAGAACTCAGAGTATAATCCCCTTACCGTCATCCATTGGGTCTGAACCCGTAAAGTAACATCTTGGGCCTGAGCCCATATAGCATAATCTTGGGCCGAAGCCCATTTACATAACAGTATATATATTTGTGCAATGTATGCAACCCAACCCATCCATCCATCACACCCCCGACCAGCCAATCACACCTGTGGGGATCAAGTCAACCCACCCCGCCACTCACACCAATTCGCAGGCAAGTTGCCATTATAATATTTGTGGCTGAGCCACTAGAAACGCTGCAGTCAAGCTACTTTTTATAATATTTGTGGCTGAGCCACCAGAGTCATAAGCACATTAATGAATAAATTGTGGCAATGCCACCAGGCTACACTTCTCTTCACTCAATTTTTCCCAACCATGCAATATGTAACATGCAACGTACATAATAAAGCATAATATCCACATACATGAACAACAATCATTAATCTAAGGATTCATTTTCGTGAATCAGCCCATTATAGCACTTCGTAATTCAGCCCACTAAGGCAATCTAGTAAATCGGCCCATAGGGGCATTTTTGTAATTCGGCCCATAAGGGCATTTTCGTAATTCTATAATTTTACCCACTAAGGGTAATTCTGTAATCTCGTAACCCATGGGTATTTCGATAATTTACCCTCCAATGTTAGCTTGGTAATTTCGCAACCCCGGACTTAACTACTAATTTGGGACTTAAAAATTGAAACTGTCCATCCGATCATATTGACTTAATTGATTATAACTCGAGTTAGGAAACTCAAAATTTAGATCCGTAAATTTTCCATGAAACTAGACTCATATATATTCTTACTACAATTTTTCCAGAATTTTTGACTTAGCCATTTTGTACAGTTTATTATTAAAGTTTCCCCTGTTTCACTGACCAGTGGTTCTTACCTTTCTTAACCTAAATTCAAATATCTCATTGTAAAATTTTCATATGTTTCTCCCACTTATTTCTATTGAAAATAGACTCATTAAGGAATATATACATATAAATTATAACTCATAATTCACTTTGTAAAATTTTGAATGATTTTTCCAAGATAGAACTAGGAACCACGAAGTCATCCAAGATAGACACAATAATATTTAATTCTATATCTTATTCACTTTCTAATTCCCTTTCTCCTATTTTTCATGATTTTTCAAAATCACATCACTGCTGCTAACCCAAAACTGTTTCATTGCAAAATATGGTTACCACTACGAACATACGCACGCCCGAGTGGTCACAGATGTCGGTTTTCGACTTTTCGGTCTTTCGACCGAATCACAGAACATTTCATGCAAACATTCAAAAAGGTGTGAGAATACATGCTTGATTTGGATTTCCTAAAAAACCACTCTTCGTTGCCCCCACAATCGTGATCCTTCCCTACTAGGTTCTAAAATCCAGCCTTGCACATTGGCCATTGCAACGAGTTCCTAAAAATAAATAAGTGTTGTACCAAAGGGGTTAGCCTTCATCCAATATTTGGCCCTTCCACAAGAGCAAAAAGGTGATATCATCACCACAAAATAGAATCACATGAGCGACGCAAAACATCGAAATAAAGAGTAACATCTTACCACCAATATTCGGCCTAATCACCCACTTACCAATCAACTTCCGAAACCAAGGCTAAGAGAATGATAAGTAGCAGAAATGAATGGCTCAAAAGTTTCGACAAAACAAAGGAGAAAGGTGCACAATTTTGGCTTTAGAGTTTTGGCAATTGAGGGAAGAAATTGGTAAAAGAGAAAACTCAAAATGCTCCAAAGAAGAAAACTTTACATGCCCCAAAACTTACAAAACTATATTGGCTCTTTTTCCCCCCTACCAAACCATGTATCCCTTTACCAAAAGATTATGGTTGACCAATTTTCTTTCCAAAACACCTTCCACAAAATTGGCCAACAAGTTCCCTCCCTTACCTTTTTCCTTTCTTCCTTAACTTATTCTCTCCTTGATCTCCTCATTACTCTTCTCCCTTGTGTTCTTTCCTTCAATAAAAAGTCTTCCTTACCATCTTTAAAGCTTGGCCGACACTTCTAATAAACACTTGATTAGTACTAAAAAATTAAATCCCAAAGGTTACAATAGATGGGATTCGAACTCCAACCCTTAAGCCCTTTCATGTGATGCCTCACCACCTTGCTACTAGCTCCTCTTATGTTAGCAAGTTTTCCACTCATTCCCTTATGCTAGACACCATTTGCCTTCTCCCCTTTAAGTGCTTCATCACTAAAATTTTCCTATAGCCTAACTTGAACCCGGAACTTCCTAGAAATCCCTTAACTTTCCAAAATTGCCTTCCTAATAAGTCCAACTTGAAATAATGTCGTTCTCTTATTCTCAAAAATTTTAAACATTCCTTATGCCCAAGGCCCATTGGCCCAATTCTACTAGGCCCAAATTCAGGTCGTTACAATTCTACCCCCTTAAAGAAATTTCGTCCTCAAAATTTCCAACTATAGGAACAGTCGTACATCCTAACCTACAACACTACGCTCACGCTACGCACTCTGATACTAAAACACTAATTCACTTTCTATCTTAATCTTGGAAGCTCTTTACACTATCAAATATCTAACCACATAAATAAACAGGTATTTATCACTTATTCATAAATTTTCTACATTCAACCAAAACAAACCCGACTTGCTGGTGATGGAACAATCCCGAGCCTTATGCTCTTTAGACCCGCATCTCAAACATGCTCCAAACCTCCTCCAGCACTCACCCGGATGATGCTTTCTGCAATAATCGCAAGCCAAAAGTTTGGACGTGCCTTAACATGTTTCACAGAACGAGGCTTTGACCCTAAAGAATCGCGATCTGTAACACCCCAAACCCGGCCCATGCGTCATGACCGTATCTGGTATGCTACGGGTTGAACCTTGAAAACTTTACTCTGAAGAGTTTTGGAAAAACTTAGTTTATTTTAGACAAACAATCAATTAAATGTGATATTTTGAAAATAACCTTAATCATTTGCGTGGGTCGTGTTTGAAAAGCCCATTTTTCATATTACTTTATAATTAAGACTTTGGAAAAAAAACATAAGTTTATTAAAACCTAACAAAGAGAAATAATATGAAACCACAAGTGATGGAGGCCTTATTACAAAAAAAATTCCCAAAATTAAAACTTAAAAAAAATAACTGAAAATAGTCTATGAAGATAAAAGACTTGATGGCTCCTCGAGTCCGCCTCGGCTCCCATGTCCACGAATTACTGCTCATCTGAAAAGTGGGAAAAACAAAAGGGTGAGTCACAAAGACTCAGTGTGCAAATCCCGAAATCACATAAAAGTCTTGGGCCCACAAACACATTATGGGCCTTGGCCCATACACAAAGGCAACAGAATAATTCATGCAATATGGCCCATCCCAAAGCCTAAGAGTCCATCCTCTACATGCCAACCCTTACCAACCATCACACCTCGGGATTTCTACAATCGACCCACCAACCTCTACACGCCAATTTGACAGTCATGCTGTCAATCATAATATTCAGGAATCAGGATATCAGGATAACGTGGCATAGCCAACGATCACTATTGTGACCTAAACACATACTCTTCCCCTTTATCAAATCAAACCCATATCCCATGCATACACACATGTCATATCAAAAGCACTAAACCATTTACTGGATAACAGGATAACACGTACATCGATACACATAGAGATAATACTATATTTACGTACCTGGCATTCCTAGCCCAACCCCTACGGGTTATTCGACTGTCATACAGCCTTTTTTCAGCTTTTCAACCCATAATGGATATTATACAGGAGACTTAAGTGATAAAGATCTACACATCTAATTACTGACAGGATGATATTGTCAAAGTTGGCACTATCGGAAACCGCTACGGTTGATAACAGCCTAAGATTCTGTTCTAAAGCTGGTCCACAACCCGGTGGCCAATCACGAATAGTAGACACCGCGCGTTTCTTGAACTATGGGGCTGAGACTACAGATCCAACTCCTTCCTTTGATTTGCTGACATTCGAGTCCATGAATGATCTTGGTCAGAAGGTACTATAACGATGGCTTAACGAAACGATTGGTTAAGGCACAGATAACAAAAAGAAACCAATTGATACTCTTAAAGAGAATCAAAATCCTTACCTTGAAATCCTGAAATCAGAGACTAACAATTTCTGGCTTTTAGATCTACTTGATCTACTTCACTTCTCGAATGTCACCAAACACATAAAATACATGAAACCATTAAACCATTAGCCTTTCGACTTTATCTTCAAAAATCGAAAGAGACATTAAAGATAACAAGAATCAACACTTACCCTACTAGAGAGAATTTGGCTACTCCCTGGGGATTCTGGCTTTTGTGAAGATCAATAAGAGAAGATAATAAGAAGAATTCTAAGTAGTTTCGGCTTTTAATTGAAGAAATCGACAAAAATAATAGGGACTATTGGACTAGAGAGTTCAGGGTTTCAGCTTTTGAAAGAAAAGATGTTGAGAAGATTGGGAGGTCTCGGCTTTTGAAGAAATCAAAAGAAAAGAAATTAGAGAGGAAGACTTGAAAATTTTGGCACAAGGAAATAAGAAAAGAGTAGGGTTCAAATGCCGAATTGATGAGCTACCACCCCTATTTATAGGCAATTTCGGCACCCCTTGTCAAAACCCGAAGTGCCCTTCCGACAAAGAAAAAATTAAACAAGGAATAGGGGAGAATTCGGCACCCCTTAGCTATACAGAAACCGATTCCTTTACTCCTCTTAGAGTCAAAATTTTGGCCACCACCTAGCCTTGTAGATAACTCATTGATTTTCTCCTTATCCTCATCTGACTAATCATCTACAGTGTCATGGATGACACAACCTCTTCATTCCTTTATCAGCACATTATCTACCTTATTATCACATTACAAAATTCCTAAATTTAAGCGTCATTGTCGAATTCCACTACTGCTCTTGTAAATATCAAAAATAATTAAAATAAAAGGTACCAGGCTACTCGAACCTTGGACCTTCAAATAACGCCAACTTCCTTCCCTCACTGTGGCTCCATTTTGCCACTGGGCCACAAGCCCATTTGTGTTTTAAAAACACAGCTAATATCTATTATGCCTTAACTTAACAAGCTTTCCACTAAAGTGTTCAAATAAGAAATTTTAACTACAGCCTCGGCCCAAACCTATGCCCAATTTGAACCCCCTAACACTTAATTTAACACATTAATCATATCCCCACACCAAACACATAGGCCCAATAGTTCAGGATGTTACAGTTCTACCCCCTTAAAGAAATTTTGTCCTCGAAATTACCTGGTCAGAAAAGGTGGGGGTATTGCTGCCGCATCGCTACCTCTGGTTCCCACGTAGCTTCTTCAGAACCGTGGTTCCACCATAGCACCTTCACTAATGGAACTATTTTCCTTCGCAACACCTTGACATCACGATCCAGAATTTCCACTAGTTCTTCTTCGAAGGATAGATCAAGTCTCACTTCGATTTCCTCTATTGACACCACATGGGATGGATTCAAATGGTATCGTCTCAGCATAGAGACGTGGAATACATCGTGAATTTGACTTAACTTCGAAGGTAACTCCAGCTGATATGCTACTGGTCCTACTCGTTTTAACACTCGGTATGGTCCAATAAATCTGGGACTTAACTTACCCTTCCGTCCAAACCTTAGTACTTTCTTCCAAGGTGATACCTTCAAGAAAACCTTGTCACCCACAGCAAATGCTATGTCCCTACGTTTCAAATCAGCATAGGACTTCTGCCTATCCGACGCTTCCTTTAGTCGAGCCCGAATTAACTCAACTTTCTCTTCTGTCTCAGTCACCAACTCCGGTCCCAAAATCTGACGTTCCCCTAATTCCGTCCAATAGGTAGGAGTACGACACTTTCGCCCGTACAATGCTTCATAGGGCGCCATCTGAATACTAGACTGGTAGCTGTTGTTGTAAGCAAACTCTGCTAATGGTAAGAATCCTTTCCAACTACCCTTGAAATTAATGGCACAACCTCTTAACATGTCCTCCAAGATCTAGATCACCCGCTCAGACTGTCCATCGGTCTAAGGATGAAATACTGTACTGAAATCCAACTTCGTACCCAACGCTTGATGTAACGCCTTCCAAAACCTTGACGTAAACCTAGGGTCTCGGTCCAAAATAATCGACACCAGTACTCCATGCAACCTCACAATCTCTGCTATATATAGCTTAGCCAACTTTTGTAAAGAATAATTGACCCAAACCGATACAAAATGAGTGAACTTCGTCGACCGATCAACGATCACCCAAACTGAATCTTTCTTAGTAGGCATGAGGTGTAGCCCACTAACAAAGTCCATTGTGATCCTTTCCCACTTCCATTGCAGAATCTTTACCGGCTGTAATAACTTGATGGCAACTGATGCTCTGCCTTTACCCGCTGACAGGTCAAACACTTACTTACCAACTCAGTTACCTCTTGCTTCAAACCCGGCCACCAGAACTAACCTCGCAAATCTTGATACATCTTACTCCCTCCAGGATGCATAGCGTATGTACCTTCATGCGCTTCCTGCAGAATCCTCTGCCTCAACTCTGGATCTTTCGGCATGCAAATCCTCCCTCAAAAACATAACAGTCCTTTCTCGTTCATACTAAATTCTGCTGGCCCATCATTCGAGATAAGCTGCCACTTCTCCTTAAGCAACTCATCGGTCTGTTGCTTTTCCTTTACCTGACTAACCCAAGAGGGTTTTATTTGGAGTTCAGCTAATAAACTCCCATCTTCATATAGACTAAGGTGAGCAAATATTGCTCTCAAGTCAGTGATCACCTTACGGCTTAGAGCATCTGCCACCACGTTAGCCTTCCCCGGGTGGTACTCGATCGAGCAGTCATAATCCTTTAACAACTCGATCCACCTCCTTTTCCTTAGATTCAACTCCTTCTATGTTAACAGGTACTTTAAGCTCTTATGATCGGTATAAATGACAGATTTCTCCCCGTACAGATAATGCCTCCATATCTTCAAAGCAAATACCACTACCGCCAATTCCAAATCATGGGTGGGATAATTTGATTCGTGTAGTCTTAACTGCCGAGAAATGTACGCAACAACCTTTCCATCTTGCATCAATACGCATCCTAGTCACATGTGTGACGCATCACAGTAAATCATGAACTCCTTTCCAGCCTCCGACAGAATCAACACCGGAGCCTCCGTCAAAATCTTTTTTAACTTCTCGAAACACTCTTGCTGCTTATCAGACCAAACAAATGAAACTCCTTTCCATAGCAACGTAGTCAAAGGTGCCGCAATCAAAGAAAATCCCTCAACAAACCTTCGATAATATCTAGCCAGACCAAGAAAACTCTGAATTTCTGCCACTGACTTAGGTGGTTTCCAATCTAACACCACTTCAATTTTTTGAGGGTCAACCCTGATCCCCTCTGCCGACACAACGTGGCCTAGAAAAGTAACTTCCTTTAGCCAAAATTTGCACTTACTGAAATTGGCATACAATTGCTTCTCCCTCAGAATCTTCAAAACCATCCGCAGATGAACATCATGCTCCTCCTCTGACTTTGAGTAGACCAAGATATCATCGATAAACACCACGACACACCGATCCAGGTAGGGTTGGAACACTCGATTCATCATGTCCATGAATGCTGCTGGTGTGTTGGTCAAACCAAATGGCATCACCATGAATTCATAGTGACCATAGCGGGTCCTAAAAGCTGTCTTATGAATATCTGCTTCCTTGACCCTAAGCTGATGGTATCCTAACCTTAGATCTATCTTTGAAAAGACTGAATCCCCCTTCAACTGATCGAACAAGTCATCGATCCTAGGCAATGGGTACTTGATCTTAATCGTCAACTTGTTCAGCTGACGATAGTCAATGCACCTACGCATTGTTCTATCCTTCTTCTTAACAAATAACACCTGCGCTCCCCACGGTGTCACACTTGGTCTTATAAACCCTCTATCCAATAACTCCTGAATCTGTGCTTTCAATTCCACCAACTCTTTCGGTGCCATCCTGTATGGAGCAATAGATACTGGCACTATTCCCGGAAGAAGATCAATTCCAAACTCTACTTCATGATCCGGAGGTAATCCAAGAAGTTCTTCGGGAAAGGCATCAGGAAATTACCTCACCGTCCTCACATCCCCAACAGTTATGTCCTTAGCTTCCAGAGCCCAAACAAACATTAAAACTACCTCACATCCTTTTCTTACCATCCTCTCTACTCTTAGGGCAGTCACCACATTTGACAAACAGTTTCCCCTTTTTCCTATCACCAACACTTCTCCTCCCTCAGGGGTTTTTAACACCATACACTTGGCGGTACAATCTAAGTTTGCTTGATACCTCACCAGCTAATCCATGCCTAAAATTAAATCGAATTCCCCAAACGGTAACTCCATCAGGTCCACTAGAAAAGTTATTCCCTGAACTTCTAAGGGTACCTCCGATAGAGTTTATCCACTACTACAGATTGTCCTAACGGGCTAATTACAGTCATCGCCCTAGGGGTAATCTCAGATTCTAACCTTAAAGTTCTAGATACACTACTAGCTACATACGAATGTGTTGACCCAATGTCAAACAAGGCAGTGTAAGGTAAGCCAAAAATTAAAAATATACCAATTATAACATCCGGTGCGTCAGCCTCTTCTCGACGTCTGGCAGCACAGACTAACCCTGGCTATCTTGCCTCAGTGTTTGCTGCACCTCTCCCCGGTGCTCCACGACCACGACCATTGCCACCTCTAGCCGGACCACGACCTCCCTGTGGCTGCTAACCTCCTCTACTCGACTGAACATTCCCCTGGCCTGCGGGCCCTTCACTGTCCCGTTATTGCGGATAGTTTCTAATCTGATGGTCCATAGATCCACACCTGAAACACTTCCTGCTACTCGACCAACACTCACCCCAATAGGGTTTACCGCACCGAGCACACTTCTGCGTCTGGGTAGCAGCAGCAGGTCTCTCAACCTAACCCCGTTCATCCGACCTAGACTTCTTCTGAGTACGTCCAGCTGACCCTGATGGTCCAAAATTCCTCTTATTCCCACTTCTATCTTGGTTTAGCTTCTCTGTCCGCTTTACCTCCTCAGCTATCTTAGCCTTTTCCACCAGGACAGTGAACTCCCTCTCCCGCTATGGCGCTATCAAAATACGTAAATCATCTCTCAGACCATCCTCAAACCGAACACATCGCTCATGTTCTGTGGCCACTATCCCTCAAGCATAACGACTAAGGCGTAGGAATTTTGCTTCATACGTCGCCATCGACCTACTTCCCTGAACCAGATTCAGGAATGCTCTACGCTGCGCATCCACATAGCTCATTCCAATGTACTTACTCTGGAACGCCATTCTGAAGTAATCCCAGGTGATACGGTCAGCCACGGTACCATCCTTAATCGTAAGCCACTATTGATAGGCTTCGTCCCGCAGGAGAGATACGACTCCTTTCAGCTTTTCCTCCTCCGTGAGATCCAGATCATCCATATACGTTCCACCGCCTCTAACCAGTACTCAAATGTACTCGGGGCTATTCCAAAAATTCCTCTAAACATCTTTGCCCCATTGGCTCTCAGTCGTTTCGACATAAATTTTTGAGCTCCTTGGCCCATGCCTGTCCCAGCAACCTTTTCTAACACCCTTAACATCGCTTGAGATACCACATCATCTCCAGCCTTCTGGTCCTAAAATTCTCCCTCCATAGCTGGCAGATCTAGCATCTCGTTTCCTGACCTGTGGCCAGACTCAACTGGTTCTGACACAGTCATCCTACCCCTACCATGACCACGCGGCGGATGTCCGCGACCCCTTGTACTCATTCTTCCTATTGGCATTTATTTGATTAGAAATTTTATGAATTATTAACTACTTCCACTGTTTCATCAAGAACAGTCTTATGAAAAGTAGTTTTAATAGTAGTTCTTTCGAATTCGCGACTATATCTATAGTTTTCAGTCTTCCTAATTCCAAGAGCCATGCACGTTCAATATTCATACACACCAACATACAAGTAGCAACCATGAACTCATCACATAAGGGTATTTCTGCCATTTCACTACCCAAGGGTATTTTCGTAATTTTATCCTATAAAGGTATTTTCGTAATTTTCCAAAATAGGGTATCTTGGTGATTTTACAAAATAGGGGTATTTTGGTAATTTTGTAATTTGAGGGTATTTCGATAATTTTACAATCCAGGGGTATTTCGGTAATTTTACAATCTATGGGTATTTTGGTAATTTTACAATCTAGGGGTATTTTGGTAATTCTTCTATCCAAGGGTATTTTGGTCATTTTACGAATCAAGGGTAATTCAATAATTTTCCAAACTAGAGGTATTTTAGTAATTTTAGGAAATAGGGTGGCTGATCCTTTTCGGGTTTTAGTTATAAATTTTTGGCCTGTCAACAAGTCCTCGTAGCTAAGGTGAACAGTCACTACGCACCAGGTAGGATTCTAGAAGAGAGGAGGTGAGCCACTAGGATTGCTTAAATACCAAGCTCTCCCTGAATCCAATCCTAGACATGCGTATGCCTGTTGCCACACCCTAATCTCGTGACTTGTTCACAGGTTTGTTTGGTTGGATTAAATCTTATGAATTTAGAGAGTGATTTAAACTAAGCCTAAGTCCATCAATATTAATGTACTAGCCTATGTCCATCAAGCCCATTAAGCCCACATGTATATCACATCAAGAGTTAGAGTACTTACCTGGGTGGATCGGGCGCCGGTAGACTCGAAGGCCATATCCCAACCAAACTTTTATAAATTACTACTGAATCTATTTCACAGCCTGAGTTTTGAACTGGGCTCTGATACTAAAATGTAACACCCCAAACCCGGCCCATGCGTCATGACCGAATCTGGTATGCTACGGGTTGAACCTTAAAAACTTTACTCTGAAGGGTTTTGGAAAAACTTAGTTTATTTTATCCGAACAATCAATTAAATGTGAAATTCTGAAAATAACCTTAATCATTTTCGTGGGTCGTGTTTGAAAAGCCCATTTGTCATATTACTTTATAATTAAGACTTTGGAAAAAAAACATAAGTTTATTAAAACCTAACAAAGAGAAATAATATGAAACCCTAAGTGATGGAGGCCTTATTACAAAAAAAATATCCCAAAATTAAAACTTAAAAAAATAAATGAAAATAGTTTATGAAGATAAAAGACTTGATGGCCCCTCGAGTCTGCCTCGGCTCCCATGTCCACAAACTACTGCTCATCTGAAAAGTAGGGAAAACAAAAGGGTGAGTCACAAAAACTCAGTGTGCAAATCCCAAAATCACATAAAAGCCTTGGGCCCACAAACACATTATGGGCCTTGGCCCATACACAAAGGCAACAGAATAATTCATGCAATATGGCCCATCCCAAAGCCTAAGAGTCCATCCTCTACACGCCAACCCTTACCAACCATCACGCCTTTGAGGATTTCTACAATCGACCCAACAACCTCTACACTCCAATTTGACAGTCATGTTGTCGATCATAATATTCAGGAATTAGGATATCAGGAAAACCTGGCATAGCCAACGATCACTATTGTGACCTAAACACATGCTCTTCCCCTTTATCAAATCAAACCCATATCCCATGCATACACACATGTCATATCAAAAGCATTAAACCATTTACTTTGGATAACGAGGATAACACGTACATCGATACACATAGAGATAATACTATATTTACGTACCTGGCATTCCTAGCCCAACCCCTATGGGTTATTCGACTGTCACACAGCCTTTTTCTGGCTTTTCAGCCCATAATGGATATTATACAGGAGACTTAAGTGATAAAGATCTACACACCTGATTACTGACAGGATGATATTGTCAAAGTTGGCACTATCAGAAACCGCTACGGTTGCTAACAGCCTAAGATTCTGTTCTGAAGCTGGTCCACAACTCAGTGGCCAATCACGAATAGCAGACACCGCGCGTTTCTTGAACTTTGGGGCTAAGACTACAGATCCAACCCCTTCCTTTGATTTGTTGACATTCGAGTCCATGAATGATCTTGGTCAGAAGGTACTATAACGATGGCTTAACGAAACGATTGGTTAAGGCACGAATAACAAAAAGAAACCAATTGATACTCTTAAGGAGAATCGAAATCCTTACCTTGAAATCTCAAAATCAGAGACTAATAATTTTCGGCTTTTAGATCTACTTGATCTACTTCACTTCTCGAATGTCGCCAAACACATAAAATACATGAAACCATTAAACCATTAGCCTTTCAGCTTTATCTTCAAAAATCGAAAGAGACCTCAAAGATAACAAGAATCAACACTTACCCTACTAGAGAGAATTCGACTACTCCCTAGGGATTTCGACTTTTGCGAAGATCAATAAGAGAAGATAATAAGAAGAAATCTAAGTAGTTTTGGCTTTTAATTGAAGAAATCAGAAAAAAGAATAGGGGCTATTTGGCTGGAGAGTTCAGGGTTTCGACTTTTGAAAGAAAAGATGTTGAGAAGATTGGGAGGTCTCGGCTTTTGAAGAAATCAAAAAAAAGAAATTGGAGAGGAAGACTTGAGAATTTTGGCACAAGGAAATAAGAAAAGAGTAGGGTTCAAATGCCGAAATTGATGAGCTACCACCCCTATTTATAGGCAATTTTGGCACCCCCTTGTCAAAACCCGAAAGTGCCCTTCCTGACAGCTAAAAATTAAACAAGGACTGAGGAAGAATTCGGTACCCCTTAGCTATACAGAAATCGATTCCTTTACTCCTCTTAGAGTCAAAATTTCAGCCACCACCTAGCCTTGTAGATAACTCCTTGATTTTCTTCTTATCCTCATCTGACTAATCATCTACAGTGTCATGGATGACACAACCTCTTCATTCCTTTATCAGCACATTATCTACCTTATTATCACATTATAAAATTCCTAAATTTAAGCGTCATTACCGAATTCCACTACTACTCTTGTAAATGCTAAAAATAATTAAAATAAAAGGTACCAGGCTACTCGAACCTTGGACCTTCAAATAATGCCAACTTCCTTCCCTCACTGTGGCGCCATTTTCCCACTGGGCCACAAGCCCATTTGTGTTTTAAAAACACAGCTAATATATGTTATGGCTTAACTTAACAAGCTTTCCACTAGAGTGTTCAAATAAGAAATTTTAACTATAGCCTCGGCCCAAACCTAAGAACAATTTGAACCCCCTTAACACTTAATTTAACACATTAATCATATCCCCACACCAAACACATAGGCCCAATAGTTCAGGATGTTACACGATCCCTTCTCTTATTATAATCCACGCACCTAACCCGAAGTGCCTAATCAATTCCTCTAACCTCTTCTAAAACCTCCCTAACTAGTTGAGACAGCTCATCAGCTCTGGCTTGGTCATGAGACCCCGTCTTAGTCACTGGCGATGTCGGCGCCTCCTTTCTGGACATATGCCCCAATGCTGAGGATCTAGCCCTAGAACCTCGGCCTCTACTACGGCCGTGTGTACCACATCCAAGTCCTCTTGTACTTATGTTTGCTAAGTCGACTTAATCTGATTAAGAGTCTTATGAATCAGTATGCTATTCAATGTTTATTAAACAATGTTTTATAGAGTATAGGAAGTAAAGTTGTTTTCGCAAAACGTATCCTAAGGCCTCAAACTCTATAGTTTTAGCTCCTAAGGCTAAAAGTTCTAGAGTACTTCTATCATGTGAAGTTTTCATACTACTGTCATAACACAATAATTATAAAACAAGAATAGAAAAACTTACTAACTTGGTGTCGGATACCCATGGAGTCATACTTCCTCTAAAACATGTATTTATAAATCCAATTTCAAATAACTTTGGAAAACACTTTTGAACCCAAACCATAGCCGAGTTTTGCAACCGGGCTATGATACCATAAAATGTAACACCCCAAACTCAGCCCATACGTTACGACCGAATCTGGCATGTCACATGAGGAAAACATATAAAGTCCTTATGATTTGTACTAAAATAAGTGTTATTTGGTTATGGTTAAGAAAACAAATTTGGATGTAAATATTTGATAAAATACAACTATTTTTTAAAGGTTGATCGATGAATCAAAAATCGAGGTAGTGAACTTTAAAACCGTGACTTTTGAAAATGTCATTGATAATTTGAAAGAAAATTCGAGTTAAATTATTTATAAAAGTTTGTTATAAATTCCATTTATTAATACATTTTGGAAAACCGTTGGTTATGCTTTTAGAAAATCCCCATTTAAAATAATTCAAGCAAATAATAAATAGGAAAACATGAAGTAAAAATAAAATATTCCAGAGGCCTTATTACAACATAAAAACCGAAAATAGTAAAAGTAATAAAGTAAATGTAAATAGAAATCTGAAGTTAAAAAAACATCATTTTTGAAGTATGGCCTCCACTGAGTCATCCATGGCCCAAGTCCACATCACCGAGCATTACCTGCAAGAGCTAAGGAAAAGGGGTGAGTTACTAGAACTCAGTGTATAATCCCCTTTCTGTCATCCACTGGGTCTGAACTCGTAAAGCAACATCTTGGGCTAAAGCCCATTTACATAACAGTATATATATATATATGTGCAATGTATGCAACCCAACCCATCCATCCATCCAACCCCGACCAGCCAATCACACCTGTGGGGATCAAGTCAACCCACCCCGCCGCTCACACCAATTCGCAGGCAAGTTGCCATTTATAATATTTGTGGCTGAGCCACCAGAAATGCTACAGTCAAGCTACTTTTTATAATATTTTTGGCTGAGCCACCAGAGTCGTAAGCACATTAATGATCAAATTGTGGCAATGCCCCCGCTACACTTCTCTTCATTCAATTTTTCCCAACCCATGCAATATGTAACATGCAACATACATAATAAAGCATAATATCCACATATATGAACAACAATCATTAATCCAGGAATTCATTTCGGTGAATCAGCCTATTATAGCACTTTGTAATTCAGCCCACTAAGGCAATCTAGTAAATCGACCCATAGGGGCATTTTTGTAATGCCGCCCATAGGGGTATTTTCGTAATTCGATAATTTTACCCACTAAGGATAATTCTGTAATCTCGAAACGCATGGGTATTTCGATAATTTACACTCCAAGGTTAGCTTGGTAATTTCGTAAACCCAGACTTAACTACTAATTTGGGACTTAAAAATTGAAACTATCCACCCGCGTCAAATTGACTAAATTGACTATAACTCGAGTTAGAAAACTCAAAATTTAGATCCATAAATTTTCCTTGAAACTAGACTCATATATCTTCTTACTACAATTTTTTTAGAATTTTTGACTCA
This sequence comes from Gossypium rotundifolium, assembly GCA_025506655.1. Taxonomy (NCBI): domain Eukaryota; kingdom Viridiplantae; phylum Streptophyta; class Magnoliopsida; order Malvales; family Malvaceae; genus Gossypium; species Gossypium rotundifolium. The sequence goes on from CP106731.1 coordinate 92,182,354, forward strand.
GCCATTTAGTATAGTTTATTCATTAGATTTTCCCCTGTTTCACTGACCAACGGTTCTGACCTTTCTTACCCTAAATTCAAATATCTCATTGTACAGTTTTCAAATGTTGCTCCCACTTATTTCTATTTAAAATAGACTCATTAAGAAATCTATACATATAAATTATAACTCGTAATTAACTTTTTATAATTTTTAATGATTTTTCCATCTTAGAATAGGGAACCACGAAGTCATTCAGAACCGGTCTCACTGAAATTAAAATATCACAGAATATAAAATTCCTCTTCCTACCTTGTTTCTTTCATATAAAAATAGACACAATGAGATTTAATTCTATATATTATTCACTTTCTAATTCCCTTTATCCTATTATTTGTTATTTTTCAAAATCACATAACTGCTTCTAAACAAAAAAATTTTCATTGCAAAATATGGTTACCACTACGAAATACGCACGCCCGAGTGGTCACAGATGTCGGTTTCTGGCTTTTCGGTCTTTCGACCGAATCATAGAACATTTCATGCAAACATTCAGAGAGGTGTGAGATTACACACCTGATTTGGATTTCCTAAAGAACCACTCATCGTTGCCCCCACAATCGTGATCCTTCCCTACTAGGTTCTAAAATTCAGCCTTGCACATTGGCTATTGCAACGAGTTCCTAAAATAAATAAGTGATGTACCAAAGGGGTTAGCCTTCATCCAATATTAGGCCCTTCCACAAGAGAAAAAATTTGATATCATCACCACAAAATAGAATCACATGAGCAGCGCAAAACATCAAAATAAAGAGTAACATCTTACCACCAATATTCAGCCTAATCACCCACTTACCAATCAACTTTTGAAACCGAGGCTAAGAGAATGATAAGTAGCAGCAAATTATGGCTTGAAAGTTTTGGCAAAATAAAGGAGAAAGGTGCACAATTTTGGCTTTAGAGTTTCGACAAGTGAGGGAAGAAATTGGGAAAGGAGAAAACTCAAAATGCTCCAAAGAAGAAAACTTTACATGCCCCAAAACTTACAAAACTATATTGGCTCTTTTCCCCCCTTACCAAACCGTGTATCCCTTTACCAAAAGATGATGGTTGACTAATTTCTTTCCAAAACACCTTCCATAAAATCGGCCAACATGTTCCCTCCCTTACCTTTTTTCCTTTCTTCCTTTCCTTATTCTCTCCTTGATCTCCTCCTTACTCTTCTCCCTTGTGTTCTTTCGTTCAATAAAAAGTCTTCCTTACCATCTTTAAAGCTGGGCCGACACTTCCAATAAACACTTGATTAGTAAAAAAAAATTAAATCCCAAAGGTTGCAATAGATGGGATTCGAACTCCAACCCTTAAGCCCCTTCATGTGATGCCTCACCACCATGCTACTAGCTCCTCTTGAGTTAGCAAGTTACCCACTCATTCCCTTATTCTAGACGCCATTTTCCTTCTCCCCTTTAAGTGCTTCATCACTAAAATTTTCCTATAGCCTAACTTGAACCCGGAACTTCCTAGAAACCTCGTAACTTTCCAAAATTACTTTCCTTTGCCATTTTTGGACCAGATGCTGGATAGACTTGTTGGGCAAGACTATTACTATTTTCTTGATGGATACTCAGGGTATAACAAGATTACAGTAGCATCGAAAGATCAACCCAAGACAACATTCACCTGCCCGTACGGCACATTTGCATTTAGACGCATGCCATTTGGTTTATGTAATGCACCTGCTACATTTCAAAGATGTATGATGTCTATTTTTACTGATATAGTTGAGAAATACTTAGAAGTATTTATGGATGATTTTTCAGTATTTGAAGATACATATGATGATTGCCTAGCCAATCTAGCCAAGGTACTAAGGCAATGCGAAGAAATAAACCTCGTACTCAATTGGAAAAAGTGTCATTTCATAGTACGAGAAGGTTTTGTTCTAGGGAATCAAATAACGAGACATGGAATCGAGGTAGATAAAGAAAAGGTAGATGTTATTGAGAAACTCCCACCTCCAACATCTGTAAAAGGTGTTAGGAGATTTTTGGGCCACGCCGGTTTCTATCAAAGATTTATCAAGGACTTCTCTAAAATTGCTAAACCCTTATGCAAATTATTGGAGAAGGACGCGACGTTCAAATTTGATGAGGAATGCTTAAGAGCTTTCAACAATTTGATGAGTCGGTTAGTTTTGGCACCCATATTAGTCACACCAGACTAGGGTTTGTCATTTGAATTGATTTGTGACACAAGTGACTAAGCAATAGGAGCTGTCATGGGTCAACGAAGGAATAAAGTTTTTCATCCCATCTACTATGCAAGTCAAACTATGACAGGAGCTCAACTGAATTATAAAATAACAGAGAAAGAGTTACTTGCTATTGTGTTTGCTTTTGACAAGTTTCGATCTTATCTTGTAGGTACCAAAGTGACTGCTATTCGGACCATTCGGTAATTAAGTATTTACTTTCCAAGAAAGATAATAAGCCGAGACTGATCCGATGGGTACTTTGACTTCAAGAGTTCGATTTAGAAATTCAAGATCGAAAGGGAGTACAAAATCAAGTAGCAAACCACTTGTCCAGATTGGAGCCGCAAGAAGGGAATTCTTCTCTTATACCAATTCAGGAGCATTTCCAGATGAACATGTAACAGACCGAATTTGACCCTAATCGGAACGGTGGTTTCGAGACCATGAATCCGAGTCTGAGAAATAATTTAATATTTTATTTTGTGTTCAATATGTGTGAATTAAAATGTGTGAAAGTTTTGTAGAAAAATTTCATTGTTTAGGTGCTTAATTTGACAAAAAAGACTTAATCGCGTAAATTTTAAAAGTCTCAAACTATAGTGAAAAGTGCCTATTTGATGATGGCTTTTTAAAGTGGAGTATTAAAAGGGTAAATAACCCATTTTTTGAGTTAGTGGGTGGCTTATGTCAAGAATACCCTTAAGTTATATGTTAGTTGTTATTTTATATTAAAGGTTAAATTAGTAATTGAATAATTACTTTTATAATATGTTAAAATAACATAAACAAAAGCCACCATCTTTATCATTCTCTCATGGCCGAATATTGAGAAAGAAAAAGGGGGGGTTTTTGTTCTTTGATTTTCGGCACTTGGAGGCTTGATTTTAAGGTTAGTTTGAATTTAGTTTTTGTTAATTTTTACGTTTTTGAGATCGTTGCTTCAAATCGTAGCTGACCCATGTTAAAAATTTTGAATCTAAGCATGTTTGAAGTTCGGCTATTAATAGGTTTATATGGTTTTTGATGTTTGATGATGTTAGATAGAAGATAAGTTAAAAATTAGTATATTATGTATTGGAAATTTTGATAAATTTTTGTTTTTAGGGCCAAATTGTAAAAATAAAATTTTAGAGGGGCTTATTTGCTAAATAATTGAAAGAAAAGGACTTGTATAGTCCCTATGCATATTCGGCCCTTAAGGAGTATTGAGAAATTTGGTGTATTTTATGTTTTAGGCAAATAGGACTAAATTGTATAAATTGGAAATAGTAGGGTAAATGGTAAATTGCCTATTTATGTGCTTAGGGACTAAATTGAGATGAAATGTACTTGAATGAGCTAAATTTTAATGTGTTTTAGATCAAGAGCAAAGAAAAATAGATTTAGATCGAGGAAAGATGAAGGTTCTCGAATAGCCGATTTGCACGGTCTATCGACAGCCGAGGTAAGTCCTTAAGCTAGATTATATTAAAGAATGAATTATGAATGTGTTTAATGACAATGTTTGATAAATTTGGGCATATTTTTATGTGATAGCTGAATGTATAGGTATTATATTGAGTTAGATATGTTTTGATAACACTCTGTAAAGGTGTACAATTGATATGATATACGGAGTATACACTGATGTAAGTGATTAAATTGGTTACGGTATTATTGAAGTGTGCATTGGAATGTTGAAAATGCTGATATCTCGTGCTATTAGCCTAGCGAGCCTTGTGCTTGGTGTTACTTATCGAGCTTTAATGCCTAGCGCGTGCTTTGTGCTGGGTGTTACTTATCGAGCTTTAATGCCTAGCGTGCCTTGTGCTTGTTACTTATCGTGCTTTAATGCCTCAGCGTGCTTTGTGCCAGATTATTATTTCGTGCTTTGTGCCTAGCAAGCCTTGTGCTGGTGATCCATTTTAGGCTTACTGCCTAGCAGGCTTCGTGCCGGTGATTTATTTTGGGCTTTAATGCCTAGTAGGCTTTATGCCTGATATGTCATAAATGGAGATTTTGAGAATCAAACAAGGTGAGACACATATATAGTGCTATGTGCTAAAAGCTCGGTAAGAATTAGCCTACTATATTAGCAAGGAATGAAGTGAGCTAAATTCTTATTGTTTTAGTTAAATATGATGTGATGAAATGGACAATTCAATAAGTATTTTATTTTATGATGTTGAGCTTATCATTAATGTGTATGAACATTTCTTATATGTAAACTCAGGTTATATACATGTATGTTACAGTGAAAATTCGATTATAAAATGGAAAGATCAGTGATGAATGAGACAAAAGTGTTTGCTTATGTGTATAAGTCAAAATAGAAGATCGATGCCTAGATTGGTTCATGTGATTTGATAATGTATATGTTCATGATGACATAGTAACGATATTTAAATCAAGAGCGTTACTAGTATTCAACTATGTACATTTTACATATTGAAATATTTATGTTCCATACTATAAGCTTGGATATTAACATGTTTAAATGTATGTTCATTACATTTATATTTGCTTGAGACTTACTAAGCTAGCAAGCTTACTCTGTGTGTGATCTTGTCTACCTCTGTTTTATAGATTTCTAATTCAAGCTATGGACTCGAAGGATCTTCAAAGAAGTCAACCACACTATCCACTCTCTTTTGGTACTGATAAACTTGGTTTTTGATTCAAAAGGCATGTATAAGTTAGACTAAGCTGTATTACTAATGATACTTAATCGTGTATATAATTATAGCCTTGCGAAAAGGGCTACTTATTTTGGGTTAAACTTCATCAATATGCTTGGATGAAATGGCTTGCTCATGATATTAATGAATGTTTGTATTCGGTTGAAGTTTAGATATTATTGAAAATGTGGTAGGTGATATGAGTGTTATGTATTTAGTTGTAAAATCTTAACTTGGGATATTGAATGTTAAATATGGTTGTTACGGTTAGGCGATAATAATGATCTCATAATGAAAATTTGTATATGTAAGTTGATTTGTTAGATTCGTTTGTTAATCATAAGTATAGGTAGTTATAAATTATATGGATAAGTGGTATGGAAGGTTTGGTCCAGGTGTGATTAAATATGCTTATATTTCTATGTTAATTTAGTTTGAGATCTATGTTTATGAATGGTCAATAGTGTACAAATTCGTGACATAGATTTCATGTATTGTGGAAGTTTAGTTAGTACATTCGGTCTTTGATCGTATGCATATAACATGCAAAGTTAATTTGTGATTATGACATTAAAAGTTAAGATGATGTGCATTCTGTTCTATGTATTTGAAAAAGGTATACTATTTCTTAGTTTATAAGTGTTCAATCGGGTGACATATACATGTAACCATATGATGCTTATTAATAGTTCTAACTATAAAGTTTTGATGTGCATTGGTTCGAAACAAGATTGTACATGAGGTATGGTTGCATAAAATGAATGCGAAGGTGGTGGTGCTAAGTAGGTGTTTGTATTTGTTTTGTTGTATATTATTAAAGAAATGTATATTGATTGATCATTCTGTATTCTTTGGTGATTATATCGAATATACTTAGAATTTTAATCATACATATATGTGATAGAGTAATAAAAAGGTTGTTACATTTGATTGGTATTAGAGCTTACGGTTTAGTCGATTCTAGGACTACCGTAGCGCATGTGAGTCTAGCTATACATGCCTTTTTCATATATCGATAGTGTGGTGACTTCTGATATCCTGAACTGTGTTTTATATAGTAAATGGACACTGATCCTGAAAGAGCCATAGTGGATGATGTGGAGAGTGTAGCGCCTGACCGTGCACATAGATCAGTGCGGGTAGACTCTCGACCAGTTTCGGTTGCCACGAGGGGGAGGCTAAACAAGCCTTCTATCAGATGATGAATGAGTGGTTTACCCGGTTTATCCGCACTAATCCGATTGACACCAACCTCCACCCCGAATAATCCAACCCCGATACCTTCAAAGACTTCGATGATAGATCCGATGAGATCTAGTAGGCCTTCAATTGATAAAATTAGGAAATTTGGGGTCAAAAATTCAAGGCCAATGATGATGATGATGCGAGTGAGCCAAATGTGGCTTGATAACACTATTCGGTACTAGATGAGCTATCATGTACTCTGCATTTAATGCCCTCAAGTGTGCTATATCTTTACTTGGGACACCGCATATCACCGTGGAATACACTAGTGTAACACCCTAAAAATCCGAGTATTTAAATTGCATAAATTGGTATTTAGATTTTTTTTAGGAATAAAATTTATTAATTGAGAATTTATTGAAGGAAACAAATGTCATTAGGACTTAAGCTAAATTATGTGCTAAAGAGTGTCATAAAATGAGCATATGGCATGGTGGTATTGGCGCATGGGTTATAGCAAGAGGAAGAGGTTCGAATCCTTGTATAGCACCTAGATGAAATTTTTGTTTTAATTTTACGCTCATGGATAGGAAGTGTCGGCAATGATCAATTAAGGTAAGAGTTGACCATATTATTTTTGGTTAGTGTATCAAAGGATTATGGAAATAGAAAATATATGGCATGGAATCAAATACTTAAGGAAAGATAGGGGGAACATAAGGCACTTATCAAGGGGAAAATTTGGAAAGAAATCATGGCCAATTGACCATGTGTTGGACTGACATATTGGTAAGGAGGAAGCCTAATTGTTGAATTAGTTTGGCTAAGAATTTTCTTTTCTCTCTTTGGTCATTCTTTGCACTTTGTGCAGAATTTTTATTTCCTCTCCTTTCAACATTCTTCTTGGCCGAATTTTGCATTTGGTAAAGCCAAAATCTTTTGACCATTTGGTCACTTTTATTCATCTTGTTAATTTTCTTTTGTATTCTCCTTGTCTGAAATCATCCATACCAAAAATCGTCTCTTTCTTTTCTTTTGCCATGGTAGAATGCACTAACTCCTAAAGGTCTATTTTTTCTTTCATCTTCTTTTCTCTTTGAAATCAAACTACCTCATCACCATCTCTTTCTCATATTCTAATTATTTCAATCAAAGATTCTTCATCAAACATTCCTTTGGCCGATTGCTAGAGTGCCATAACAAATTTATTTTCTCTTTTCTTTGGTTGCATAGTCAATTCTCCAACTCTCACAAACACCTTTCTCAATCTTTTCTTTTCGATCGTGGATCATAGGTAAGGGTTCTTCTTTTTCGTTTCGTTTTAATTAGTGATATTATGGCGAATAGTAATGGTGATTTGAAGGACTTTTGAATCGATATAACGTTTATTCTAATAACGTTTCTTTCGTTATTATTTAGTGCAATAACGGAGATCGGAACACAAGTGATTGGGAGAATTGTAGAAACGTTGGAAGCGTTTTATTTTGTAAGGAAATCAAATCCCACTCTTTAAAATCTCTAGTAACATTTGATATTATTTTAGATCTAACTAAAATTTCTTTGGATCTTGAAGACTTTCAAAATAGAAAAAAAGGCGGTGGTTAGTCACGTTAAGAGGCGGATCCGTAAATCCCCATTCAAGCGAAGAGCGGTTTGGCGGTCAGGATTTTCCACCGTTACGAGCCATCTTAGAAGGAAGTCCATTATTCGAAGTAGTACGAACTTCCGAGCCGTTATACGTTGGTGGATTCTCGGCGGCTAGCGAGTCAATAAACGAGGAAAAGCCAAGAATCGAAGTGATTCAAAATCAAGAGGGTAAGATTTTGGATCTGTTATCGATTAAGATTTATTTTACGAAATAGTTGTCTAACGGATCAAAATATGTTTTAGGTGCCGAGGAGCGAGAAGGATTAGTACTCTCGGTAACGAGGTGTGTAACTTCACACTCATTATTTTCTCGGTTGGATGTCAATTTCGGTATGAAGTAAATCGTAAAAACGATTAGATCGGTAAAAACGTAAATATTGATATTTTGACGAAAATACGTAAAAACGACTAAATCGTGAAAATTACGAAGACGCCCTCGAGAAATTATTTGTTATTATGTAAATTGGATGTTTCGTTAAAATTGGGCCAAAATACTCTAGTTCGATAAATTGGGCCGAAATACTCTAGTTCGTAAAAATTGGGCCAAAATACTCTAGTTCGTAAAAATTGGGCCAAAATACTCTAGTTCGATAAATTGGTAAAAATACTCTAGTTCGTAAAAATTGGGCCAAAATACTCTAGTTCGATAAATTGGGCGAAATACTCTAGTTCGTAAAAATTGGGCCAAAATACTCTAGTTAAGTAAAATTGGGCCAAAATACTCTAGTTCGATAAATTGGGCGAAATACTCTAGTTCGTAAAAATTGGGCCAAAATACTCTAGCTCGTAAAAATTGGGCCAAAATACTCTAGTTCGATAAATTGGGCGAAATACTCTAGTTCGTTAAAATTGGGCCAAAACACTCTAGTTCTAAATGGGCCAAAGCCCACTAAAGCTGCTAAATAGACAAATTGCTATATTATAATTATGGGCCAAATGAAATGTTATTGATAAACCCACCATGTTATGCATTATTAAGAAATTTTATATTTTATAGTACATGTACAATTGCATGGGTGGGATTTATGAAGAGAAGAATGGCCAGCCAAATATCTAGTTCGGTGGCTCTCGCCACAATATCGCTTATTGCCTCTAGTTCGGTGGCTCTTGCCACAATAATGGCTTATTGCCTCTAGTTCGGTGGCTATGCCACAATTATAAAAAGGGCTTAACGCCTCGTTTGGTGTGATGGCGGGGTGGGTTGACTTGATCCCCACAGTGTGATGGTTGATGCAGGGGTGTTAGCGGATGGATATTAGGTTTGGGATGGGAAATACATTTTACTTGCATTATTAATTATTTTTATGATATATTGTTGAATTACGTAAATGGGCTCAAGCCCAACATAATATCTTGATGATCTGCCCAATAATGGTGGTAAGTGAGTTACACACCGAGTTCTAAGTAACTCACCCCTTTTATTTTTCTATCTCGGGTAATGGAAATTGATGTGGACTTGGGCGAGGATGACTTCGTGGAGGCCATCTTTGCGTTAAGAGGTTATTTAAACTCGAACTTTTAATAAATATTTTTTTACTATTATGGATTATTGTAATAAGGGCCTCTATAAATAACTTATGGATTTTATGTATGTTTGGGTTTTAAACTAAACTTTGGACTTTTTAATTATGGGTGTGATTTTATGATGCTTTATTAAAATAAATTTGGGATTTCAAGTATATGGAATTCTTTTATAAATATTTTATTATAGTCAACTCTTTAACAAACTATTTAAAGGTTTTGATAATACAATGATTTTCAACTAATGTTTTCAAATATTTATCAAATTCAAATACTCTTCTATTTATTTTAAAATCTGAAATTTATATTGAAGTTTTCAACTTATTGCAAATTTAAAGGTAACTCGATTCATGTAACAAACCAAATCTAGTCTCAACGCATAGACCGGGTTTGGGGTGTTACATTTAGTATCAGTGGTTCCGAAAGAAAAAGTGACGTGGGATTTCTTCCAGAATGAATTCTGCAAGAAATATATCACCAAAGATTCATTGATCAAAACGAAAAGAATTTCTTGAATCAAACAAGGAAGGATGACCTTGATGTAATATGAACGGAAATTTGTCGCTTAGCGATATGCTAGAGAGTGTGTATCAACCGAAGCCATTATGTGCAAAAGGTTTGAAGATGGTCCAATGAAGAGATAAAGTTGCTTGTTGGCATTCTTGAAATTCAAGAATTTGTGACTCTAGTTGAGCGAGCTTGCAAAGCTAAAGAGCTCGGAAAGAGAAAAGAAAAGTCGAGATGAAGCTAGAGACATTCGTAAGAGGTCGTTGGGTAAGACTTTCCATTCCACATCTAAGAAGTTCAGAGATGATTTCAACTGACATAAAGTTACTTTAGATTTACCTAGACGTGATAGACCTCCAGTGGGCTCCCGAGCTACCTCGATGGCCAGTGTTGGTAACGTTCCACAGAATTGAGTTGAGTGCAAACATTATGGAAAATGGCATTCTGGGAGTTGTAGAGTTCGTGATCAGTCCTGTTTTAAATGTGGATCCTCGAACCATTTTATTCGAGAGTGCCCGATGTTAGCTGAGCAAAATACGACGCATGTAACTCTAGACCGAAAGCAAAGGCACCAAGACGAGGTAGACCACCAAGACATTCTGGCAATGTAGGTGGCAGTCAGAGAGGGACGAAGAATACTGCAGTTCGATCCGAGGCAAGAGCTCCAGCTAGAGCATATGTTACTCGAGCTAGAGAAGATGCTTCTTCTCCGATGTCATTACTGCAGTACTTTCACCCTTTATGATATTACCGTGATTGCATTGATTGATCCCGGTTCGACCCATTCATATGTGTGTGAAACTCTAGTATTCAAGAAGACTCGCCATTGAGTCTCATCGAGTTCGTGATTCGTGTGTCCAACCCTTTGGGTAGATGTGTGTTTGTTAATAAAGTGTAAAGGTTGCCCATTGATGATTTTGGATTTTTGTTTTCCAATGATTTAATGCTATTGCACTTCGATGAGTTTGATATAATTTTGGGAATGGATGGTTAACTTCGCATGATGCAAATGGTGAATTGCAAAAGAAAGCTTATTGATTTGAGACATCGAATCGGTGAGATCATTAGAATTGAATCAAATGATTTAAGTGGGTTTCCTACGCTTATATCCTCGATGTTAGCCCGAAGTATGTGAGAAAAGGTGCGAAGCTTATTTGGCTTATGTAATCGGATAATAAATTATCCGAGAATGATTGAATCTATACCGATTGTATGTGAATACCCGATGTGTTTCTGAAGAATTACCGGTTTACCCCAAAGACGAGAGATTGAGTTTAGCATTGAATTAGCACCGAATGACTCCGATCTCAATAGCTCCATATCGGATGGCACCTCATGAGCTAAAAGAGTTGAAAGCACAGTTGCAAGAGTTAACAGATAGGGCTTTGCGACCAAGTTTCTCTCCTTGGGTGCACCATTTTTTGTGAAAAGAAAGATGGGACGATGTGAATGTGTATTGATTATCGGCAATCTAATAAGGTAACTATAAAGAATAAGTACCCATTACCTCGGATTGATGATTTGTTTGATCGCTTAAAGGGCTTCAGTATTTTCGAAGATAGATTTGAGATCGGGTTATTATCAGTTGCGAGTCAGAGATACAGATGTGCCAAAGACTGCATTCCAGACGAGGTACGGACATTTTGAGTTTTTGGTTATGCCTTTTGGGCTTACTAATGCACCTGCTATTTTTATGGATTTGATGAATCGGGTTTTTAGATAGTTTTTGGATCGATTTGTGGTAGTGTTTATTGATGATGTATTGATCTACTCCAAAGATGAAATCGAGCATGCTGACCATTTGAGATTAGCGCTACAAACTTTGCGAAATCGCAGCTTGTATGCTAAGTTTAGTAAGTGTGAGTTCGGATGAAAGAGGTCACTTTTTGGGACATGTTGTTTCAAAGATCGCATTCGAGTTGATCCGAACAAAATCTCGCTTATACTTGATTGGAAGCCACCAAAAATGTTTTCGAGATTTGAAGTTTTCGGGACTTGCGGTTACAATTGATGATTTGTGAAAGGTTTTCTATGATAGCTACCCGCTGACAAAGTTGTTGCGAAAGATGTCGAGTTCGAGTGGTCGAAAAGTGTCGAAAAGTTTTGATCACCGAAAGCCCTTTTGACAGAAGCTCCAGTGTTAGTTCAGCCTAAATTGGGTAAAGAATTTGTTGTTTATTCTGATGCTTCTTTGAATGGTTTGGGCTGCGTTTTGATGCAGGAAGGAAAAGTTGTAGCCTATGCTTCAAGACAATTGAAGCCACATGAAAGAAATTACCCGACGCATGATTTAGAACTTGCAGCTATTGTGTTCGCATTGAAAATTTGGCGTCATTATTTATTTGGCGAGAAATGTCACGTTTACTCAAATCATAAAAGCCTAAAGTATTTGATAACTCAGAAAGAGTTGAACTTGAGACAACATAGATGGTTAGAATTGTTGAAAGACTATGAGTTAGTGATTGACTACCATCCGGGGAAAGCTAACGTGGTTGCAGATGCATTAAGTAGAAAATCATTGTTTACTCTTCGTGCATTGAACACACAGATAGTTATGTCAAGTGATAGTTCGATTATAGCTGAGTTAAAAGCAAGACCGATGTTTATTTAGCAAATTTGTGATGCACAAAAAGCTGACAAAGATTTGATTGTTAAACAGTTCGATGTGGAAATAATGCAGAGTCGAATTTCAATTGATGAAAATGACCGCTTGAAATACAAAGGTCGAATGTGTGTACCAAGGATGTGGAATTGATTCGATGCTATTGAAAGAAGCTCATAATAGTCAGATGTCAATACATCCGGGTAGCACGAAAATGTATAATGACTTGAAGCGCTTCTCTTGGAGGCCTGGTATGAAACGAGATATATCTGAATTTGTTTCAAGGTGCTTAATTTGTCAGCAAGTAAAAGCCGAACATCGTGCCTTCGGGTTGCTTCAAATTGATCATGATACCGAATGGAAATGGGATAGAATCACTATGGATTTTGTATCCGGTTTGCCTATGACACCGAGCAAGAAAGATGCGATCGGGTTATAGTTGATAGATTGACCAAATCGGCTCATTTTGTACCAATTCAATGTACTACTCACTTGATAAACTTGCTGAATTGTATATATCACAAATTGTGAGGTTGCATGGTGTGCCGAGTTCCATTGTTTCGGACAGAGACCCGAGATTCACATCACGATTTTGGAAGAAGTTGCAAGATGCTTTAGGTACTAAACTTCATTTTAGTACAGCCTTTCATCCGCAGACGGATGGACAATCCAAGAGAACTATTCAGATACTTGAGGACATGTTGAGATGTTGCATTCTCGAGTTTGAAGGTACTTGGGAACGATACCTACCTCTGATTGAATTTGCCTATAATAACAGTTTTCAATCTAGTATCAAAATGGCGCCCTATGAAGCCTTGTACGGGCGAAGGTGTCAAACACCATTATATTTGGATCGAGCTCGGTGAGAATAAGATACACGGGTTGATTTGATTAAAGAAACCGAACAGAAAGGAGCTATTATTAGAGATAATTTGAAAGCTGCCTCAGATCACCAAAAGTCCTATGCTGACTTGAAATGTAAAGACATTAAATTTCAAGTTGGAGATCGAGTATTCTTGAAAGTTTTTTCGTGGAAAAAGGTACTTCGATTTGGTCGGAAAGGCAAACTTAGTCCGAGATTCATCGGACCTTATGAAATTACTGAACGTATTGGACCTGTTGCTTATAGGTTGAAGTTACCTTCTAACTTAGAAAAGATACATGACGTATTTCATGTTTCGATGCTTCGTAAGTACAGATCAAATCCATCTTATGTGATCACACCATCTGAGATTGAAATCTGACCCGATATGATGTATGAGGAAGAACCGATCCGTATTTTAGCTCGGGAAAAGAAAGAGTTAAGAAACAAGAAAATTCCATTAGTGAAAGTACTGTGGAAAAGGCACGGAGTTGAAGAGGCTACGTGGGAACCTGAAGATTTAATGAGGCAACAATATCCGATGTTGTTTAACGGTAAGATTTTCAGGGATGAAAATCCTTAAGGGGGAGAGTTGTAACAGATCGAATTTGACCCTAATCGAAACGGTGGTTTTGGGACCACGAATCTGAGTCCGAGAAATAATTTAATATTTTATTTTGTGTTCAATATGTGTGAATTAAAATGTGTGAAAGTTTCGTAGAAAAATTTCATTGTTTAGGTGCTTAATTTGACAAAAAGGACTTAATCGCTTAAATTTTAAAAGTCTCAAATTATAGTGAAAAGTACCTATTTGATGATGGCTTTTTAAAGTGGAGCATTAAAAGGGTAAATAACCCATTTTTTGAGTTAGTGGGTGGCTTATGTCAAGAATACCCTTAAGTTATATGTTAGTTGTTATTTTATATTAAAGGTTAAATTAGTAATTGAATAATTACTTTTATAATATGTTAAAATAACATAAACAAAAGCCACCATCTTTATCATTCTCTCATGGCGAATATTGAGAAAGAAAAGGGGGGCTTTTGTTCTTTGATTTTCGACTTGGAGGCTTGATTTCAAGGTTAGTTTGAATTTAGTTTTGTTAATTTTACGTTTTTGAGATCGTTGCTTCAAACTGTAGTGACCCATGTTAAAAATTTTGAATCTAAGCATGTTTGAAGTTCAGCTATTGATAGGTTTATATGGTTTTTGATGTTTGATGATGTTAGATAAAAGATAAGTTAAAAATTAGTATATTATGTATTGGAAATTTTGATGAATTTTTGTTTTTAGGGCCAAATTGTAAAAATAAAATTTTAGAGGGGCTTATTTGCTAAATAATTGAAAGAAAAGGACTTGTATAGTCCTTATACATATTCGGCCCTTAAGGAGTATTGAGAAATTTGGTGTATTTTGTGTTTTAGGCAACTAGGACTAAATTGTAAAAATTGGAAATAGTAGGGGTAAAATGGTAAATTGCCTATTTATGTGCTTAGGGACTAAATTGAGATGAAATGTACTTGAATGAGCTAAATTTTAATGTGTTTTAGATCAAGAGCAAAGAAAAATGGATTTAGATCGGGGAAAGACGAAGGTTCTCGAATAGCCGATTTGCACGGTCTATCGTCACCGAGGTAAGTCCTAAGCTAGATTATATTAAAGAATGAATTATGAATGTGTTTAATGACAATGTTTGATAAATTTGGGCATATTTTTATGTGATAGCCGAATGTATAGGTATTATATTGAGTTTGATATGTTTTGTTAACACTCTGTAAAGGTGTATAATTGATATGATATATGGAGTATACATCGATGTAAGTGATTAAATTGGTTACTAGATTATTGAAGTGTGCATTGAATGTTGAAAATGCTGATATCTCGTGCTATTAGCCTAAAGGTGCCTTGTGCTTGTTACTTATCGTGCTTTAATGCCTAGCGTGCTTTGTGCTTGTTACTTATCGTGCTTACTTATCGTGCTTTAATGCCTAGCGCCCTTGTGCTTTGTGCTGTTATATTTCGTGCTTTGTGCCTAGCGTGCCTTGTGCTTTGATCCATTTCAGCTTCTCGCCTAGCGTGCTTCGTCTTGGTGATTTATTTCGGGCTTTAATTCCTAGTAGGCTTTATGCCGGTGATATGTCATAAATGGAGATTTTGAGAATCAAACAAGATGAGACACATATATAGTGCTATGTGCTAAAAGCTCCTGTAAGAATTAGCCTACTATATTAGCAAGGAATGAAGTGAGCTAAATTCTTATTGTTTTAGTTAAATATGATGTGATGAAATGGACAATTCAATAAGTATTTTATTTTATGATGTTGGGCTTATCATTAATGTGTATGAACATTTCTTATATGTAAACTCAAAGTTATATACATGTATGTTACAAAGAAAATTCAGTTATAAAATGGAAAGATCGGTGATGAATGAGACAAAAGTGTTTGCTTATGTGTATAAGTCAAAATAGAAGATCGATGCCTAGATTGGTTCATGTGATTTGATAATGTATATGTTCATGATGACATAGTAACGATATTTAAATCAAGAGCGTTACTAGTATTCAACTATGTACATTTTACATATTGAAATATTTATGTTCCATACTATAAGCTTGGATATTAACATGTTTAAATGTATGTTCATTACATTTATATTTGCTTGAGACTTACTAAGCTAGCAAGCTTACTGTGTGTGTGTTCTTGTCTACCTCTATTTTATAGATTTTTTATTCAAGCTATGGACTCGAAGGATCTTCAAAGAAGTCAACCACACTATCCACTCTCTTTTGGTACTGATATACTTGGTTTTTGATTCAAAAGGCATGTATAGGTTAGATTGTCAGTATTACTAATGATACTTAATCGTGTATATAATTATAGCCTTGCAAAAAGGGCTACTTATTTTGGGTTAAACTTCATCAATATGCTTGGATGAAATGGCTTGCTCATGATATTAATGAATGTTTGTATTCGGTTGAAGTTTAGATATTATTGAAAATGTGGTAGGTGATATGAGTGTTATGTATTTAGTTGTAAAATCTTAACTTGGGATATTGAATGTTAAATATGGTTGTTACGGTTAGGCGATAATAATGATCTCATAATGAAAATTTGTATATGTAAGTTGATTTGTTAGATTCGTTTGTTAATCATAAGTATAGGTAGTTATAAATTATATGGATAAGTGGTATGGAAGGTTTGGTCCAGGTGTGATTAAATATGCTTATATTTCTATGTTAATTTAGTTTGAGATCTATGTTTATGAATGGTCAATAGTGTACAAATTCGTGACATAGATTTCATGTATTGTGGAAGTTTAGTTAGTACATTCGGTCTTTGATCGTATGCATATAACATGCAAAGTTAATTTGTGATTATGACATTAAAAGTTAAGATGATGTGCATTCTGTTCTATGTATTTGAAAAAGGTATACTATTTCTTAGTTTATAAGTGTGCAATCGGGTGACATATACATGTAACCATATGATGCTTATTAATAGTTCTAACTATAAAGTTTTGATGTGCATTGGTTCGAAACAAGATTGTACATGAGGTATGGTTGCATGAAATGAATGCGAAGGTGGTGGTGCTAAGTTGGTGTTTGTATTTGTTTTGTGGTATATTATTAAAGAAATGTATATTGATTGATCATTCTGTATTCTTTGATGATTATATCGAATATACTTAGAATTTTAATCATACATATATGTGATAGAGTAATAAAAGGGTGTTACAGAACACATACTGAAGGTAAATCATGTCCATAATACCCCTTGGTTTGTTGATATTGTTAGCTATTTAGCTTGTGGTTTGATGCCGATTGATAAGACATATCATGAAAAGAAAAAGTTTCTTCACGATGTGAAGTACTATTTCTGGGAAAAGCCATATTTGTTTAAAAAGTGTGCAGATCAAATGATCAGGAGACGCATGGCAGAGGATGAAGTAAATAAGATTCTATACCATTGCCATACAGCTCCGAGTGGAGGGACACTTTGGAGGTACACGTTCTGCGGTCAAGGTATTACAAGCTGGATTCTTTTGGCCAACACTATTCAAAGAAGCATATGCTTACGTAAAGAGTTGTGACCGAAGTCAAAGGGTTGGAAATGTCACCAACAGAAATGAGATGCCTCGAACAAACATCATTGAGGTAGAATTATTTGATGTTTTGGGTATTGACTTTCTCGGTCCTATCACTCCACCTTTTGGTCATAATTACATATTGTTAGCTGCTGACTATGTGTCCAAGTGGGTTAAGGCTGAGGCTTATTCAACAAACAATGCTAAGGTTGTGATGAAGTTTTTTCAGAAGCATGTGTTCACAAGGTTTGGAACCCCAAGAGCCATCATCAGTGATGAAGGGTCCCATTTTGTGAACAAGTGGTTGAAATGGTTACTCGAAAAACATGGAGTGAAGTACAAGGTTTCCATAGCTTACCATCTGCAGACGAATGGGCAAGCTGAACTGGAAAACAAAGAGATCAAAGGCATACTTGAGAAGGTAGTTTGCCCGAACTGACGAGATTGGTCCAAAAGACTAGATTAATTATGCTTTATGGGCCTACAGGCAAGATACAAGACACATTTAGGGATGTCACCCTATAGGTTGGTCTTTGGGAAAGCCTGTCATCTACCCTTGGAGTTAGAGAACAAAGCTTACTGGGCTCTTCAACAACTCAACTTGGATTTTAAGCTTGCTAAAGAGAAATGGATGCTCCAACTCAACGAGTTAGAAGAATTTCGAATGTTCTCATACGAGAATGCTAAATTACTCAATGAGAGACTTAAGAAATGGTATGACAAGCACATTCGAGTTCGAGAATTTGAAGCGGTCAGCAAGTCTTGTTATTCAATTCCAGATCAAGGTTCTTTCCAGATAATTTAAAATCAAGTTGGTCCGGTCCATTTATAATTCACCAAGTTTATCCATACGGAGTTATCAAACTTCGAAGTAAGGGAGGTAATTTTCGAGTTAATGCTCGAAACTTAAAACATTATTGGGGAGATAAAATTGAACGGGATCAAATCTCGTTCATTTTATCAGATGATTAATTTTTCTTGTTTTCCTTTTTAAACAAATGGTTTAGGGTATATTTTTGGGATTAGTATGTTTAAATAAATTATGCCTAGGAGATTGGAACTTAAGTAGGACCGCTTGTGACCCCTCCAATCTTTTATGGGAAATGATTTTAACATAATTTTCCAAGAAATTATTCCCTAAATGGAAAAATAAATTTTTAGTTTTTCAAATAAAAGGGTCAATTTTGATCCAAGTTTTAAATTGCAACTCAATTTCAAATTTTCTTTAGTCTAGGTACTCAATTAAATTATTTTCAAATTTTGGTTGCTTTTTTGTAAATATTAAAAATTAAATGTCTCTTTTGTAAATATTTTCAAAAGGCTTCTAGAATAAATGTTTTAATTTAATAAATAAGATGATAATCGTTAATATATAATTATATCCATTATAATATATATTAATTGTTATCAACTTTGCATAGAATTAGGATTAGTTTAAATGTGATCATATTTTTAATAAGTATTTATCTTTAATAAATTAGTAGAAAATAATAATTTAATATGCATTATATTAATTATTAATTGTTGTTAACTTTGTATAGGATTAGAACTTATATTTTTTTAATTATTCAATTGTTCTAAGAATTCTACTTTAACTCCTACTCCCCTCACTATAAATTTCACCCACCTTTTCATTCCTTTATTCATTCATCCAAACCCCACCAATACCTAGTGCCGCAAGCTTCCAACACTGCCTAGCTACTTGGCACCCTCACCCGTTCGGCTAGCAGCTCTCATCCACCGTGCGCACCCAACAGCCTACTCCTTGGCGCCGCACCTGCCACACGTCCAGCTCCAACAGCTCATCAAGCTTGCTCAACGCACCTGTAAGGATCCGTATGCCTTGTGTTGCCCCTAGCTCCAGCTCGCACATGCCCACGCTGCTGCCCACTCCACGTAGTTGCCTGCTCCCACGCTACTGCCTACTCTCATGCACATCTGCGTACCAACACCCTTAGCCGTTAACCCTCCAACCTATCCTAAATTGACTTCTTTTAATTTATAATTATTTTTTTAGGAGTTCTTGATTTTTAGAAAAAGGGTGGTATGGCAAATTTTTCTCCTAAAATTTTAATTTTATTTAATTATTTAATTTTTCAATTTATTAAAATTATTAATAGTTTATACTAATTAAATTTTTGAGAACATAATTGTTTCCATATTATATTTAGGTTAATCATGCCTCGCTAGAGAACTCGTGCCTCTGCCCAAATTGACGAATCACAAAAAAAATTCCATTGTGAAGAAGCCACAACGAGATACAAAAGCATTTTCAAGAATCAACAGATGCATCTAGAGAAAAGCTTTACACTGAAAGAACGCAATTATATTGATTTCATGGCGCGTATTCGTCATGTTGCTGAAACTCTCAATTAGGAGTTGTTTTGTGAGAAAAGACCTAGTGTGGATGAGGAGTTAGTTCGTGAATTTTATGCAAATTTAATCTCAAGCGAGTTGACGAAAGGTTCTACTCGCAGAATCAAGGTACCAATAACCTCAAACGCTATTAATGGTTTCTTTGAATTACCTTATTTTGAAAACGACGAATTTTCTTCCTTGATGAGCAATATTGAGTCTGCAAGAAATTCTCAAGGAACTTACAGTTCCAGGGTCTAAGTAGACCGTGTCAAAAAAAGGAATTCACACTTGTCAAAGGGAATATTTGACACCACTCACGAAGGTATGGTTCTATTTCATCTGATTCAGCCTTATGCCTATTTCACATGGGACTACAATTTAATTAGAGTGAATGGTCTTATTATATTTGATTTTAAATGGAAAGACCATTGATGTGGGAAAAATCATCCTGAGAGAAATGAAGAATTGTGCTGCTAGATGTTCTGGCCCAGGTTACTTTCCCTTTACGATAACAATTTTGTGCTTGAAAGCTATAATTCATACAATTGTAAAGAAGATAGGTTATAGCCAAGGCACAATCACAGATTGGGACCTCTACCGAATTGCTGGAGACTTTGTTCTACAGCAATGAATTGAAGAAAGTGAGGATCCCGAATAAGAAGAAGAAGATTCCATAGAGATCGAACTGATGCAATCTAATAAGGCAAAACCAATGGAACCAGAAGCCGAAGCTAATGTCGCAACTTCAATGTTTAGAACTCAATCGCCTCGCCCAAATCTTCAAGATGAGCTGTCAAAGTTGATGGACATAATGCAACATATGCAGTGGCAGCAACAAGCTTACTAGAGATATTCAAAAATAAGGGATGACTTAATGAGAAGCGCTCTTACAAAAATATACAATGACCCGTTTATTTTTGTGCCTGAGTTTCCAGATTTTATATTTGAACCATGGAGTCCACTATTGAAGAAGGAGCGAAGCGATTCATGCAAAAACAAAGATGATGGAGGAAAAGATGAGTCGAATTCAGAAGGATCTGTAAATAAATAAAAAGGGGGATCTTGACTTTATTTTATTTCTGTTCTTAGGTTATTTTAGGATTAAGTTTAATTAGGAATTTTTATTTTTTGCATAATAAAAAAAAGAGGTGGAAATCATTAATAAAAATGAACAAGTTGCAAAGTATAAAGTGTAGCAATAGATATATACATGTCTAGGATTGGATCTAGAGAGAGCTTGGTACTTAAGCAGTCAAATTGACTCACCTCCTCTTTTCTAGAATCCTACCTGGTGTGTAGTATCTATTCACTTTTAACAATGACGACATTGTTCATCTTAAGTGGGGGACCAAAAAATTGAAATTATTTCCACTCAGAATAAATTTTTCTTTTAATTATGATTAGGATATATTTTGTTCAATAATTTGAAAGTTTGTTAAGTATGCTAAACTTCAGTATAAATAAAGTTTGATTATTTCAATAAATTGTTATGTTAGGTTAATAATGACATAAATGTATCTTTAATAAAGCATGCAAATCGTACCATAAAATTTTTAGTTCCTTAGGAAAGTTAGGCATGCATGACAGTTTAAGTCTCTAGAATTGACTTAGTAGTTTCTTGAGGCGAAATCCTAGGAAGTATAGGAAGTTGAAAATGATTTAGGCAACTTTTTTTTTTGGACCATTTGAGCCTTTCAAGCCAACGATGATGAATTTTTATCCCTTGAAACCCAAATTTGAGACTATATGGCCTAATTTTATTTGAACCCTTGGCAATATTTAGCCATCACTTCTCTCTTAATTATATTTAAATTATCCCAAACACGACTCAGTACTATTCAGAACATTCTTTGAAAATAAGTTTAGGGGAGTTTAAAAGAAGTATTGAATGCTCAAAAAATTGTAGTACATTCAACAAAATGCTCGTAAAAAATAAATATAAAAAAGCATGTGTACTTGAAAGAAAATAAATGTACAAATAGCATGTGAAAGCAAAGTAAGTTTGTGTATTAAAGGTAAATATTCAAAAGGTCCGATTGAAGCTGAGTCTAGGGTTTTTAGCCTAAATTTATCTTTTACTTACCCCTAGCCTAGCCACGTTACAACCTTGTTAAAGACCTAATGATTTAAGTTTCTATGCTACCTACATTAGTGGAGAGAAATTGTTATGTTCAACATATGAAGGCATAAGTTAAACTTAATGATTGCAGCTTAATCTTGAATAAGGGAATAAAATCAAATTGGTAGGGATTAACATGTCTTTATTAGGAAGCAGTTAGTCTAATTTTTTCCATCAAAAGAATGATTGAGATTAATTTGAATAATATGTATACATAAGTAGAATAAATATCAAATTTCTTGCTCTTTAGCATAAGTATACCAAATTCATGATTGTTGGGAAGAATGTTGTTCTGAAGGAATTTTTCAAAAGTTTTTCTGAGAAATTATTTTCAAATTTGTGCATTACTCGGGACAAGCAATGAATTAAGTTTGGGGGTGTGGAAACACAAAAATATACATACTTTTTCATGCCCTTTTTAACTCAAATTCATGCAAGTTCGGTAAAATTCTTGTCTAAAAATATATAATTATTATAAAATAATTATCTTATACTTAAATTATTAACATAATGAAATTTAATTAATTTTATAATTAATTTTGATTAATTTTGATTATTTTCAACAGATTTGCACAAAGGGCGAAAAATGGCTCGATAGACACTGCTAGAAGCGCAAAATCTAGAAACAATTTTTGAAGCATCAAGGCAAATTAATTTTTCAGCCTAAGACTATCCAAATTATGTGTATTAATTCATAATATATTTAATTTTAATTTATATCCAATTTAATTTGGTTTAAATAAATTATTATTAATTAATTATGAAAAGTGGCCCAATTTAGCTGAACCGAGAAAACCGAACTGACTGAGTACTAGGCAGCCCAAAAACGTCCCACATGCTGACCCAATCAGATTTCTTGGCTGATTAATTAGCTTGAAAAATGGCCCTTGAAGACTTTTCAAATTGCAAACAAACCCCTCCACTATTTGTGTCTTTCTAGATTTGCCCCTACCATAATATAGCAAGTTCGAAAACTTCAAACTTGCCACATGTGTGTTCGGCCAAGGGAGGGCTCTTTGGCTGCTGATTTTGGCTATTTTTAGCAGCCCTCTCAACCTACAGAACCCCCCTTGGCTGCTCATTTGAAACACATCTCAACTTTCTCATCTCTTCTCTTCTCTCTCAATTTTCTCTCTTCATTTCCCATCATTTTTCTTTATCCTCTTGCCGATTTCACCTCTTGAAAAGGAGCCATTCATCGACCATTTGGAGCAGTAATAAAGTGTTTGCAGCAGCCTCGATTCGACAAGCACAAGTGAAGAAGGAAGAGTGGAGCAGACCAGTCAAGCTACAAAGAAACATCGGATTTGATTCTTGTTCCCTATCCTTTTTAATTTTTGTTGTTTTTATGATGAACATGTCTATGAATATTTGTGATGTTGAAATGTTTAATTTAATTTATATGGCTTGAATTTAATTCGTGTTAGGTTGATTGCATTTCGTCTACTTAATTTATTAAAATTGTGTTTGTGTTGTTATAGGCCTATGTAAGATGTTTGATTAAGTAAAACCATGACTAAGTTATTCTTGCATTACAATTGTAAGGTAATTAATGAATTAATTATTTTAACGGATTGAAATTGTAATTAATTGACACGATTAATCAGTGCATGTTTAATCATCTAAGGTAGCTGAGGGTTAAATTAGCAATGGTATCTAGTGATACATTTGCCTTGCATAACTCGTACAATTATTGTGATTAAATTGTTTCAAGGTAGGAATACATTGTCACGTCACGTAATCTTTTATGTGCTTATGAGATTGAATTAATTGTTTGAATTGGCATAGAGATATGTACAAGAGATTATTTTGATTTCATAAGTATGTATGTGCATTAACACATTTGCTTATTAAAGTCTGTTTAATCGATTGAATTGACATAGAGATATAGTCAAGAGATAAATGGATTTTGGTAGGTAAGTATGTTCATAAGTTAGCAAATTACCGAGTTGCCGTGAATTTATTCGTAACAACATAAACATGAGTTTAATAATTCTAAGTTAAGAAATGTAATTAATCTAACACAATTATGTCATCTTGATTAAAATCATCTTTTGAAATCGTACATTGGAACTTTTATTTTCTCTTTATTTATTTTACTTAGTTAAAAATCTTAGTTTTTAATCACCTCCTCAAATCAAAATATTTTTCCTCACCAAAGTGTTTTAAATTGATTCATAAATATTTCTTTTCACAGTCCCTATGGATACGATAACTCGACATTTACTTGTCACTTTATTACTTGTTGTGATTGTGTACACTTGCACATTTTCGTCGTTCCAACCACCAGTACATCTGTTTCATATCACCATACATCTTCATACTACCCGGATGAATAGAATACGTACTACTGTAAGCTTCAGAAAGAATATCATGTTTCAAATCTAGATTATTTGGAACATAAAATCTATCGCGGTAACGCAATGTACCATTATCATTAACACTGAATTCAGTACTCAAGTTATTTTGAACCATTTGTCGTTTCAATATCAACTTCGAATCTTCATCTTGCAATTCTCGAATTCATTGTAGAAACAGGAGTTTTGTTCTCAACTTTGCTAATATAGAACCATCTTCATTTAGAACTAAATGAGCGTTCATCGCTAGTGCAAACAATGACAACTTTTGATTGAGTGCATCCATAACTACATTAACCTTTCTCAGATGATAATCAATAACCAGATCGTAATCTTTCAATAACTCTAACCACCGTCACTGTCTCAAATTCAATTCTTTTTTAGTCAACAAATACTTTAAATTTTTGTGATCTGTGAACACGTGATATTTCTCGTTGTACAAATAATGTCTCCAAATTTCAAAGCAAATACAATCGCAGCCAACTCGAGACCATGAGTAGGATAATTATTCTCATGCGAATTTAACTGTTGAGAAGCATGGGCTGCTACCTTTCCTAATTGCATCAGTACACAACCCAAACCGTTGAGAGACACATCACTATAAACAACAAACGCTACTCCAGATTCAGACTGGGTCAAGATTGGGACTTTCATCGACATGCTCTTCAGATGATCAAAACTCTGTTGGCACTTATCGGACCAAACAAACTCAACATTTTTCTATAATAATCTGGTCAACAGCGAAGCAATAATCGAAAAGTTTTTAATAAAACGTCGATAATAACATGCTAAACCCAGAAAACTTTGCACTTCTGAAACATTCTTTGAGTCTTCCAATTCATCACAGCGAAAATTTACTCAGATCAACTCAAATCCCATCGGCTGATACTATGTGAACCAAAAATCCAACCTCTCGAAGCAAGAATTCACATTTACTAAACTTTATGTACAACTATTTTTCTCTCAAAGTCTGTAGTATGATTCTCAGATGTTGAGCATGCTCGGATTCTATCTTAGAATAGATCAATATATCGTCAATAAACACAATAACGAATCTATCCAAATGAGGTTGAAAAATCTGATTCATTAAATCCATAAAAGCAACAGGGCCATTAGTCAAGCCAAATGGCATTACCATAAACTCAAAATGACCGTAACGAGTTCTGAAAGCAGTCTTTTACACATGGCAGTCTTTAACTTTCAATTGATAATACCCGGATCTAAGATCTATCTTTGAGAACACTGGGGCACCTTTCAATTTATCAAAAAAATCATCGATAGGTGGCAAAGGGTATTTATTTTTTACCGTGACTTTGTTCAACTATCTGTAATTTATACACAATCTCAAAGAGCCATCTTTCTTTTTAACAAACAATACAAGTGCACCCTAAGGAGACACGCTCTGTCAAATAAACCCTCGATCTAATAACTCTTGCAACTGTGCTTTCAACTCTTTTAATTCAGTTGGTGCCATACAATAAGGTGACACTGATATCGGTGCAGTACCAAGAACCAAATCAATCAAAAACTCAACTTCACGATCAGGGGGTAAACCCAGCAACTCTTCAGGGAACACTTCAGTAAACTCACTAACCACTGATAAATTATCTATCTTCAATTCTAAATCTCTGGTATCAAAAATGTAGGCTAGAGACGCTTCACTACCTTTACGTATCAATTTCTGAGCAAAAATAGGTAAAATAATTCGAACAGCTTCTTTCGAACTCTCAAAATCAACTGAAATCATCTCTCCTATCTGACATTTCAAATCAATTCATTTCTATCTATAGTTCACTACAGCATCATGCAACGATAGCCAATCTATTCCCAAAATAACATCAAATTCCCGAAAGGGCAACAACATCAAATCAGCAGAGAATTCAAAGCCTCTAACTTTCAGTGGACAATTACGACAAACTAAGTTAACTATCATACTCTGACCTAGTGGATTAGTAACTTGAATATCATAATCAGTAGATTCAACAGGTAATTTCTTTTCTATTACTAATGCAGTGCAAATATAAGAATGAGTTGACCCGGGTCAATCAATGCATACACAGTAACACAAAGAGATAAAATATACTAGCAATCACATCAGGAGTAGCAACTTCCTCTATACCTCAAATAGCATAAGTACGAGCAGGTATTGTAGCCTCTAAGAGAACAATGGTGTCTTTAGTCCCAGAACAAGCAATTCCAATAGCACTATTCTGACTCGAACGTCTACTTTTCTGATATGTTGATAATTTCTTGTCATTTTGATCTTCATTTTCTTTTAGCTGTTTAGGACAATTCCAAAAGAAATGATCAGTCAATCCACATCTATAACAGGCTCTTGTCTTAGTCCTACACTCGCTAGGATGATATTTCCCACAATTTCTACAACTGGGCTTCAGAGAATTTTGTACACTTCCCACACTATCAATTGGTTTAGTAAGAACTTTATAATCATGCTAAACAGTCTTGTTTCTGTTCGGATGCTCCAACACTGAGGTAGCTCGACTAAAATATTCTTTAATCTTCTTTGTAGGTGATGCAGAAAATGACTTAAAATGTAACACCCGTAACCCGTATCTGTCGCAGGATTAGGGTTAAAGGAATTACCAGACAAATCAAAACCTTTTACAGATATTTTATACAACCATTCATCAATCATAATCAAAGTGTCCTTTTTTTATATGTCAACAAGACCTTAATCATACTTTAGAATAGAGCCGAGACTAAACTAAACATATACTAAAATTCTCAGAAATTTAAAACTTTTCTAAGTTATAGAGGCCACACGCCGGTGTGGGTAGGCCGTGTGCCTCCCACGGCTACCATACACACCCATGTGTCTTGGCCGTGTCAAAATAGAGTTTGTATACTGACTTATCCACACGGCCACTAGACACGCCTGTGTATTATAGTTGTGTAAACTTAGGCTAGCTAGTGACTTACTCACACGGCTACCAGGCACGCCCGTATGCCATGGCCGTGTACACTTAGGTTAGCTACTGATTTATTCAAATGGCTTCCTGGCACGCCCGTGTGCCACGGCCGTGTAGGCAAAACAAACCACTTGCAAGGTCAAAATTCCACCCACACTAGGGTCATCTCTTCTAGCTACACACCAATTCATTTCATGCACAATTAACATCCAAAGATAAGATCTCTTCTAGCTACACACCAATTCATTTCATGCACAATTAACATCCAAAGATAAGTCAAACTAAACAACCAATATTCACTTCCAATCTCCTTTCTAATCATACCATTTTGCATACTAATTTGCACAATCGATTCTCATATAAAACCAAACATGATTCATTCACATTTACCCTTTATATAACCATTCCTTTGATCAAACCTACTAACTCATAATGCATTCATATGCTTACCATAAACTTGACCATTTCATAGCCATGGGATTATACCAAAATCAACATCATATACCACATTTACAAATGCATAATATCAACATTAAACTAGCCAATCACATGGCCATTTTCATAACTGAAACTTATTCCAATATGACTAGCCTATATACGCCATATTTAGCTATATACATATTTCAAAGGTACCAAAAAGAGTTTGTGTAGTATGATGACGATCCTCGATGGTCCCCAAGCATTCAGTAGCTTTGACGATCTATAAAACAGAGCAAACACACACAGAGTAAGCTTTAAAAAGCTTAGTAAGCCATATACAAATAAACTTAGCATAAAATGCACATAACTATATTGATACAATGACATTAATGGTTCTCATAGCAAATTTCATCACATATGTTTCTTTGGCTCATTTGCTTAGCCATATCTTACCACATTCTTCAACTCAAATGTCACATATGCACATAGCTCTTTTAAGCATATTTTCACATATCATTCTATCATTTCATTTCACATATTCATCTTAATAATTTCATATAGATACTTACCTTTCATACACACTTAGTGTACATATCAAACGTACCTCAAACGAAAATACCAATCACATGGTCGTTCGTATCTCAAATTTTCCCGTTGAACTATTAGAATCTAATAGGATACTCAGAGTGCTCTGACTAATCGTACAATGCCAACGTCCCAAACATGGTCTTACATGTAATTAGGTATCAATGCCACTGTCCCAAATAGGGTCTTACACGAATCAATAGATGCCAATGTCCCGAACATGGTCTTACACATAAATCTCATATCGATGCCAACGTCACAGAAGTGGTCTTACATGATATCTCAAATCAATGGCAACGTCCCAGACGTGGTATTACATGATATCACATAATAAACACCTATGTCATGACATAGACTACCGTATCATTACTAGGTTCAAACGGGACTTCTCGGGCATTGCCACTATATCGATTCTATCTCAGAATTCTTGTATACATCATCTCATATGCATTCATCATTATCAATAGTCATAAGAACATACATAATTCAATACAAATACATTTATTTGTATATTGACTTACCTCGGATTCGGATATTCATTCGGACTCAGTTATTCGACTACTTTCGTTTTCCCGCGATCTAAGTCTATTTGCTTTGGTTCTTGATCTATACATATTCAAATTTAACCTTTTCATTCATCAACTTATTCAATTCAATCCAAAAACATACATTTAGGGCTATTTGCAACTTAACCCTCACATTTGCACATTTATCAATTTAGTCCATTTTGCACAAAACATCAAATATACAAAATCACCATATATCCATGCTTAGTCGAATGCCCATATATCTCATACAAGTCCAAATATTTTGTTAAATTTACAATTTAATCCCTCAAATAATTATTTTTCTCAATTGAGTCCAATATACTCAAATTCAACAAAACTCCAAAGACAAACTATGATAATCATATACATATCTTTCATATTTCACTATAAAGCATTACAAATCACATGAGTTCATCAAAGGCTCATCTCATAAACATCATCAATTCTTCAAATTACAACATGGGCTTGATAGTAGACTAAGCAACAATCTCAAAAACATAAAAATCATCAAAAACAAAAGTCAAAACATACCTTAATTTAGCTAATCAATGACCGAACCCTAGCTTGTTTATTTCTTCTTCTTCTTCTTTGCCAAATTTTCAGAACAAAAGATGATAACTCTCATCTTTCTTATGTTTATTTTATTTAACAAACATATTAATGCCAATTTACAAAATTAACCTTCATATAAAACATACATAACTCATAAATTTAATGGCATAACCGTCCAAAATCTTCCTCTATCCTTATTAATGGCATAATTGCCTCTCAAGGCCTTCTCATTCAAAAACAACATCAAATAAGTGTCTTTTCATAAAGCATGCAAATTTTTCCTTCAATACAATTTAATCCTTTCATCAACTTAAACATACAAATAATCAAATTTTTATATGAGGCTTTCACACATGCTTAGTCACATATCAAAGTGACAATAAAGAACAAATATTCGTTGCCTCGTATTGATGATTTGTTTGATCAGCTGAGAGGGGCTATAGTGTTTTCTAAGATAGATTTGAGATCAGGCTACTATCAGTTGAGAGTTAAAGAATCTGATGTACCAAAAATTTCTTTCAGAATGAGGTATGGACATTACGAATTCTTAGTGATGCCTTTTGGACTAACCAATTCTCCTGCAGTGTTTATAGATTTGATGAATTGGATATTCAGACTGTATTTGGATCATTTTGTTGTAATGTTCATTGACGACATTTTGATCTATTCGAGTGATGAGAGGCAGCATGCTGAGCATTTGAGAATCATGCTACAAACTCTGCGTGAGAGACAGTTATCTGCAAAGTTTAGCAAGTGTGAATTTTGGTTGCATGAGGTCAATTTTCTGGGGCATATTGTATTAGCTTCTGGGATACGAGTTGATCCGAATAAAATCTCTGCTATTCTCGAATGAAAGCCTTCGAGAAATGTGTCTGAAGTCTGTAATTTTTTGGGACTAACGGGATATTATAAACAATTTCTAAAAGGCTTCTCGATGATTGCAACTCCATTGACAAAATTGTTACAGAAGGATGTTAGATTCGAGTGGTCAGAAAGGTGTCAACAGAGTTTTGAGCAGTTGAAAGTGTTGTTAACGGAAGCACCAGTGTTGATTCAACCTGAATCAGGCAAAGAATTCATAGTTTACAGTGATACATCATTGAATGGTTTGGGATGTGTGCTGATGCAAGAAGGGAAAGTCATTGCCTATGCTTTGAGGCAGTTAAAATCGCATGAAAAGAACTACCCAACACATGATCTTGAATTGGTTGCGATTGTATTTGCAATGAAGATTTGTCGTCACTATCTGTTTGGAGAGAAATGTCACATCTATACTGATCATAAGAGTTTAAAGTATCTGATGACTCAGAGGGATTTTAACTTGCGTCAGAGAAGATGGTTAGAATTGTTGAAAGATTACGAACTTGTGATAGATTACCACCGGGGTAAAGCTAATGTTGTAGCTGATGCCTTGAGTCGTAAATCATTATAGTTTTGCGAGCTTTGAGTAATTAGATAGATTTGTGTGATGATGATATGGTTGTAGCTGAATTGAAAGTAAAACCATTGTTTTTACAGCTGGATATGTAAGGCTCAGAAGATTGATAATGAGTTCTTAGCAAAAAGGGTTCAATGTAATTCGAATGCTGAATCAGAATTTTAAGTTGATAGTAATGATTGTTTGAGATTCAGAGATCGAATTTGTGTTTCGAGAAATTCAGAGTTGATTCAAACGATTTTGAATGAAGCTCACAATAGTCATTTGACTATACATCCGAGGAGTACGAAAATGTATAATGATTTGAAACAATTTTATTGGTGGGATGGTATGAAAAGAGACATTTCTGACTATGTGTCAAAGTGTTTAGTTTGTCAGCAAGTTAAGGCTGAACATCAAGTTTCGTCCGGTTTATTACAACCAATTTTAATTCTTGAGTGGAAATTAGAGAGAATTACGATGGACTTTGTGTCGTGTTTGCTCTTGTCTCTGACAAGAAAGATGCGATCTGGGTGATAGTTGATAAATTGACGAAATCAGCTCATTTTATTTCAGTGAGAATAGATTATTCACTCGATAGATTGGCTGAATTGTATATTACCGAGATTGTAAGATTGCACGGAGTGCCACTATCTATAGTGCCTGACAGAGATTCAAGGTTTACCTCTCGATTTTGGAAGAAATTACAAGATGCTTTAGGCACAAAATTTCATTTCAGTATTGCGTTTCATCCGCAAACGGATGGTCAATTTGAGCGAATCATTTAGATCCTCGAAGACATGTTGAGATGTTGTATACTCAAATTTGAATGCACGTGGGAAAAGCATTTTTCGTTGATTGAATTTGCGTATAACAATAGTTTCTAATCAAGTATCAAAATGGCACCATATGAGGCTCTATACGGTCAAGAGTGTCGAACTCATTGTATTGGACCGAGGTAAGTGAGAATAAGATTCACGGGGTTGATCTTATAAAAGAGACCGAACAAAAAGTGAAAGTAATTCGTGATAGTTTGAAAACGGCCTCAGATCGTCAGAAATCCTATGCAGATTTGAAATGAAAAGATATTGAATTTGAGATTGGTGATAGAGTGTTTTTGAAAGTATCTCCATGAAAGAAAATACTTCGATTTGGCCGGAAGGGCAAGCTGAGTCCAAGGTTCATCGGACCGTATGAAATTATTGGACGAGTTGGGACGGTTGCTTATAGATTGAGATTGCCATCTAAATTAGAGAAGATTCAAAATGTATTTCATGTGTTAATGCTTCGACAGTACAGATCAGATCAGTCTCATGTGATTGCTCCCACTAAGGTTGAAATTCAGTCAGAATTGTCGTATAGTGAAGAACCGATCCAAATTTTGGCACAAGAGATTAAAGAGTTGAGAAACAAAAGTATTTCCTTAGTGATAGTATTGTGGCATAAACACGAAATTGAAGAGGCTACGTGGGAGCCTGAGAACATTATGTGAGAACAACATCCATAACTATTCACTGGTAAGATTTTTGGGGATGAAAATCCCTAAGGGGGGAAGAGTTGTAACAGCCCGATTTAGACCCTAGTCAAAATAGTAGTTTTGAGACCACAAATCTGAGGTTGAAATGTTAATTTAATATTATTTTCTGTGTTAATAGTATGTGACATAGTCTATGTGAAAATTTTGTGTGATGATTTGATCGTTTTAGTGTCGATTAAGAGAAAGGACTTAATCGCGTAAAGAGTAAAAGCTTTGTGCTGATTTTTAAGTACTTAAATGTTGATGGCTTTTTAAAGAGGAAGCCTTATGTTGTTAATGAACCAATTTTTTTAGATAGTGGAGTGTTAAATGACAAATTGGCCTTAATATATATTTGTCTTATATGACTAATGAAAGGGAAAAATAGTAAAAGGGATTATTAAGTTAATATTAAACAAAACAAAATGATGAAACATGTTCATCTTTGTTCTTCCAATCAAAAATAGAGAGGAAAGAAAGGGTTAAGAGCTTGTTAAGTTTCGACTAGGACTTTGGCTTAATCAAGGTATGTTTTGATTTCAGTTTTTGATAATTTCTACGTTTTCGTAATCGTTGCTTCATGCTCTAGCTAGCCCATGTTGTAATTTTGTGAATCGATGATGTTTTTGTGATGATCCATTGATGGAAACTTGAGCTTTGAGAGGTTAGTTGGTGAAATATGAAAGCTTGGTGTTGGGTTAACATAGTTTGTATTTGAGTTTTTAGTGAAATTGAGTATTTTGGGCTAAATTGTGAAAAGTGTAAATTGAGGGACTAAAATGTGAAATAAATGAAACGTGTGGACTGTGTGAGTATATTAAGAATTCAGCTAGGCTTGAATATAAGCAAATTATGTGTATTTGGTGATTTGATGTATTAAGGACTAAAGTGTCAAAATGTGAAAATGTGAGGGCTATTTTGAAAAATGCCCTAAATATGTGTGTTTGGACTAAAATGAATGATTTGATGATTGAATGGATTGAATTTGAATGTGTATAGACTAAGAGAGGAGAGGTTCGAATCGAGATCGAGATCGAGGCAAAGATAAAGTGCTCGATTAATCGACCATATCAATAGTTCGACGTCCAAGGTAAGTTCGAATATAATACATGTATTTGAGATGTGTTTTATCAATATGAAATGAATATGAATATGTGTATAAAAGTGAGTTGCTATGTGCACGATTTTAGTTGATGGCACTAAGTGTGTGAAATTGAAATCGAAATAGAAATGAATAGCACTATGTGTGTGATAATATGAAAGCTTCGGGTTATTGAATTGGTACTGTGTGTGCGATAATGATTATGCTTCGAATATGTATGTGGCACTGAGTGTGCGGTTAAATTGAACGAATATCAAAGGATGATCGACAGGTAATATCGAGCATTGAATCGTTTGGAAGTGTGATAACTAAGTGTTAGCTAAGGTATGTGTTGAACCTTTGTGGTTGATGAGTTAAAACAAGCTATGATTGAATGAATGAGTATTTTAGTTATAGATGAGATGATATGAGTATGAGATAAGTAATCTATGTGATTGTTTATTATGTACATTGGTTAGATTAATGAGATAATTGTATTGTATATTGAACTTACTAAGCTTTGAGAAGCTTACTGTGTGATTTGTTTTTCTGCTTTATAGTGTCAGTAAAGCTAGCTCGGATCTTGGATCGTCAGCTTTTCAATCACACTATCGGCATTCTATTTTGGTACTTTTGAAAGGATGTACATAGTTGAAATATGGCATGTATAGACTAGCTATGTGTATATGTTTATGAAGTGAACTTAGCTATATGTTTTGGTAAATTTTGAGTTGATAAATGCTTCAATGAATGAGTTATATGATACAAATTTTGATATGGTGTGATGCATATGAAAGGGGTTAAGTTTTGGCTAAGCAAATGAATGATTAATGCTTGTCATGATATGAGTTTTAGTCTTTGAAATTGTCATGGTAGAAATTGGTATTGAATGCATAGGTTGAATGCCTATTTTGGTATGTTTTTGGTGGTAATATGTGCATTAGATGTCTTGGTTAATTTGGCTTGTAGGTTTGACCCTTATGGGTGGCATTTTGGCCTTGTAAATGGCCTATAATATCACACGGTTATGGCATACAGGCGTGCCTAAAGACCGTGGGTGAATTGGCAGACTGTAGCTTAGTAGCACACGGCCTCGACACGGGCATACTTGGTGGCCATGTGAGAAATGGCAGTATATGATCTAGTAGTACACGGCTTTAGCACATGGGCGTGCTTGGTGGTCGTGTTGATTTTGGTAGTATATGACCACGAGAAGGGCACACGGTATGTCAAGTAGTCATGGGTGAGGCACGGCCTACTCCCACGGACGTGTATCCCCTATATTTTTGGTTAATTGTTATGTTTCCGAGAACTTTTGTATATGTTCGGTTTAGTCCCGACCTTCTTTAGCATGTGATAAAGGTTTCATAGACCTTGATTAGGGACAACATGATTGTAAATGAGAATGATTGACTTTGTGTTCTAAACATAGATGTTAAATGTTTCGATTGTTCGGTAATACCTCTTAACCCTATTTTGGCGATGGTATCGAGTTAGGAGTGTTACATTTTATTAGTATCAGAGCTACGATTTAGTCGATTCTCGACTAACGTAGCGTGTGTGAGTCTAGCTATACATACCATATTATGAGATTACAATAGTGTGATGAATTCTGACAGTTGAAATGTGTTTTAATATAGTAATGGATCCATCGAGCAGTTGCTGATGATGTAGAGAGTAATGCACCTACTCCCGCTCAAGGGACAGCGCCGGCCACATCTAGGCCAAATGAAAGTAATGAGGGAGGAGAGGCTAAGCAAGCCTTCTTCCGTATGATGAGTGAATGGTTTTCAGAATTTGTTAGAATAAATCTGACTGTTCTACAACCTCCACCCCCACAAGTACCTATTGTGCCACACATCGTAGATTCGAACCGAATGAATAAACCACCTGTAGACAAGATTTGAAAGTACGGGGCTGAAGAGTTTAAGGCCATGGCAGAGGATGATGCTGAGCAGTCTGAGTTTTGGCTCGAGAATACCCTTCGAGTGTTTGATGAGATGTCGTTGACTCTGAACGAATGTATTAAATGTGCTATTTCTTTGTTGAGGGATTCGGCTTATAATTGGTAGAAGACGTTGACATCTATAGTTTCAAGAGAGAGAATCACCTGGGATTTCTTTCAAGCCAAGTTTAGAAAGAAGTACATTAGTCAACGCTTCATTGATCAGAAACGTAAAGAGTTTCTAGAACTGAAATAGGGTCGTTTGTCTGTTACTGAGTACGAACGGGAATTTGTACGGTTGAGTCAATATGCTAGAGAGTGTGTTTCTACTGAAGCTACAATGTGCAAATGTTTCATAGAGGGATTGAATGAAGACACTAAGTTACCGGTTGGGATATTGGATATAAATGAATTCGTTGTACTAGTGGAAAGAGCTTGCAAAACTGAGGAACTCAGTAAAGAAAAGAAGAAAGCTGATTCTGAGGCTCGAGATGAAAGAAAGAGATTGATGAATAAATTTTCTCAACCTTCTAGAAAGAGATTTAAAGATGCAAGCAATCGTTCAAATGCTTCGTTTGGACATCCAAATAGAGATCGCTCGAGAAAAAGTACTGGTTTACGAATTTAAGCTCTGAATGAATCAAGTGTTGGCAGTGTTAAGAGTAACAAGCCTGAGTGTAGACAATGTGGGAAACGACATGTGAGAGAGTGCTGGGGCAAGTATAACAATTGAACATGCTATAAGTGTGGATCCCGAGATCATTTTATTCGAGATTGCCCAAAGATGGACGAAGACGAAAATGTTCAGAATGAAAGACCGAGTAATGTAACAGCTAGGGGTAGACCACCCAGAAACACTAGAAATGTAAGTGAAAGCCAGAGAGGAACAAATGATATAGCCGTGAGATCAGAAGTAAGACCACCTGTCCGAGCCTATGCTATAAGAGTACAAGAGGAAGCATCATCTCCAGACGTCATCACCAGTATTTTCACTTTATTTGATACTGATGTCATTGCATTGATAGATCTAGGATCAACTCATTCCTATGTGTGTATGAATCTAGTATCGAGTAAAACTCTACCTGTTGAGTCTACTAAATTTGTGGTTAGAGTGTCAAACCCCTTAGGCAAGTGTGTTCTGGTGGATAAGGTGTGCAAGAATTGCCCATTGATGTTTCGTGATTTATGTTTTCTGGTTAATTTGATGTTGTTACCATTCGATGAATTTTACATAATTCTGGGTATGGATTGGCTTACTTTGCATAATGCCATCATGAATTGTAAGAGAAAGAGTATTGAATTGAAGAGTCAGAATGGTGAGATAGTTCGAATTAAGTCTAGTGATATGAAAGGATTACCAGCTATTGTATCTGCGATGAAAGCTATGAACTATGTGAAAAAGGGTTGCGAAGCTTATTTGGCATACGTGATTGAAACAAATGTGTCAAAAAAGAAAGTTGAATCTGTGCCTGTGTTATGTGAGTTTTCAGACGTGTTTCCTGAGGAATTACCAAGATTATCTCCAATTCGGGAAGTTGAATTTGGTATTGAGTTAATACTGGGAACTGCTTCTATCTTGATAACTCCATACAGAACGACTCCAACTGAATTGAGAGAATTAAAATCACAGTTGCAAGAATTAACCGACAGAGGATTTGCACGACCGAGTTTCTCACCTTGGGGATCTCCTGTATTATTTGTGAAAAAGAAAGATGGAACAATGAGAATGTGTATTGATTATCGACAATTGAACAAAGTGACGATAAAGAACAAATATCCAATGCCTCGTATCGATGATTTGTTTGATCAGCTGAGAGGGCTACAGTGTTTTCTAAGATAGATTTGAGATCAGGCTACTATCAGTTGAGAGTTAAAGAATCTGATGTACCAAAAACTGCTTTCAGAATGAGGTATGGACATTACGAATTCTTAGTGATGCCTTTTGGACTAACCAATTCTCCAACAGTGTTTATGGATCTGATGAATCGGATATTCAGACCGTATTTGGATCGTTTTGTTGTAGTGTTCATTGACGACATTTTGATCTATTTGAGTGATGAGAGGCAGCATGCTGAGCATTTGAGAATCATGCTACAAACTCTGTGTGAGAGACAGTTGTATGAAAAGTTTAGCAAGTGTGAATTTTGGTTGCATGAGGTCAGTTTTCTGGGGCATATTGTATCAATTGCTGGGATACGAGTTAATCCGAGTAAAATCTCTGCTATTTAGGAATGGAAGCCTCCGAGAAATGTGTCTGAAGTCCGTAGTTTTTTGGGACTAGCGGGATATTATAGACGATTTGTGAAAGGCTTCTCGATGATTGCAACTCCATTGACAAAATTGTTATAGAAGAATGTTAGATTCGAGTGGCCAGAAAAGTGTCAACAGAGTTTTAAGCAGTTGAAAGTGTTGTTAACGGAAGCACCAGTGTTGATTCAACTCGAATCAGGCAAAGAATTTATACTTTACAGTGATGCATCGTTAAATGGTTTGGGCTGTGTACTGATGTAAGAAGGGAAAGTCATTGCCTACGCTTCGAGACAGTTAAAACCGCATGAAAAGAACTACCCAACACATGATCTTGAATTGGCTGCGATTGTATTTGCATTGAAGATTTGGCGTCACTATCTGTTTGGAGAGAAATGTCACATCTATACTGATCCTAAGAGTTTAAAGTATCTGATGACTCAGAGGGATTTTAACATGCATCAGAGAAGATGGTCAAAATTGTTGAAAGATTACGAACTTGTGATAGATTACCACCCGGGTAAAGCTAATATTGTAGC
Source organism: Gossypium rotundifolium (assembly GCA_025506655.1). NCBI lineage: Eukaryota > Viridiplantae > Streptophyta > Magnoliopsida > Malvales > Malvaceae > Gossypium > Gossypium rotundifolium. The sequence goes on from CP106731.1 coordinate 92,220,268, forward strand.
TGATGCCTTGAGTCGTAAATCATTTTATGTTTTACGAGCTTTGAGTAATCAGATATTGACTTACCTCGATTCGGATATTCATTCGGACTCAGTTATTTGACTACTTTCGTTTTCCCGCGATTTAAGTCTATTTGCTTTGGTTCTTGATCTATACATATTCAAATTTAACCTTTTCATCCATCAACTTATTCAATTCAATCCAAAAACATACATTTAGGGCTATTTGCAACTTAACCCTCACATTTGCACATTTATCAATTTAGTCCATTTTGCACAAAACATCAAATATACAAAATCACCATATATCCATGCTTAGTCAAATGCCCATATATCTCATACAAGTCCAAACATTTTGTCAAATTTATAATTTAATCCCTCAAATAATTATTTTTCTCAATTGAGTCCAATATACTCAAATTCAACAAAACTCCAAAGACAAACTATGATAATCATATACATATCTTTCATATTTCACTATAAAGCATTACAAATCACATGAGTTCATCAAAGGCTCATCTCATAAACATCATCAATTCTTCAAATTACAACATGGGCTTGATAGTAGACTAAGCAACAATCTCAAAAACATAAAAATCATCAAAAACAAAAGTCAAAACATACCTTAATTTAGCTAATCAATGACCGAACCCTAGCTTGTTTATTTCTTCTTCTTCTTTGCCAAATTTTCAGAACAAAAGATGATAACTCTCATCTTTCTTATGTTTATTTTATTTAATAAACATATTAATGCCAATTTACAACATTAACCTTCATATAAAACATACAATACTCATAAATTTAATGGCATAACCGTCCAAAATCTTCCTCTATCCTTATTAATGGCATAATTGCCTCTCAAGGCCTTCTCATTCAAAAACAACATCAAATAAGTGTCTTTTCATAAAGCATGCAAATTTTTCCTTCAATACAATTTAATCCTTTCATCAACTTAAACATACAAATAATCAAATTTTTATATGAGGCTTTCACACATGCTTAGTCACATATCAAAGTGATGATAAAGAACAAATATTCGTTGCCTCGTATTGATGATTTGTTTGATCAACTGAGAGGGGCTATAGTGTTTTCTAAGATAGATTTGAGATCAGGCTACTATCAGTTGAGAGTTAAAGAATCTGATGTACCAAAAATTTCTTTCAGAATGAGGTATGGACATTACAAATTCTTAGTGATGCCTTTTGGACTAACCAATTCTCCTGCAGTGTTTATAGATTTGATGAATTGGATATTCAGACTGTATTTGGATCATTTTGTTGTAGTGTTCATTGACGACATTTTGATCTATTCGAGTGATGAGAGGCAGCATGCTGAGCATTTGAGAATCATGCTACAAACTCTGCGTGAGAGACAGTTGTATGTTAAGTTTAGCAAGTGTGAATTTTGGTTGCATGAGGTCAGTTTTCTGGGGCATATTGTATTAGCTTCTGGGATACGAGTTGATCCGAGTAAAATCTCTGCTATTCTGGAATGAAAGCCTTCGAGAAATGTGTCTGAAGTCTGTAGTTTTCTGGGACTAACGGGATATTATAGATAATTTCTAAAAGGCTTCTCGATGATTGCAACTCCATTGACAAAATTGTTACAGAAGAATGTTAGATTCGGGTGGTCAGAAAAGTGTCAACAGAGTTTTAAGCAGTTGAAAGTGTTGTTAACGGAAGCACCAGTGTTGATTCAACCTGAATCAGGCAAAGAATTCATAGTTTACAGTGATACATCATTGAATGGTTTGGGATGTGTGCTGATGCAAGAAGGGAAAGTCATTGCCTACGCTTTGAGACAGTTAAAATTGCATGAAAAGAACTACCCAACACATAATCTTGAATTGGCTGCGATTGTATTTGCATTGAAGATTTGTCGTCACTATCTATTTGGAGAGAAATGTCACATCTATACTGATCATAAGAGTTTAAAGTATCTGATGACTCAGAGGGATTTTAACTTGCGACAGAGAAGATGGTTAGAATTGTTGAAAGATTACGAACTTGTGATAGATTACCACCGGGGTAAAGCTAATGTTGTAGCTGATGCCTTGAGTCGTAAATCATTATAGTTTTGCGAGCTTTGAGTAATTAGATAGATTTGTGTGATGATGATATGGTTGTAGTTGAATTGAAAGTAAAACTGTTGTTTTTACAACGGATATGTGAGGCTCAGAAGATTGATAATAAGTTGTTAGCAAAAAGGGTTCAATGTAATTCAAATGCTGAATCAGAATTTTAAGTTGATAGTAATGATTGTTTGAGATTCAGAGATCAAATTTGTGTTCCGAGAAATTTAGAGTTGATTCAAACGATTTTGAATGAAGCTCACAATAGTTATTTGACTGTACATCCAGGGAGTACGAAAATATATAATGATTTGAAACAATTTTATTGGTGGCATGGTATGAAAAGAGACATTTCTGACTATGTGTCGAAGTGTTTAGTTTGTCAGCAAGTTAAGGCTGAACATCAAGTTCCGTCGGTTTATTACAACCAATTTTAATTCCTGAGTGGAAATAGGAGAGAATTACGATGGACTTTGTGCCGGTTTGCCCTTGTCTCCAAGCAAGAAAGATGCGATCTGGGTGATAGTTGATAGATTGACGAAATCAACTCATTTCATTTCAGTGAGAATAGATTATTCACTCGATAGATTGGTTGAATTGTATATTGCCGAAATTGTAAGATTGCAAGGAGCACTACAATCTATAGTGTCTGACAGAGATTCAAGGTTTACCTCTCGATTTTGGAAGAAATTACAAGATGCTTTAGGCACGAAATTGCATTTCAGAAATGCATTTCTTCCGCAAACGGATGGTCAATCTGAGCGAATCATTCAGATCCTCGAAGACATGTTGAGATGCAGTGTACTCGAATTTGAATGCACGTGGGAAAAGCATTTATCGTTGCTTGAATTTGCGTATAAAAATAGTTTCCAATCAAGTATCAAAATGGCACCATATGAGGCTCTATACGGTCGAAAGTGTCGAACTCCATTGTATTGGAACGAGCTAAGTGAGAATAAGATTCACGGGGTTGATCGTATAAAAGAGACCGAACAAAAAGTGAAAGTAATTCATGACAGTTTGAAAGCGGCCTCAGATCTTCAGAAATCCTATGCAGATTTGAAATGAAAAGATATTGAATTTGAGATTGGTGATAGAGTGTTTTTGAAAGTATCTCTATGGAAGAAAATACTTAGATTTGGCCGAAAGGGCAAGCTGAGTCTGAGGTTCATTGGACCGTATGAGATTATTGAATGAGTTGGGCTGGTTGCTTATAGATTGAGATTGCCATCTAAATTAGAGAAGCTTCACAACTTATTTCATGTGTCAATGCTTCGACGGTACAGATCAGATCCGTCTCATGTGATTGCTCCCACTGAGGTTGAAATTCAGTCAGAATTGTCGTATAGTGAAGAACTGATCCAAATTTTGGCACGAGAGATTAAAGAGTTGAGAAACAAAAGTATTTCCTTAGTGAAAGTCTTGTGGCATAAACACGAAATTGAAGAGGCTATGTGGGAGCCTGAGAACGTTATGAGAGAACAACATCCATAACTATTCACTGGTAAGATTTTTGGGGACGAAAATCCCTAAGGGGGAAGAGTTGTAATGACCTTTGCTTAGACCCTAGTCGTAATAAAGGGTTTTGAGACCACAAATTTGAGGTTGAAATGTTAATTTAATATTATTTTTGTGTTAATAGTACGTGACATAGTCTGTGTGAAAATTCTGTGTGATGATTTGATCGTTTTAGTGTCGATTAAGAGAAAGGACTTAATCGCATAAAAAGTAAAAGTTGTATGCTTATTTTTAAGTACTTAAATGTTGATGGATTTTTAAGGAGGAGGCCTTATGTTGTTAATGAACCAATTTTTTTAGATAGTGGAGTGTTAAATGACAAATTGGCCTTAATATATATTTGTCTTGTATGACTAATGAAAGGGCAAAATGGTAAAAGGGATTATTAAGTTAATATTAAACAAAACAAAATGATGAAACATGTTTATCTTTGTTCTTCCAACCAAGAATAGAGAGGAAAGAAAGGGTTAAGAGCTTGTTCAGTTTCGGCTAGGACGTTGGCTTAATCAAGTTATGTTTTGAGTTCAGTTTTTGATAATTTCTACGTTTTCGTAATCGTTGCTTTGTGCTCTAGCTAGCCCATGTTGTAATTTTGTGAATTGATGATGCTTTGGTGATGGGCCATTGATGAACACTTAAGCTTTGTGAGGTTATTTGGTGAAATATGAAAGCTTGGTGTTGGGTTAACATAGTTTGTATTTGAGTTTTTAGTGAAATTGAGTATTTTGGGCTAAATTGTGAAAAGTGTAAATTGAGGGACTAAAATGAGAAATAAATGAAATGTGTGGACTTATATGAGCATAGTAAGAATTCGGCTAGGCTTGAATACAAGCAAATTATGTGTATTTGGTGATTTGATGTATTAAGGACTAAAGTGTCAAATGTGAAAATGTGAGGGCTATTTTGCAAAAATACCCTAAATATGTGTGTTTGGACTAAAATGAATGATTTGATGATTCAATGGATTGAATTTGAATGTGTATAGACCAAGAGAAGAGAGGTTCGAATCGAGATCGAGATCGAGGCAAAGATAAAGTGCTCGATTAATCGACCGTATTGATAGTTCGACATCCGAGGTAAGTTCAGATATAATACATGTATTTGAGATGTGTTTTAGCAATATGAAATGAATATGAATATGTGTATAAAAGTGAGTTCCTATGTGCACGATTTTAGTTGATGGCACTAAGTGTGTGAAATTGAAATCGAAATAGAAATCGAAATCAAAATTGAAATCAAAATAGAAATCGAAATAGAAATTGTGTGCTAGGCCGTGTCCTAGGCCATGTAACAGCCTGACATGCATGCCTTGAACCTACAGGAGACACACGACCGTGTCGCATGGCCATGTGTTATACACACCTGTGTTTCAAGCCGTGTGGACCTAAAATTTACCTTAATCAACAAGTTTACCATTTCAAACTTACTTGGAACCTAAGCAAACCATTTACTAATCAAAATACCTATCCAAATTGACTTAAATCATGCCAAAACATACCAAAATCAACCTAATTTAGTTCCTAACCAATGAATCCTCATTGGTGCCACATGTATATATATTTATATTAAAACATATCATCAATTCAACCTATTAATTCATTCAAGATTTCATCTATAATCACTAACTCAATCATACCATATCTTAGCTACTTAACAACCAATTCATCACATACACTTTTATCCATTCCAACAAGTATCAAATGGACATACTAACACATATTGATAAAATACCAAAAGTACCAAAAGAAAATCAACCAAAGCAATTTGTACAACCAAATTCATATTTAAATATTTGCATAACCAAAACATTAATATCAACATTCAATCTATTACATGCCATATAATTTGAAGTAAACGCTCAAAAGCTACCGAATTAATCTGGATAATGACTTGTGTGCTGATCCGATCGTCCAACCTTCCGAGTATCTACAAGAATAACATTAACACAAGTAAGCTCAATGAAGCTTAGTAAGTTCGACTTATTAAATTGATAAATCTTACCGAAATGAATACAAAAATTCAAAAAGTATTATAACAACCATGAAACTTTCCTGTCATCCATAATCTCAATTGGTAATTCATAACTTATCAATTCAAATTTCAAGTATATATAAAAAATTCATCAGAGTTACTCAATAAATTAACTTATCGAGATTTTTAACTCAAAGAACGGCTTATAGATAGAAGTATATCATCAGTCCAACCAAACACACCGGATTCTCACTCGAGCCAATCCATCCATCACACTAATGCTCATAAGAGCTAATCCAACTAGCAAACCAAAAATAGAGTATAACACAAGAGTTTGTAACAAATGTTGAACCTCGATTTACTCAAGCAATATAAAAATATATCCCTCCAATACCATCTCCACTCCAAACCACTAAACGCACCAAAACACAACTATACTCTATCCCGCGTTCAAATCAAGCCGAGGATCAAGTTCAATATTAAACCTCAAATTACCATCCTCATCATCAATTAAAAAAAATATAAATTGTATCATGTTAGCTACACAATAATTCATTTTTATTTTAAATTCTAAATCGTATGAACTTACCTAGACCAAATTGTAGGAGTTGTAGAAGTTTAAGGACTATTAGTAATTTTTCCTTTTCCACGAGTATCTACAGGACTTGATCTAAAATGTAAAATTCTTTATTTATTAGCATATATTTCATTTTCAAACCATTTTATAATTATTACCCTTTTATTTTTCAAAATTACATGTTTACCCTAAACTTTATAATTTTTACAATTTAATCCTTTAACCTTAATTTATCAAATTAACCATTTTTATCCAATAAATATTTTATTAAAATTTACTAGGTCCTCAATCAGCCCTTAACAAACATCTAATTCACTATTAACCCCTAATATTTTGACTTTTTTTAAACATAAAATCAAAATCTAATAAAATCAATTTACAAATTCATCAAATAACATAATTAAAGTTCCAAATACATGGTATTCATCAAAAACATTCAATATTGATCAATGGAAACTTCCAAAATTTTTAACAGAATTAAAAACGAAGTTTCGCGCTAGTTGGATCTAGTTGCAACGATCTCAAAAACATAAAAATTACAAGAAACGGAATCAAAATGGACTTACGTGTAATGAAATAAGCAAACCAAAGCTTTCTCCCCACCTCAACTATGGAATTCGGCCGTTTGAAGAAGATAATGAAATGAATTTTGTTTTACATTCTTTTAATTTAACTTAATTTTAATTAAACTTCCATTTATTTACAAAGTTGCCATCCAATTCATATTATTTTATTATTTTCCATTTAATTGTCTTCCCACTATTCTAATTAATGCATAATTGTTTCTCAATTCCTCCCTCATCTATTATTTAAACCATTTGATCACTTAATTACTATAATTACTATATTTTTCACCTTTTACAATTTAGTCCTTTTTCTTTAATTAACTATCTAAATGTTAATATTTTTAAACCAAATTTTAATACTAATTTAATAACTCTATAAATATTCTGAAAATAATAATTATGAGTTGAAATGACGAAAATTTGTGGCCCCAAAATTATTGTTCCGTCACCACTAAAAATCGAGTTGTTACAACTTGTTTTAGAACTAAGTATGTGAAAATGATGGTCAATTTAGTCTTATCCTTTGGGACTGTTGGTTTCTCTTCATTTTGTTCTGTGTATTTTCGAATTGACAGACATTCTTCTATTAACTAGGTCCTAAATATCATTATCTCTGTTTGTGGGTCTATATTATACTATTCTTGTAGTTTAGCTTCGTCAGGACTACCTGAGATTTATGGGCTGATGAGCTCCATGTCTATTTGATTCTTTGATTCATTGTCCATTTCCTCCACTAGCACCATATCTTCTCTTGCCAAAGTTCCATTTGATTCGTCTGAATATTTTTCTTTCTGCTGAAGTGGATAATAATTTGGGAGTCCTTCTTTTTCACAAGCATCTATGATGATATTCTCCTCTTTCTAATTGCATATTATCGTGGTCATTATCATCTTGGGGAAGAACTAGAGTTTCTCCTCGGAGTTGACTTAATTCAAGCATTAGTAATTATTGGTTCTCCTGGATCTCTCAATCACCATAGACTCCTTCATAAATATCTTTCATAATCGGAATCTACATCAGACCATATATAATAAAAGTAATCCATGACTTTGTGCTAACTGATTATTTGGTTGATGGTGTCTAGGATTCCAAAAAAAAATTAAAAATAACAAATGTTAGAAGTGTTAATTGAAATTCGTAACTATAGCCTACAAATTTCCTAATTATTCTTTTAAGATGGAAAAACTAAAATCAATCTAATGACATTGCCTCCCCGAAAATGACGCTAACAACTTGACCACCTCCGAACGTACTAACGTCCAGAGTGTGAAAATTGCAATAAGATATAGAAATATGATGTGGTATCTGCAAGTATAAGGATCGAGTTGTAATATAATTTTTACAACGGAGTAGGTGAGTACTCTGAAGATTGTACCCAAGGGAGGTGAATGCTAGGTAAACTCTAATCTAAACACTAAAAGGATCTAATTAGTACTTTAAACCAATTATAGTACGAAGACACAAAAAAAGAAGTTTTAGGGTTTTTATAATAATAAAATAAATTAAATTAACATAAAAGAAATAAAAGTTCAAGAGATAGAAAACTAGAATGAATGTAACACCTCAAATTTTAGGCCTAAAAGTTCTGGGTTTTGAGTGTAGTGGCAGGGAGGAGGTTGCACACATAAGTTAAGTTGTGCAGTTTAGTGTCAAAATGGGCCTGTAGGTCTGGTGGTTAAGAGAGTGTTAGGGAACCTCATGGTTCCGGGTTCGAGTCTTAGTGTGAACATTTTGGTAGGTATTTTATTTTGTTTTTTTAGTTAATAATTATAATTATTTATAATTATTAAATTATTAATTTTATGACTAAAGCTGATTTTATTTTTTTCTTTTTATTTTTATTTTTTGGTTTTTCTGTTTTCACGTTCTCCTTTCCTCCCTTCTCTTCTGCTTTCTAAATATTCTCAAAGCGGTTGGTTTGTGGATTCGAGAATTTTGCGCCTTTGCCATCTTCTTCGATCACAAACAGGTGTGGGATTCGAATTGCATCGACATTGTTTTTTTAATTTGCTTAATGGTTTTTGTAAACTTATGATTCGGGTTTTCTTAAGTGAATGTCAAACCGAGGATTTTGAGTCTTAGTCGATGGAAGTGATGAGAAATTTCCACTTCCTAGTATAATTTTATATAGCAAAGGTTAGGGACGGTTCTAGTGGCCAAAATGGTGTTTTCGAGGTTGAATTGAGGTGGTTTCGTAGCCTCCCCGACGGCCACACTGACGTGTTCCGAGGCACACGATCGTGTGGATTTGTAAATTAGGGTTTTCGGTCGATTTTGGGTGCCACACAGCCTGGCCACACGGGTGTGTAGCCGATTTTAGGGATTTTGTCAATTTTCACACGACCATGATATTTGGGCACATGGGCGTGTGGATTTGGGAATTAGGGATTCAGAGTTTTTGGGTCACACAGCCTGGCCACACAGTCGTGTGACTGATTTGGGGATTTAGGGATCCCACACGGGCGTGTGTTTCGAAACACATAGTCATATCTGATGGCCACACAGGTGTGTGGCACCTTCACACGAGCGTTTGGATCCCCACACGGCCTGGATTGCTCCACATGGCCAGAGAACACGGCCTGTGGCCCTAACTTGCCAAATTCTGAGTTTAGGGCAAATCGAATGCCATTTTGAGTCTATGTGTTCCAACCCCTCGCTAGGCTTACTGAGGGTGAATACTATTCTGTTCTGACTTCGAATTTTGTACTGCTTGTAAGTGAATGTGTGTTATGCTAGGTACTGAATCTGAGTGCATAAGTGTGCACATTTCTGTAACTGATTGACTGACTGTAAGTGACTACTTCTGAATGGCTGCCTAAAATTGTATTCTGAATTGGTGCATCTGCATTCATACATCTGCATATAAAGTATTTTGGGTTGGGATTTTGAAGAGAAGGAAGATTTACGATCGGGAAGTTTTACTGCAACTCATCGGTATAGCGGATTACTGCATTGCACTATACCGCATGTACGCTAGCTACACTACGTACCACTATTTGATCTGGCACTGCAACTTATCGGTATAGCGGATTACTGCATTACACTATACCAACATGTACGTTAGCTATGCTACGTACCACTATCTGATCTGGCAGTTGATACTGCATGTCTGTACTGCGGTTTATCGTATTGCACAATACAGCTTATACGCTAGCTTTGCTGCGTAAATTATGAGACTGGCAATTTATCTGGACACTGTTAGCCCCAATTCCAAGAGGGTCGAGGGTGGTCCCAATTCCATGAGGGTCAAGGACAATGCTGATGATCATCGTTGCCAGGAAACCCGGGATGACATTCTATGGAGTATAAGGTTGGATGGGCTTTTCGAGGTCCTACTCAAAGTGCAGGGATGGGTGGGTTGATTAAATCCCCACAATAAGTATAGGTTTGGACAGAGATGGTGTGCTGGCTGGATGGGTGGGTTATTTTATAACTCATTTGCACTCATATGCATCTGAATGAATCTATGTGACTGAATATGACTGTACTATTTGACTAAAATGTTTGATTGATCAGTTTGACTGTATGTGTTGCTGACCGACTGAAAGGCACGTGTGCCTATGCGATTTCTATTGACTTTTTCTATAAATGTCTGACTAAACTGTTATTGTGATAGTGTGACTGATTTGTGAACGGTTGCTATTGCATTTGAATAGCACGTGAGGTTAGGTGTGTCTGTTCCATATGGCTGTAAGGTACATATGGTGTGTGTTTGATGTTGGACGAACTCACTTAACTATTATCTGTCTGTAAGTATGCTCTGGTTCTGAACTGCTTCTAGTTCTCTGTTTCTGTAGTTTAGCTAGTTTGATCTCACACTGAGCTCGAGTAGCTCACCCCTCTTCTATTTCCCATTCAGCTACAGTTCTGGATTCTGTAGCTGGGCTCAGTACGCGTGATGCGAGCACGCCGGGACACCCAATTTGTTGCAAGCTAATGAGCTCGAATCATCGAGACCAAGAGCCGTGGAGCTCATGTGCATCTTCATGCACTTCCAAATTGAGCCGGATTAGCTCATTCTAGCTCAATTTGAGCTCACTCGAGCTCACTTCAGCTCATTGAGCTGATTCTTTAATTTTAATGTTTTTTAATTAATTTAATTTTAATTTATTTAATTTTGTTTCTACAGTTATTTAATGCATCTAAAACATCTTAAATGGGTTGAATTTAATTTGTTTTATCTCAAAGTAATTTTATCACATTTTATTATATGTTTTAAGTTGATTAAAACATAAATCAATGTGCAGATTTTTCTACTTAAATAGGGTTTGAATTTAGTATGTGTGCTAAGTGTGTGTTTAATGTGTCCAAAGTGTCTATTGATGTGTCTTGACGTGATTAATTGTTATTCAATTCATTTTACTTGATTTAATATGCATTCATACCCTTTTGTAGGTACAAATTAATGTACATGAAGCAATTAAGAGATACATGCACCTAGGTGCATTGTATTTATTTAATACATCCATGTATTTGGTGGGTTCATGGATGGTTGGAAGAATGGTTAAATGCTGCTGATTTTTGGATTACCAAGGTGCCTATTTGGTTGGAAAAATAACTCCATGAAGACACATGCATGGAGGAGTTAAATGCATGATGCATGAATGACCCGCCACAACGAATGAAGAAATACATGCATGGTTGGAGACATGAACGTCCAAGGGGGATTTAAGGGCTGAATTAAACCACATGAAAGTTGTTCAAAGAAGAGTTTTAATGCTGGAAACTTCTCAACCAAAAGGTGCAGCTCATTCCCAATGTTGGCCGAACCTAGACAAGCCTTTTCAGCTCCTTTGCTGTCCAAATTCATTCAGCCACTTCCTTCTTCATTAAGAAGACTTTAAAACGTCCCAAATGGCTGAATTTACATATCCAAGAGGGCTACTCACGTTCTCCTTTATTTCTGGACACTTTTCAGCCAAAAGAGACCAAATTAATAGCTCAATTATTGCATGGGACGTACCTAGCTGCTGCATGCCTTTTCAAGTGGCCCAAAGTTCATTTCTTCTTCTAGAAACATGGCTAATGATGTCCCCAAGGGCTACACATGGACTTGGACGAATTTTTTTGGGACAATTAACCTTCTAGAAACCGACCATTGGAGTTCTTTTTACTATCAAATACATTCAACCGAATTTACAAGCACATCAAGGCCACATTCAAATTAATTTTGTCAAGCAAACCAAGGATTTTCTTTCTAGATTTTTCCAGCAATTTATGGCTGAAAAATTGACTTAGTCATTAAGTGTTTTATGACTATTCGTTAGCTCATATTAGCCTATAAATAGTTGCTAAATTTCATTTGTAAAGGAGGATAGTTTTATGAACCTTTATAAAATTTATGAACTTTTGTTCATCGAGTGAGATTAACTCCTCTCTACCTTTCGTACGAGTTTCGATCCCGACTTATCAAGCTTGCTTGTGGCGTCAATCGTACTTTTTCCATTTTATTATACCAACGGTTCTTATCTTTATAGATAACGGGTCTTGGTCCGCCATATCGATTTTCATCATCCACTTTAAACAAGTATAGAAATCGGGGTGACACTCATTAGTGTTAAATCATTTCTGTCTTTAAGTCCTATTTTTCATTTCCACCAATTATCTCTATTCATCCTTAAACCAAAATTCCAACTTTCTTTCTTTCCATCCTAAGCCGAACCTATCCATTTACCTTCTATCTATTTCTTAAAACCAATTCACTTAAAAGCTTCCGCAACTCTTCCATATTTTCTCATTATTACCCGAAGGCTTGATTTCCTCCTCATAGACGATCGGGCAACTCGCATACATTTCAACTCTCCCGAGGCAGAATCGCATCATTTGGTATCAGAGCTATAAAATGAGGAATTTTGATTACGCACGTGAAGCCAAAATAGGTTTGTAAGTGAAAAAAAATTCAAAAAAAAATTGTAAGTTGTAATTTTTGTTCTTGTATTTCAATATATTGTATGTGAAGTGAAAAAAAAATTGAAAAAAATAAAAAGGAAAAAAAAACGAAAATTGAAAAAAAAATACAAGTTAAAAAAAAAGTGTGGTGAAAAAAAAAAAGGCTAGTGGAATTTTTTTTTTAAAGTATTACTTTGTTCTTCTTCTTCTACCCCCCCAAAAAAAATTTTCTTTGTTCAACGGACTCGAAGCCAAATTTTTTTTCTTTTGTTCAACCTACCCTATACCCGACATCTTCCCTTGTTAGCCATTTTGAAGCCGACCCTCAAGCCACGATGAGTCTTTCAAAACGAAGTACGAAATTGTGAGACGAGATAGAGCGGTAAAAGGCACGAGTGAAATCATCAAAGAAAAAGCCATCATACGAGTTATACACGAGTGTGAGTGATTTTCTTTGCGAGTGACTCATGAGGATTTTGTGGTAAGGTATTTTCTCTTTTCTATCTATTTTCTTTTGTATAACGTATTTTATTTTCAGCAATAAACATGTTACAAGAAGGATTTTCAGCCACTGACTTCCAATACTTGTTAAGTGAAATGGAAAGCATTTTTGATCAAAAGATTTCATTAAGTCAGAGAACGGAGTCGAGTTCTTCACCGCGATATACATCTCAAAACTATTCGCGAAGAGACTCTTATCAAGATTCGTATTTGTCAAGACCTTCGAGACTCCGAGAAGAAAACTACAAGTACTCGTCCATGAAAGATTATTCTCGAAGTGGTACATATTTTGATTCGTATTCAAGGCAAAGCAAAGCGAGTTACGAGTTTGAAACCTTTTACGAAGACGAACGTGAAAGTACTAGCCACTCCTCGAACGATTCAAAGATGTCACGTAAGGAGACTCCTACACGAGGAATTGATCAAGATATCTATGAGAACATCGCTTCGATCTTAGAATCAAATCCTTCTATTTTTTGTTCTTTTGAATCATCTTCTTATTGTACTCAAAATGAAAAAGAAAGATCAAATGAAAAAGAAGATAAAGAAAATAAAAGAAAAGAAATTGAAAAAGAGTTCATGAGAGAAAAAGAAATTGAGGAAAAAGAAAATAAAAATGAGAAAGAAGAAAAAAAGATTGAGAAAGAAAGAAAAGAACTTGAAACTGAGAAAAAAATTGAAATAGAGATTGAAAAAGAAAAAGATCTTGAAAAAGAATCAAGAGAAAAGAATGAACGAGAGAAAGAGAGTGAATTTTCAACTAGCTCTTTGGATTTTTGCTCTTCTTCTCGCTTTCTTCGCTTTGTGTTTTGAGGAATCAAATGATGACTATCAACTTCAATACCTTTCCGACAAGTGACATTTTCAATTGGTTGAAAAGGTAGATTGAACCGCCTGGGGAAGGTAAGGAAGGTAAGTGTTTCGAAATAATCCCGTCTCTGCCAAATCCTTCTAAAAATTGTGATTATTTGGATAGCTTCGTTGATTGCCATTTCTGATTAACTATGGTAAGACGAGTCTATTTCAAGAAAATCATTGCGTTACAAAATGTGACGGTGATGAGACGTATAATCAACGAGTGCCAGACGCGTCAAGGTATGACGATGACTTTTCTCTTAATTCTCATTTGTTTGATTGTGGTTTTTATGAGAATTGTTCATTGTCCAACATGGAATCGTTGAGTTTCTATAAATCTGTTTTGAAGCACGTCAAGAGCTTTGATTGTTCGATCTTGAACTTACGTAATTCCTTTTGGTTTAACAAATTTGATTTTTGAAACCAATGCCACATTCTGGTTTTAAGTAATCAAACACATGTTTTTAAACCGAGAATATGTCCTGATTTGTCTTATGAAAAATTCAAGTATCATGCGGTATGTTTGAAAGAATTTCATCACTTGATACTTGTCTTTTAATTAAGGTAACGAATTTTGTTAACGTGTTGTTTAATTTTTATTCGTTCCTTAAACAAATCTTGTGGTTGTATTTGAGATTTACCATCCATTTGCGAGATGTTGATTCAAACGCAAAGCTTCAACTATACTACATGCCTACGGAGAGAAGGTTTGTGATGCTTGAACAAGGTAAGAATAATCTTTGTCCTTCTGCGCATAAAGGTACGATTTTTGAACTTGTTGACACGTTTTTACTCCCTTCGGATGGTGAAAAGCTTTGCGTTGCTGATTTCGTTGTTGTGAAACATTTAGATCATTACATGCTTAATCAATCTATTTTGCCTATTTATGATCTATCCGTTTTTTTCATTGACAAAAAGGTTCTTGTGTACGATAAATTTTGTAATTCATATGCGAGTGATTTCATATATCATCCACTACAAGATTTGGGAGTTCAACTTCGAGTGCCCTATGCGTTTTCTTCATTACCTGCTTGTGACGAATAGATCTATCGTTTGACATGTTATTCGCGTGAAATCTTTGACTTGTGGGATCCATGTGACTCGAATGCATGTCATGAAGCTTATTCACTCTCGTTGCAAATGTTTGACAAGGCATTATTCCTATTATACGATAAAGTGATTAAGCCCATTTGCGTGTGGTTTATGTGTTCTGTGACATTCATATTTGAATTGTATTGTTGTTTGAAAAAGATTATGCTAATTCATGTTTATCTTTTTCAGGTGTTACAATTATAGTCCGTCCCGTTTGATCGAGGAAAGTTGAGCAAAAAGAATTTTGTTCAAATAGACCAACAGTTCGATTCGAGGACGAATCGCCTTGAAGAGGGGAGGGATGATGCGAGCACGCCCGGGGCACCCGATTTGTTGCAAGCTGATGAGCTCGAATCATCGAGACCAAGAGCCGTGGAGCTCATGTGCATCTTCATGCACTTCCAAATTGAGCCGGATTAGCTCATTCTAGCTCAATTTGAGCTCACTCGAGCTCACTTCAGCTCATTGAGCTGATTCTTTAATTTTAATGTTTTTTTAATTAATTTAATTTTAATTTATTTAATTTTGTTTCTACAGCTATTTAATGCATCTAAAACATCTTAAATGGGTTGAATTTAATTTGTTTTAGCTCAGTAATTTTATCACATTTTATTATATGTTTTAAGTTGATTAAAACATAAATCAATGTGCGATTTTTCTACTTAAATAGGGGCTTTAATTTAGTATGTGTGCTAAGTGTGTGTTTAATGTGTCCAAAGTGTCTATTGATGTGTCTTGACGTGATTAATTGTTATTCAATTCATTTTACTTGATTTAATATGCATTCATACCCTTTTGTAGGTACAAATTAATGTACATGAAGCAATTAAGAGATACATGCACCTAGGTGCATTGTATTAATGAATACATCCATGTATTTGGTGGGTTCATGGATGGTTGGAAGCATGGTTAAATGCTGCTGATTTTGGATTACCAAGGTGCCTATTTGGTTGGAAAAATAACTCCATGAAGACACATGCATGGAGGAGTTAAATGCATGATGCATGAACACCGATAAACGAATGAAGAAATACATGCATGGTTGGAGACATGAACGTCCAAGGGGATTTAAGGGCTGAATTAAACCACATGAAATTTTTTCAAAGAAGAGTTTTAATGCTGGAAACTTCTCAACCAAAAGGTGCAGCTCATTCCCAATGTTGGCCGAACCTAGACAAGCCTTTTCAGCTCCTTTGCTGTCCAAATTCATTCAGCCACTTCCTTCTTCATTAAGAAGACTTTAAAATGTCCCAAATGGCTGAATTTACATATCCAAGAGGGCTACTCACGTTCTCCTTTATTTCTGGACACTTTTCAGCCAAAAGAGACCAAATTAATAGCTCAATTATTGCATGGGACGTACCAAGCTGCTGCATGCCTTTTCAAGTGGCCCAAAGTTCATTTCTTCTTCTAGAAACATGGCTAATGATGTTCCCAAGGGCTACACATGGACTTGGACGAATTTTTTTGGGACAATTAACCTTCTAGAAACCGACCATTGGAGTTCTTTTTACTATCAAATACATTCAAATTAATTTGCAAGCACATCAAGGCCACATTCAAATTAATTTTGTCAAGCAAACCAAGGGATTTTCTTTCTAGATTTTTCCAGCAATTTATGGCTGAAAAATTAACTTAGTCATTAAGTGTTTTATGACTATTCGGTTAGCTCATATTAGCCTATAAATAGTTGCTAAATTTCATTTGTAAAGGAGGACAGTTTTATGAACCTTTATAAAATTTATGAACTTTTGTTCATCGAGTGAGATTAACTCCTCTCTACCTTTCGTACGAGTTTTGATCCTGACTTATCAAGCTTGCTTGTGGTGTCAATCATACTCTTTCCATTTTATTATACCAACGGTTCTTATCTTTATAGATAAAGGGTCTTGGTCCGCCATATCGATTTTCATCATCCACCTTAAACAAGTATAGAAATCGGGGTGACACTCATTAGTGTTAAATCATTTCTGTGTTTAAGTCCTATTTTTCATTTCCACCAATTATCTCTATTCATCCTTAAACCAAAATTCCAACTTTCTTTCTTTCCATCCTAAGCCGAACCTATCCATTTACCTTCTATCTATTTCTTAAAACCAATTCACTTAAAAGCTTCCGCAACTCTTCCATATTTTCTCATTATTACCCGAAGGCTTGATTTCCTCCTCGTAGATGATCGGGCAACTCGTATGCATTTCGACTCTCCCGAGGCGGAATCGCATCAACGCGGGGGTCTCGGATAGGCTTGTGAACAACAATTGAGTAGTTTGTGTTTTCTAGTTTTTAGATTTGGTTTTGAACTGTAAAGATCTATAATACGGTAGTACCATTATTGTTTTTAAACTTTGTTTCTACATTATGTTTTGTTACGTTTGCGAATAGTATTCTTAAATGATTAAACGTTTTGGTTTGTTTTGAGATAAATATTTTCAGAAATGGAATTTTGAATGACTGGTTTTTGGTTAAATTTTCCTACAATCACTTCAGTGATCAGTGTAGCATCCTGGATTCGATCTAGACTTCTAAGCTAGGTTTGGGGTGTTATAATGAATGAAATATCGGTTATGGGTGATTAGCTCACTTTGGCAATCCTTATCAACTGTTGTTTCAAGCTCTTCGTCAATCAACTATTCGCTATCCTAACAGGATCTTTCGATCTTCCACTAACATAACGAGTTAGCAAGAATAACTTATCTTCGAACCTCACAGTCTAGACTGGCTTGGGGTGAAGGTGTTCACGCCAATTTTGGGTTAATTCCCACCTTGATGACTTTTCGGGGTTGTCAGGCATGGGGTTTATTTCTTATTCTTCCTTTCCCAAATAGGTGATTCGTTAAGTAACCCTACAAAGTAGTTAACAGATCATACTTCCACTCTCTAACCCCTTATAGAGGGATTAGTTTCTCATGGTTTTCATAGACAATATGATATTGATATAAAGAGAAAGCATGCTAATTAAATAGACAAGATAAAGTAAATGAAAGAGTCTGATTTTATTGAGATTAATTACGAATCCATAAAGTTTGAATGCTTCCACAATTCAGATCTCTTGAAATTAACAAGAACAATTGAAAGAAATCTAAAACCTAAGAACGAAAGAAAACTAAACTATATTTTACAAAGAGAATTTAGACTAATTGAATTATGTCCATCACATGTGCTAAAGGAGCCTATTAATATGTTCTAAGTGGTCGTTTTCCTTAACCCTAGGCTAGTTGACGTTCTCAAGCTTTAAGTTTGATTGTGCAAACCAAAACGCCCCTACTTCATGTTTAATTTTTGCCACAGATTCAATGTCACGATATACCAGAACCTGTGTTATGACATGGCAATCAGTATACACCTCTTGGGCTATCTTCAAGGTTATGTTGTGAGACCCTCAATCTATGTCACGACATCGAAGGTAGTCTTGAGCTTTCTCCATTTTGTTCCCTATGTTGCAACATCGAACATCCCGTGTTGGGACATAGTGACCAATATCAGTTTAGTATGCCTTCTAAAGGCTTTCTACACACTCACAAAATGTGTTAGCTCTCCCTTAGGCCTCACTCGGCCCCTAAGGTTAATAAAAGAATCAATTTGCATATTTTATTGAATGTAAATAAAACTAAGAAAACATAACGAAAATGCTTGTATTCAAGCTCCTTAAATGCGAAAACTAGTTTAATCTTTTTTCATGTTGCTATAGTTTTTAACTAAAGTAAATATTTATAATACTACAATATTTTTTTCTCACCAAACAGTATAATTAAGGCAGAAGTACTTACAGGATCAACATCAAGACTCGGTATTATATAAACTCATTTTTCATATTTAAACAGAAATAATAATTTTCATAAAAATTTGAACCCAAAATCATAGCCCGAGTTTTGAACCTGGCTCTAATACCACCAAATATAACACCCCAAGCCCGACCTAGACATTATGGTCAGACCTGGAGAAGTTACCGCAACTCATTTGAAAATCCAAAGTCTATTTGACTTGTAAAGATGACGCTAGCTCTTGTTAAGTAAAAATCCAATTTTTGAGAGAAAATATCTTTCTTATCTAATTTGATGAAACTTTTGATTGTTTTATACTTTTAAAACATTTAAGTTCGCAATGAAATTCTTAATTTAGTTCGATTTTGTAGAATGTGATTTGTTTTTGGAAAACCATGGTTTTGCAAATAAATTGAATATCATAATATATACATTGAAATAATTAAAAAATGAAAAAAAAAACAAAATAAAATCCAAACTTTTAAAATAGTCCAAAAACAGTCTATGAGCAACCTGATTAAATACGAATAGCTTAAAAATACACAACAGTAATAAATAATCGAGCTCCCATCGCATTGAATCACCTAAGTCTGAAGATTACTTGAGAATCAAACAAATCGAGAATGAGCTTATAATCTTAGTGTGTAACATATAATAATAAAATCAACATTTACGATTTCAGACATGCTTTCAGATTTCAATCAAATATATTTCATATACGAAAACAAAATCAAAACATATCAAATGTAGATATACAATCCTACCCCCATTCACTACACACCATCTCTAACTATCCCTACACATAATATAAGGTATTATATACCCATCCAGCCCTACACACCGCTTAGTGATTGTATGTCACTTTTCAGAATATTTGCAGTCTAGCTACCAGATCATAAGGCGATAATTCACCAGTAACAATTATATCTGGATGAGCCACCAAATACGGCAGATAGATTAAACTTCTCACACTTCCTCCTTAAACATAAATCCCACCCCAAAGCACATGCAGAAATAACAGATATCAAAAATGTTTATGACATACATGCTTATTATAACAGATACAAATCATGCTTAACAGATAACAGATTATAAACAACTTATACAGATTATGCTTAACACATATAACTTATTAATCATGCATACATAAATCAAATTTACCACTGACAAAACATTAGAAGTCATGCTTTGAAGCCCAATTTATATCATACGAACCCTACGGCAAGCCTACATTCAACTAGTATGACAAATACGACCCTAGGGAAAAATTTCAAAACTTGGGCCCATACGCCCATGTGGCCAACATAGCCCAATTAGCCCAGACTGTATGACTCACAAGGTCTAGCACACGGCCTGTCACGCGACCATGTCACACATGGCCTACCACAAGACCTATAACATGACTATGTGGCTTTCACTATTTTTTCAAGTGTTCGTTACACATCTGGATGTTTTCTAACATGGGTTCCAAAAATAGGTAATCCAATACCCTTTGAAAAATAGCAACCATAACGAAGCCTAAAATGTCAAAGGTAAGTTGAATGCTTCCCAATTATCACCTACAAAATGATAGAGATTCGACAGCCTTGAATGGAATAAAATGATAACCAAATAATACACACAAACTAAAATTTAATTTAGCAGAAACTTTCTCAAACAATAAAAGAAAAAGTAAGGATAAGAAGGTGAAATAACCAAATATTTGTTGAACGTGGAATGTTGGGAAAAAGAGAAAACCGACATAATTGTGGGAGTGGTTTGAGAGATTTTAGGGGAGGATATTTCTCAAAAATCAAATAAAATAAAGTTTGAAGTCTTTTTTAGAAAAAATAATAGAATTCCAACCCACCAGATTCTCTGGTAACTTATTAGTTTGACCAGAATTTGAATTTGACCCAACCACAACACTACATGGGCGGCACATTAAAAAAATAGAAAAAATATTACCAATTTGGTCATGTAGGGATTCGAACACAATTCCAAAGGGTAAATTAACACCTTACCACTGAACCAGCAAGCTCATTCTATCTCATGTTGAACAAAAATAATACTTAAGCCAAAAAAACAAAGATAGGGCTAGGAGAAAAAATAACTGAATTTTCCCAAAATAAATATTTGAACCCAAGAACTCCCACGCACAATCAAGTCCCTTAACCACTAAAAAAGATACTTACGAAAAAATTTAATAAGTCAAATATTCAATTTTTTAAGGCGTTACAGGTGGTCGATGGCAGGTACTCGACAACGACGGCCAATGGGGGTTTGATGGGATCATCGATGATCTAGCAGTGGGAAAAAGAGACAGCACAACAGCAGTGGTGGCGTAACAATGGCAACGGTGCTAAAATGGCGATAGCAACGTGAACCTGTGCTACAACAAAAGCCTGTGGTGGCAAACTAGAAGACCCAATGTATGCTTTGGGGTGACTTTTCTAATTTTATTTTTTTCTAGGACAGAATCATGGAAACTTTTACTAGTTAAGGTCATTTAAATTTTATGCTTTTAATTTTGATAGCATGATGATATTTATTTGACTACAAATGATGGTCATGTATATATGTATGATAAGTATGCCATATAGTTTTGGGAAAGAATGCCAGATGTATTTGTCATGCATTTATTAGTCATTCATGATTGAAGGTCCCTAAAGAAGACCTACAGCCTCCATTATTGGTCTCTTGTATTGACATGACAATTTAACTACCCCGCGTTAGACTGTTATGTGGGTTTCACTGAGGAGATTTTCGAAAGTAAGAAGAATAATCATGTAATCATACGATAGTTGGTCAGTCACGTTGTAGGTATTATTATACGATATAACAAGAAATTTTTCTTGAAAGAGGACAACTAATCATAGCATGTCACTCAAGATTGTACCACGATGGCTCATTTGTGGTTATACACTCAAGATCGTCTAATTAAGTAACTTTCTACGAAGCTCTACTTAAGTTAGAATGATGATTATTAGTATGTGTGAACACTTATGGAATTAGGTTCATGTATTAATTGGATGGAAATCCATGTTCTTACTAGTTTATTGAGATTACCCCATGGCGGCTGTGTTAAATGGGTGTAGGAATTAGCGTCACAACAACTTACAAATGTTTTCAAGGTTTAAGGTAAGACACATGCATTATCTTAGTGCATATCATTTGATAAAAAATGTTTTCAAAATGTTTGTTTAATACAAAGATATTAATGAATAGACATTTTATTTTCAGTTCAAAAATGACTCTTACTCCCTTACTAAACATACTCACTAAGAAAACTTAAACGGGAATAACTATAAGGAATGGAAAAGGCTTATGATTGTCCTGAGCTATTAGAAACTCAAATAAGTACTTGATAATAAATGCCTTCTGGCCACACAAGTTGAGGCTAGAAAATGTTTGGAAGAGTCTGATGAGATAGCTCGTTGCTATATGTTGGCAAGCATGACCAACACCCTTTATAAGGAACTAGAGAGCTTAGGACTGCCAAAGTGATTCCAGACAAACTAGGGGACATGTTTAGAAGCCAAGTTGTCTTGACTCGGTAGTCGGCTATATCTAGTTTGATGAATGCCCAGTGAAAACCCCACACTTTGTTCAAAAACTAAATGATCACTCTTATGGGATACTTTTCCAAGGCTGCAGATAATAAGGCCAGTCTAGACCAAAACATGCAAATAAAAATGGTGTTCAAAATTTTTTCCAAGGATTTCGTAGGCTATAGGGTCGCATATAACATTAGAAATAAGAATCTGACACTTATACAACTCATGAAGGAATTACAATCCTATGAGTAATGTTGAATGGCAGTCAATCAGTACGAAAAGTGACTGCACACCAGCCTCCAGCGCACGAACATCTTGGCTGGGCGTAGAATTAACACTAAAACAAATATAACTATCGCAACTTTACTACAAGTGTTATAGATCAGTTGTAATATTTATAATGTTCAATAGAACACTAGAGTATTCCAAGGATTGAACCCACAGAAGTCGACGATTAAGCAAATTCCTAGGCTAAGAGCATGCAAATTGAGGAGTCTAATTAACTACTCTTTAAATACCACAGTAGGACAGGCCATTCAAAGGTTTGGTTATACTAATTAATTATTGAAATTAACTAAGGACTAAATTGTAAAGAAAGCAAACTACGTAACTATCAAATATGAGTAAATATGATAACAGGGAGCAGTTGATTGATTTCCATGTGGTTGGTTGACTTTTGAATTAGGGATCTAAATTGTTAATACTCCTAAATTCGCTTCATTTTACATCTTAGCCTCAACTTTACCAATTTCTACAAATTAGTCCGATTTATCTCTTGACCTCAGCAAACTAACCCGAGACTTATCAAATTGATGTCCAATAAGTTCTCATCTCGGTCTCACTTATCTTAATTTTCCCTTTGGAGCATCAATCCTAAGTTTTTAAGTCTATTTGATGTAGTCCACTTTTGCAATTTAATCCCCAAAAATTTCCATCAACCAATCGGTAGATATTTAGCCAGTCATGCTTGTATTAAAACCCTTTAACAACAAAAAAAACAAAATTAACTTAAACCCTAAGAAAATCAATAAAAACCCAAGCTTTTTTACAAAAGCTTGGATAGAGCAACAATGGTAGCAGAAAAAATAAACAAGAACACTAAAGAAATTATTTTTAGTAGAGGAAATGTAGCAAGGCTAAATGGCATTAAACTAATGGATTAAAGTGTAACTACAAGAAAGTTTGAAGGAATATATAAGTAAGTAGATCCTAGCTACAGTAGTAACCAACTTAACTAAAAACAAGAAACAAAACAAAACTAGAAATGAACATAAAAGTAAAACCTAGACTATGATGATTATTCCAGATATGGGTATTTGTACCTAATACACTGCAAGAGTGAAAACTTCAATAAATTTAAAGAGTTTGAAGCAAAAGTAGAGAGACAATTATGTTTACCTATAAAGACACTTCGTTCTAATCGAAGTGAGGAATATTTATCAGATGAGTTCTTAGGGTATCTCATGGAGAATGGAATTCTATCCTAGATAACCGTGCTAGGAACTCCACAGTAGAATGGTGTGGTAAAAAGAAGAAATCAAACTTTTTTAGACATAGTTTGATCGATATTAAGTTATTCGAAGCTTCATATCTCCTTTTCGGCAAATACATTACAAATGGTTTGCTATATTCTAAATGACGTACCAACTAAAGTAGCATCTAAAACTCTATATGAATTGTGGCTCGAAAGAAAGCCAAATCTAAATCATTTTGGGATTTGGGGATGCCAGCCCACGTATTGGATAAAGATGTGAGGAAGTTGGGTTCATGAATGAACTTATGCATGTCTTTCGGATACCCAAAAGAAACAATGAGTGGTTTGTTTTATAACCCAAAAAAGCAAATAGTGATAGTGTCAACTTGTACTACTTTTATTAAGGAAAGTTACATGAATGACTTCATACCTTAAAGTAAAGAAGCACTCAAGGAACTTTTGATAAAAACACAAAGCCCTATAGAAACGGTTCTAGAACCAACTCCTAATAGTAGACCTGTAAATGATCAACATCATAGGATGCTTCGTCGTAGTGGAAGGGTCTCTCATAGGCCCGAGTTCTTTGAATCTAGAGGATGTTTTTTAAACATTGAGTCTACCGAACATGAAGATGATGACCCACTCACATATGATAAAGCGATACAGAGTGCTGATTCTAAGCTCTAGGAAATAGCTATAAAATCTGAGATGGATTCTATGAATACCAAATCAGTGTGGGAACTTGTAGACTTGCCAAAAGGGATAAAACCCATAGGGTGTAAGTGGGTCTACAAGAAGAAAAGAAGTGTGAATGGAAAAGTTGAAATTTACATAGTTAGACTTACAGCAAAAGGTTATACTCAAATAAAAGTTATCATACGAATAGACATTTTCTCTGATTGTCATTCTCAAGTCAATTCGCATATTATTATCCATTATGGTGGCTCTTGATTACAAGATCTGGAAAATAGATGTCAAAACAATGTTTTTCAATGGCTATCTTGAAGATATATGCAACCCACTAGATATATAGCTAAAGGAAATGAGCATAAAGTTTACAAACTACTTAGATCCATAAATGAACTTAAGAAAGCATCTCGCTCATAGAATCAAAGATTTTATCTAGCGATCACACATTTGGATTTGAGAAAAATGTAGATGAACCTTGTATTTATAAACGTATTGGATATAGAGACGTGGTCTCTCTCATTCTGTATGTCGAATACATTCTACTCATTAGAAATAACATAGGGACATCGTCATCGGTTAAACTGTAGTTAACTTAACAATTTAGCATGAAGGATTTGGGAAAAGCTAACTTTATTATAGGTATTCAAATCCTATGGGATCGAAAGAAAAAAGTGATAGCATTATCACAAGCTTCATACATAGACAAAATGTTGGAACATTATGCAATAATCGATTCAAAGAAGGAATCTCAACCTTCTGTACAGGATTACATCTTTCTTTTAGAACAGTCCTAAGACAGCGAAAGAAAGAAAGAAAATGAGAAAGGTTCCTTATGCTTCTGTGGTAGGAAGTCTCTGTTGGATTTGGTATCTTAAGTGTAGTATTTTCATCTATATACACTTGTATTTTTTCAAACAAATTGGTTAAATAAAATTATCCATGAATTACATTAATACCTTTTATATATTGTCCTTAATGGTTTTTCATGCAAAGAAAATGGAAGCAAATATTAACACATTGGTTGTCTAATGTTTAAGTAAGACTAAGCGATATTACATGTTCAGATCGTAATACGAAAAAAGAGCTTATATTAGTATACAAACCTAAATTTTTCCTTAGTCTAATAAAAAATGAGAAAACATGTTGAAAGACTAATATGTTGTCTATCAAGTCCAATTGAGAAGATGATTTGTCTTGGTCATCGGAGCGGATGACTACTAAAAGGTAGAAACATAGATTTGACTAAATGGACTGATAATACATCGGATAGGACCCAAGTAAAATAGATTCTAAATCCGTTTATGGATTTATTTACTTCTGACGTTCATAGTGTGACATGTAATATCCTGGATTATGGCTTATGCATAATTGTTTAATTGAATGTGAAAGCATGCCTTTGTGTGTATGAATGTGTTTTTATGACCCTAGAATATAGGAGAATGATTTAGAAAATATCGTATTTTAAGTCCAAAAGAGGGAATTAAGCCTGATAGGCCTTAAGAGAAAATGGAGGTGAAACATGACACACAATTGGGCTTGGAAAAGTGGCTTGGAGGCGCCACTTAAGGCCTCTGGGAATGACGCCACCAGCAGGAGTAATGGGCCAAGGTTTGAGTCGCATAGGAAGCTAAATGAAGCTTTTATTTTTGCGGTAATGAAACACCCCAAACCCGGCCCACGAGCCTTGACCGGATCTGGTATGTTCCCCGGTGTAAACCGTTTCAAATTCTTTTGTTACTTAGGAAAAACTTGTGTGTTTTGAAAGAAAGATTGTTTTGGGTTGGGCTTGAGTTGAGAACAAGTTTAATTCATTGTTAAAAATTCTTTACTTTAGGTGACAAAATGTTTGGGCTTTGTGTTAAAAAAATGATTTACTTAATCTTTTAATAAATAAAGGTTTGTAAGCTTAACAAATAAAAACAGAATAGAATATTTCTACTAAGGCCTTATTACATCAAATAATTTCCAAAATTTAAATTCAAAATAATTAAAGCAAAATAGTCCAAATAAGAGAAATCAACTTCACATGGCCTCCACTAAGCATCCGCTTCGGCCGGTCCATCACCGGTTGTCACCAAAAATAATCCCACAACGGGTGAGTCAAGACTCAATGTGTAACCAACACTAAAATTTAATATTTCGTGCATACAATATCATACATGTTCATAAAGCATTTAAACAATATGATGCAACCCAACCCAAACCTATATGCCATCCGCTACACACCACCCGCATTCCATCCTCGCACACCGTGGGGACTATTAAGTCAACCCTCCATCCGCTACACACCATCGAAGGCGATCAACTGCAATGACGTGCTCATCACCCTTATAAAATTCGTGGTCTTAGGTCACCACATTCAAATATCGTGGTCTTAGGTCACCACATTCAGATATCGTGGTCTTAGGTCACCACATTTAGTTATCGTGGTCTTAGGTCACCACATCGTGGTCTTAGGTCACCACATTCACTTCCCCTTTAATATAACCCATATTTCCCATATCTTACATATCATGCACATCATGCCTTAATTCACATTCTTATCACTTTTTCACATGTTACATATAACATAGAATATAATCCTAGTAGGAGAAGGAAACGTACCTGAGTACTTTGTACCATAACATGGTACCTTAGCCATATTCACATTCTTATAAACATGCTCATATTAAATTTAGCCATAATTTTTATTAAAAGATAGTGTGGGGTACACACCTAATTCACTTAACGATTTCACTTGAAATCCCGAATTCCTATCTTAGATCTTTAACTCCCTACATTCGGTCCATATTAAATATTTAATAAAAACTCATTCACATAAAACCAAATCCTAGTAGGATTTGTGTACTAAAACTTACCTTAATATCGATTTGCTTATTACTCAAATCTTAAAACTTTGTTATTCTTCTCCTTGTATTCTACCAAACACCGGATCTCTACATAGGTTAGTTTCGCTTTTTAACAATTATGAAATAGATCTAGATATCCAAAATAGGCCTTGGCCGAACATACCTATGTGCTTACCTTCCACATCTTAAATCTCTAATACACCTTCCATAATTCGGCCAAAATCAATAATAGAGATTAGTCCCTAGATTTTCGATAGGTTTAAAATATAAAAGAATTGAAACCAATTTTGGATCTTACCTTTAAGAAATTGGCAAGACTGCTTGTTAAAAGCCCCTTAAAGAATCGGCCTTGATGACTAGATGATAAGGTTTCGCTTTTGGGATTTAATGGAGAAGTCGGCTAGGGGTTCTCTTGGGGTATTCGATTTCCACAAAATAAAGAAAAGAAAACTTGAGAATTTTGGCAATGGTGGACTATAGATTCACTTAACAAATGAAAGAGAAGAAGAGAGGAGAGCACTAAGAAATTGACAGAGAGAAGAGGAGGAAGAAAAATTGATGAGTAGCCCTATTCTTTCCCTCTTATAGCCGAAATTACTACTCAGAATCCCTTACTTGGCCACCACTCTTCTATTTTGATTACTTTATCCTTTGAATTATCACTTTATTAAAAGAATTAATCCAACAATTATCTCCTAAAAATAATGATAAATAAATCTATTATTTATCTCCTATTTAGATGAAATTTAAAGAGAATAAAACTCTTCCCTTGGGTTCCTTAGTGCCGTCCACTTCCCTGCTCTTTGTAGCAAAAATAAAACTCCTTTATTTGCTTCCTATGTGACTCAAACCTAAGCCCAATACCCTTGTATGTGGCGTCACCTACCTGGGCCTCAAGTGATATCTTCAGGCCACTTTTCCAAGCCTGTTTGTGTGTCAAATTCCTCCTATTGATTTTCTTAAGGCCACCTTGCCTTAGTTTCCTCTTTTTAAACTTTAAAACTTGACATTTCCTTACATTTCCAAGTTTCCAAAAATGTTCATTTTCCTCTTTTAACATAACATTTCCAGGTTTCCAAAATGTTCACTTTCCTCTTTTAACTTAACATTTCCGTGTTTCTAAAATGTTCACTTTCCTCTTTAACTTAACATTTCCAAGTTTCCAAAATGTTCATCATACATTCATAATACATAGGACATGCCATTTCAGATAATTAAATCAAAAATGCATAGGCCCATTTTCGTGATGTTACGCTTCTACCCCTTAAAATAATTTTGTCCTCGAAATTACTTACTAACTAACAATCGTACAATCTAACTCATCACAAGACGCCTTTTGTCACAAGACTGATCTTAACAAAACTAACACATTTCTTAGATACTACCTCGACCACGTCCACTAGAACTCATTACTAATGTCGCGATTTAATCTGATTAAAAAGTTTTATGAATTAGCCTTTATTCCACTGATTAACCGCGAAGAAGTTTTATGAAAAGAATTTTAGGAGTGGTTCTTTCATATTCATACATGCACACGCCTTTACATTCTTACATCCATCAATCAATTATGAACTTTCGCTCATTCGTAGAAATGTTGTAGTTTTCATTGTTGTTGTTTTTCCACTACCGTGGGTATTTTCGTAATTTGCCCTCTGTGGGTATTTTCGTAATTTGTCAAAATAAGGTTCCTTGGTGATTTTGTCAAGAAGGGTATTTTGGTAATTTTGAAATCTCGGGGTATTTTGGAAATTTTAAAATTACAGGGGTATTTTAGTAATAAACCAAGGTAAATTTATAAGTCTGAATAAATCAAGGGTATTTCAAATTTTGCAAAACTTGAGGGTTCTTTTTGAGAATATGTTTTCCAAATCGGTGCTGTTGCAAAAATTTTGAAAATCACGGGTCGTTCTGGTAATTTTGTAACTCGGGGGTATTTCGGTAATTTGTAGGGTAGGGGTAATTTCATAATTTTTTCTAAAATTAGGGTATTTCATCATTTTGCAAATTAGGGTTTTTGAACATTTTATAAAGTAATGAGATTTTGATAAAAATTGTGGGTACTTGGAAATTTCATAAACCAAGGGCATTTTTATAATTTTACCACTAGGGGTATTTTTGTAATTTTTATAATTCAAAAATATTTTCAGAGAAAAAAATAGTCTTTTCAAATCAAGAGGGTAATTTAGAAATTTTAAAACTAGGTTTTCCATAAAAATGCGGCTAGTCCCTTTCGGGTTTTAGTTAGGGGTTTAGCTCGTGAATAAGTCCTCTTGATTAGGGTGAACCGAGGCTACGCACCAGGTAGGATTCGAGTGGAGAGGAGGTGAGTCATTAGGACTGCTTAAATACCAAGCTCCCACCGAAACCAATCCTAGACATGCGTACCATGGTTGCCACACCCTAACTCGGTGACTTAATCATGGGTTTGTTTAGTTAGGCATTTAAGTCTTATGTTTTTGTTGGGGTATACTAGTCCTAGGGTTCAAGTGCTTATCATGCTAATCTACGTTCCATTCCATTTCTACCCTTCTACAGGTCATAATATGAATCACACAATGGATAGAAGTACTTACCTGGTGGACTTCGGGGTCGGAGACTTAGTGGGCCATGCCAGAAAAAACCTGCTTAATTCACAAAAATTCCTTTTGGGCTTCACTTTGAAAATGTTTTGGGCCTTAAACCCAAGGCCGAGAGTTTAAAATTGGGCTCTGATACCAAACTGAAACACCCCAAACTCGGCCCACGAGCCTTGACCGGATCTGGTATATTCCCCGGTGTAAATCGTTTCAAATTCTTTTGTTACTTAGGAAAAACTTGTGTGTTTTGAAAGAAAGATTGTTTTGGGTTGGGCTTGAGTTGAGAACAAGTTTAATTCATTGTTAAAAATCCTTTACTTTAGGTGACAAAACGTTTGGGCTTTGTTTTAAAAAAATGATTTACGTAATCTTTTAATAAATAAAGGTTTGTAAGCTTAACAAATAAAAATAGAATAGAACATTTCTACTAAGGCCTTATTACATCAAATAATTCCCAAAATTTAAATTCAAAATAATTAAAGCAAAATAGTCCAAATAAGAGAAATTGAACTTCACATGGCCTCCACTAAGCATCTGTACCATCCATCATCAGGTCGTCACCGAAAATAATCCCACAACGGGTGAGTCAATGACTCAATGTGTAACCAACACTAAAATTTAATATTTCAGCATACAATATCATACATGTTCATAAAGCATTTAAACAATATGATGCAACTCGAATCCAAACCTATATGCCATCCGCTACACACCACTGCATTCCATCCTCACACACAGTAGGGACTACTAAGTCAACCCTCCATCCGCTACACACCATCGAAGGCGCTTGTCGAGTCGACGTGCTCATCGCCTCTATAAAATTCATGGTCTTAGGTCACCACATTCAAATATCGTGGTCTTAGGTCACCACATTCGATATCGTGGTCTTAGGTCACCACATTCGCTTATCGTGGTCTTAGGTCACCACATCGTGGTCTTAGGTCACCACATTCACTTCCCTTTAATATAACCCATATGCCCCATATCTTACATATCATGCACATCATGACTTAATTCACATTCTTATCACTTTTCACATGTTACATATAACATATATTCATAATCCTAGTAGGAGAAGGAAACGATTTGAGTACTTTGTACCATAACATGGTACCTTAGCCATATTCACATTCTTATAAACATGCTCATATTAAATTTAGCCATAATTCTTATTAAAAGATAGTGTGGGGTACACACCTGATTCGCTTAACGATTTCACTTGAAATCTCGAACTCCGATCTTAGATCTTTAACTCCCTACATTCGGCCTATATTAAATATTTAATGAAAAACTCATTCGGCCATAAAACCAAATCCTAGTAGGATTTGTGTACTAAAACTTACCTTAATATCGATTTGCTTATTACTCAAATCCCGAAAACTTTTTTATTCTTCTCCTTATATTCGGCCAAACACTGGATCTCTACATAGGTTAGTTTCGGCTTTTTAACAATTATGAAATAGATCTAGATATCCAAAATAGGCCTTGGCCGAACATACCTATGTGCTTACCTTCCAAATCTTAAATCCTAATACACCTTCCATAATTCTACCAAAATCAATAATAGAGATTAGTCCCTAGATTTTCGATAGGTTTAAAATATAAAAGAATTGAAACCAATTTTGGATCTTACCCTTTTAAGAAATTGGCAAGACTTTGTTAAAAGCCCTTAAAGAATCGGCCTTGATGACTAGATGATAAGGTTTGGCTTTTGGGATGTAATGGAGAAGTTGGCTAGGGGTTCTCTTGGGGTATTTGGTTTCCACAAAATAAAGAAAAGAAAACTTGAGAATTTTGGCAATGGTGGACTATAGATTCACTTAACAAATGAAAGAGAAGAGAAGAGAGGAAAGCACTAAGAAATTTGGCAGAGAGAGAGAGGAGAAAGAAAATTGATGAGTAGCCCTATTCTTTCCCTCTTATAGCCAAATTACTACTCGTAATCCCTTACTTGGCCACCACTCTTCTATTTTGATTACTTTATCCTTTGAATTATCATTTTATTAAAAGAATTAATCCAACAATTATCTCCTAAAATAATGATAAATAAATCTATTATTTATCTCCCATTTAGACGAAATTTAAAGAGAATAAAACTCTTCCCTGGGTTCCTTAGTGCACCACTTCCACGCTTTTTGTAGTAAAAACAAAACTCCTTTATTTGCTTCCTATGTGACTCGAATCTAAGCCCAATACCCTTGTATGTGGCATCACCTACCGGCCTCAAGTGATATCTTCGTGCCACTTTTCCAAGCATGTTTGTGTGTCAAATTCCTCCTATTGATTTTCTTAAGGCCACCTTGCCTTAGTTTCTCTTTTAAACTTTAAAACTTGACATTTCCTTACATTTCCGTGTTTCCAAAATGTTCACTTTCCTCTTTAACTTAACATTTCGTGTTTCCAAAATGTTCACTTTCCTCTTTTAACTTAACATTTCCAGGTTTCCAAAATGTTCACTTTCCTCTTTTAACTTAATATTTCCAAGTTTCAAAAAATGTTCATCATACATTCATAATACATAGGACATGCCATTTCGTATAATTAAATCAAAAAATGCATAGGCCCATTTTCAGGATGTTATAGGCAATAAGGAGTAGAGGTGGACGGCATAGGGAGACTGAGGAAGGAGCTTTAGATAGGCTTGGATTCTTTTAAAAATTTGGCTAAAGCTAAGGAGATAAATGTAGATTTATTTCTTTATTTATTTTGAATGGAGGAAGAAGAGATAAAATTGTAGAAAAGCAAGGAAAGGCTAGTGTTTGAATGCTAGCCGAAATTCTTAGCAAGAGTGTACATCTTTTTACTCTACTTTTCTTTCTCATCTCCTCTAGCCGAAATTCCTTCTTCACCTTTTCTCATAGTTTTCTTTCCTAGCCGAAATCTTCTTCCTATATTCATCATAGCCGAAACTCCTAAGCTTCATACTCTCCTTCTCCACATTTTAAAAGGCCGACTCACAATATTATTTTCCTTTTTCCATTGAAGTCAAATCTTCATTATTCTCCTAAGCCATTGCCGAAATTCTTCCACCTCATCTCTTCTCAGTCTTGGCCGAATAGCAACCAAGTTAGAGATCTCTTGTGATCCTTTCTCAAATCGGTTTGGATAGGTAAGTCTGCTATGGCCGAAATCTCTATTATTCCTCCTTATTTCTTCTCTGTCGACTTGTGAGGAACAAAAGCCAAAATTCGGCATTTAATCAACCATCAATTCGGTCCTTTTAGGAATTTTGGGATTCTACTATAGGCTCCTACAAGGGAGGAAACTATTCGAGATTTCATATCTAAGGTAAGTAAGGTTTAAGATTAGGCCAAAGGCCATCTATTATGTTTAAGGTTGGAATTGGATCTAACACATATACCCTATAGGTATTTCGACATCACTTGGAGCAAGGATTGATTTCGGGATTTAGTTAACAAGGTAAGGAAGTGTGACTTTTGGCCTAAGGCCATATTTTGGTTTTAGTGATTGACCGAATTTAACTATAGACATTTAGGGCAATGACAAAGGGTATACAAGGATTTGGATTTCAAATGCAAGGTAAGCCCTAATGTACAATCGGCCAAGGCCTATTTAGGAACTTAAATTTATTTCTTACTTCGGTTAAAAGCCGAACACTAATCTGTGAAGTATCTAGTGCTTGGCCGATTACAAGAAGGAACATAGCAAAGTTTTGGGATTTGATTTTAATCCAATCGGCCACAAGGTAAGTTTTGGTTTCAATAGTCCTTCGGATTTAATTAATTAGCGAATAGGTTTTGCTAATATGTCCAATAATGGTGAATATAGGAACTAAGATCTAAGCGTTAAATCGGGTTTTGGGATTTTCAATAAAGCGATAAATATATCGATGTGTACCCACACTAAACCTTAATAGATTACGGCTTTAATTTAATGCATGTAATAAGAAAATGTGAAAAATATGGCTAAGTTACCATGCGATGGTAATGCAAGTACTGTGTACGCTTTCCCACTCCTACTATGAGTAGGTTATGATCTACTATGGCACATGTGTTAATAGTGATAAGAACGAGAAATAAAGCATGTTTGCATGTTTTGTATGACATGGGCATATGGGTGATATGTAAAGGGGAAGTGAATTGGTGGTTTAATACCCCAATATCTGAATGTGGTGACTTATGTCACAATATCTAAATGTGGTGACTTATGTCACAATATATGAATGTGGTGACTTATGTCACAATATATGAATGTGGTGACTTATGTCACGAAATTATAGGGGCGATGAGCACGTCAACTGCAGCGACTGCCTTCGATGGTGTGTAGCGGATGGAGGGTTGACTTAGTAGTCCCCATGGTGTGACGGTTGGTACGGGTGATGTGTAGCAGATGGATATATAGGCTTGGGTTCAGGATTGCATCATTTTATGCTATATGAATATGTATGATTTGATATGTCATAACTATTGAGACTTAGTGTTGATTGTACACATTGAGTCTGTTTGACTCACCACTTGTGGGAATATTTTCGTGTGATGATCAAGGATGGACCGAGCTCGGTAGGAGCTTAGTGGTGACCATGCCCAGCATTTAATTTTATTAGTTGGACACTTTATGTTATTTAAGTACTTTAAATTTTATTTTGGGTTTTATTTTGATGTAATAAGCCTATAGTATGAACTGTTTATGCATGCAAAATTTAATTATCTAAGTACGACACGATTTTGATAATTCAAAGTTAAAAGTAAATTTTTCTTAAGTATAAATAACAAATTGTTTTTAACACCTAATCGACACGGGTTTTAAAATTCGAACCCAACCCAAATCAACCATTTTCAAAAACACGAAAAATTTTTAGCAAAGTAACAGATAAGATTCGAATGGTTTTCTTAGAAGCATGCCAGATCCGGTCAGGGCTTGTGGGCCAGGTTTGGGGTGTTTCAGCTTGGTATCAGAGCCTAATTTTTAAACTCTCGGCCTTGGGTTTAAGGCCCAAAACATTTTCAAAAGTAAGCCCAAAAGAATTTTGTGAAAAATTTTGTGAAATAAGTAGGTTTTTCTGGCATGGCACCTGAGTCTCCTAATTCAATTTCACCGTAAGTACCCCTATCTATTGTGTGGATTATCATATGAATTGTAGAAGGGTAGAAATGGAACGTAAATTAGTATGATAAGTACTTGAACCATAGGACTAGTTTACCCCAACAATTACATAAAACTTTAACGCACAATTAAACAAACTTGTGTCTAAGTCACGAGCTAGGTGTGGCAACCACAGCGCATGTTCAGGATTGGTTTCAGTGGGAGCTTGGTATTTAAGCAATTCCTAGTGACTCACCTCCTACCCACTTGAATCCTACCCAGTGCGTAGTAATGGTTCACCCTAACCAAGAGGACTCAAACACAAAGCTAAACCCAATAACTAAAACCCGAAAGGGACTAGCCATGTTTTTATAAAAACCCTAGTCTTAAAATCACCAAATTATCCCTTTAAAGTGTAGGAAAACTATTTTGAAAAATTTTCCAAAATATTCTCGATTTACAAAAATGACCCAAATACCCCTGGCTGAAAAAAAAATTTACTAAAATGCCCTTGATTTCCCAAAATTACCATACTACCCCCGATTTCAACAACAATTTTTGATTTTGTACAAATATCCAAAAGCTTTACAAAATATCAAGACACCCTGATTTGGAATTTACGAAATTACCCCTGATTTGCAAAATGACAAATTACCCCTAACTCCGAACAAATGGCCAAAATACCTCAAGAAAGAAAATTACCAAGTGCCTCAAATTAGAAACATTTAAAAATACCTTGTTTTGAAAAGTCATCAGAACCATATTTTGCGAAAAATTACCAAATGACCTCGGTTTGAAAAATTATGAAAATACCTCGCTTTATAAAATTACCATTTTACCCTTAAAATTCCTACCAAGTATTTCAATTTTGTAAAAACACCAAAAATATCTATTTTGCAACAGTTTCCAATACCCTAATTTGAAAAAATTACCAAAATACCCATGTAGGACAAAATTACGTAAATACCCTTGGGTAGTGGAAAACAAAGAACAATCAGTAATTACAACATTTAGTGTAATGGACGCAAGTTCATGTGTGACTAAATGAATGATGTGAGATCAGATGTGTATGAATCGAAGAACTACTTCTTAGAACTATTTAACATAAAACTGTTCGTGTTAAATCAATGGAACAAAACTAATACATAAAATTCTTTAACCGGATAAGCGCTAAGCGGAAGTATGAATTCAAGGGGCGGGTCGAACGCGCGTGGCGATGGAAGAGGCCGAATGACCGTGTTCGAACCCGTTAGATCGAGTTAAGGATCGAGAATGAAATGCCACCACCACCACCACCACCGATGTGGAATATCGTGATCGATGGGGATGACGCAGTGTCGCAGCGATGCTGTGGGTTTTGGAAAGGGTGGCTGGAGCAGGTGGAGGCATGGGAGCTCGAAAGTCGGTACCTGAACGACTCCAAGCCAACAGAGCTGAAGTGTTCCACGGCATATCTGGTGTGGCACCCAGTACCACTGAATATTGGTTGGAGGCGACTGAGCAGATTATGGATGAGCTCGACTTAACTGACGAGGAAAAGTTGAAAGGGTTGGTGTCACTTTTTCGCGATGAGTCATATCAATGGTGGCTCACGGTGCGGGATGGTGCTACAGCTGAGGAACTCACTTGGGAGTATGCCAAGGCGCATACCAGAAGAAGTATGTTGGTACTCATTATATCGATGCTCAGAGGAAGGCATTTCTGGGGCTAGTTCAAGGGAACAAGTCCGTAGCTGAGTATGAAGCTGAATTCCTAAGGTTGAGCCATTATGCTCGAGGAATAGTGGCTACTGAGCATGAACAGTGTGTCCGATTTGAAGACGGACTAAGGGATGACCTGAGGTTATTGATAGCCCCGCAACAGGAGCGGGAGTTTGCTGTGTTGGTGGAAAAGGCTAAGGTAGCCGAGGGTATCAAGGATTCCGTAAGGCAGAACTCCGATCAAATAGGTAGAAGAGAGGCTTTGGATCATCAAGGCCGACTAAGAATGAGCAAAAGAGGCCTAGAGTAGATGGGCCGTGAGGTCAGCAGGCTGCTACTAGAGGGAAATATCGTACTTGTGATCAATGTGGGAAAAAGCACTTAGGCGAATGCTGGAAGAAGACAGGGGGATGTTTCAAGTGTGGGCCAAAGGACCATATGATTAAGGACTGTCCGATGAGACCAGATGGGAATCGACCAGTAGCTCAGAATGTTAATCAGGCTGGTAGAGGTGGACAAAGACCTCGGTGAGGGTCGTGGTCCCAATAATAGAGGAAATGGTGCTTGGCAGAGGATGTGGAACATCAATGAGGTGTTGCTACTATCGAGGTAAGGCGTAGGGTTTGGTTTATGCGACGGTTTGAGGGAGGATGGAGACGACCGGACGTTATAACCGAGACGTTCCTTATTTATGGCAAGCCTTATGTTGCTTTAATTGATGTGGGCTCGACCCATTCTTATGTTGCATGTAGAATAGTTGAAACTCTAGGGATAGCCTCCGAACTACTAGTAAGGAGATGACTGTAGTAAGCCCACTAGGTCAAACTGTAGTGGTGAATAAGATGTTTCGAAGAGTACCTTTGGAACTTTAAGGAGCGATATTTCTTGCTGACTTAATGGAATTACCCTTCGAGAATTCGATCTTATACTTGGTATGGATGGCTAGTAGAGCATTGGGTCAGCATCGATTGTGCAACCAAACGAATGGAATTAAGGACCCCAAGGATGAGGAAGTAGTTATGATAGAGAAAGAAGAAACTACCTATCTAATGTAGTTTCGCTTAAAGGTCGATAAGATGGTTCTAAGGGGTGTAAGGCATTTTTGGCCTTCATTTGTGCTTTGGATGCAAACGAAGGGGGAGTTAGTGGAGTTAGAACTGTAAGGGAGTTTGTGGATGTCTTTCCGAGGAATTACCCAAAATACCCCCGGATAGGGAGGTGGAGTTTGGAATTGACTTGTCGCTGTGCATGCCTCCCGTGTCAATTGCCCCGCATGTAATGGCACCAAAGGAGTTGGTTGAGCTCAAGGCTCAAATCCAAGAATTGCTAGACCGTGGGTTTATTTGACCCAGTGTGTCTCCATGGGGAGCACCGGTCCTGTTCGTGAAGAAGAAGGACGGAACTATGCGTATGTGCATAGATTATCATCAGTTGAACAAGCTGACCATCAAGAACAAGTATCCATTACCAGGAATAGATGACTTGTTCGATCAGCTTAAAGGGGCCGCAGATTTTCGAAGATAGACCTGAGGTCCGAATATCATCAGCTTAAGGTGAAAGAAGTGGATATCCATAAGACGGCTTTTCGAATAATGTATGGGCATTTTGAGTTCGTAGTAATGCTGTTCGGTTTGACAAATGCCCCAGCCGCGTTTATGGACATGATGAACTGGGTTTTCCAACCCTATCTGGATCGGTTCGTTGTTGTGTTCATAGATGACATATTGGTGTATTCGAAGTCTGAAGAGGAGCATGATGAGCATCTCTGGATAGTGTTGTAAGTGTTGAGGAGAAGAAGCTTCACGCCAAATTCAAAGAAGTGTAAATTTTGGCTTAAGGAGTTTCTAGGACATGTGGTATCTGGCAAGGAATAAGGGTGGATCCTAAGATAGAGGCGTTGTTGGATTGGAAACCACCTAAGTCAGTGGCAGAAGTTCAGAGTTTCTTAGGATTAGCAGGCAATTATCGAAGGTTCGTGGAAGGGTTCTCATCGATAGTCGCGCCTCTGACAAAGTTATTAAGGAAGGAAGTGCCTTTCATATGGACTGATAAGCAACAGGAGAGCTTTGAGAAGCTTAAGAAGGTCTTGACCGAAGCTCCAGTTTTGATTCAGCCGGAGGCAGAAAGAACTTCGTGGTGTATTGTGATGCTTCTCATACAGGATTGGGAGGTGTTCTTATGCAAGATGGGAAAGTAGTCGCTTATGCGTCTCGACAACTAAGGCCACACGAGGTTAACTACCCGACGCACGACTTGAAATTGGCGACAGTGGTCTTTGCCCTTAAAGTATGGAGGCATTATCTTTATGGAGAAAAGTCGATGATCTATACAGACTACAAGAGCCTTAAGTACCAACTGACTCAGAAAGAGTTGAATCTAAGACAGCGAAGGTGGGTGGAACTATTGAAGGACTATGATTACTCTATAGAGTACCACTCGGGCAAGGCAAATGTGGTAGCGGATGCCCTAAGCAGAAAGGTTGTGTCAGATCTGAGGGCGATGTTTGCACATCTGAGCTTGTATGATGATGGAAGTCTGTCAGAGAGTTGCAAGTTGCTTCTACATAGTGAATGAGGTGAAAGAGAGACGGTTGGTGGATGAGGATCTGAGTGCTAAGCTGAGACAAGTGCAGAATGGAGAGTTGGAAAATTATGGTGTTAATGACGAGAGAGTATTGTGCTTCAAGGGTAAGGTTTGTATGCTGAAAGATGAAGAACTTAGGCAGAGAATTCTTCGAGAATCGCATAGTAGCCCTTATGCTATGCATCTCGGAGGTAGTAAAATGTATAGAGATCTAAGGGAACAATTTTGGTGGCCTGGTCTTAAGAGGGAAACTACCAAATTTGTAGGGAAATGCTTGACGTGTCAGCAAGTCAAGGCTGAACACCAGGTTCCGTCAGGATTGCTTTAGCCAATACAAATTCCACAGTGGAAGTGGGAGAGAATTACCATGGACTTCGTTAGTGGGCTTCCCCTAACGCCTACTAAGAAGGACTCAGTATGGGTGATAGTGGATCAGCTGACAAAGTCCGCGCATTTTATTCCAGTGTGGGTTGACTACTCCCTACAAAAGTTAGCAAGGTTGTATGTGGTGAGATTGTAAGGTTGCATAGAGTACCGATGTCAATTATCTCGGATAGGGACCCGAGGTTCATGCCTCAATTTTGGAAAGCTCTACATCAGGCTTTAGGCACTAGATTGGATTTCAGTACGGCTTTCCATCCACAAATGGACGGTCGACCGAACGGGTGATCCAAGTGCTAGAGGATATGCTAAGAGGTCGTGTGATAGACTTTAGTGGAAGTTGGGAAGAATATTTGCCTCTAGCAGAATTTGCATACAACAACAGCCTATCGGGCTAGTATTAAAATGGCATCAGACGAGGCATTGTATGGTCGAAGTGTCGGACTCCTACATGTTGGATGTAATAGGAGAACGCCAAATTTTAAATGCGAAAATTATGGCGTAATCCGAGAAGAAGGTTAGTGTAATTCGAGCTCGATTAAAGGAGGCATCTGATAGGTAGAAGTCGTACGCAGATCTTAAACAAAAGGAAATAACGTTTGATGTGGGAGATCAAGTGTTCCTTAAAGTTTCGCCTTGGAAGAAGGTGATGAGATTTGGTCGAAAAGGAAAGCTAAGTCCAAGGTTTATAGGGCCTTATCGAGTAATGAAGCGAGTTGGACCAGTGGCATACCAGTTGGAGTTGCACCAGAATTGAAGCAGATGCATGGCGTATTTCATGTCTCTATGCTACGTCGATATCGATCAGATCCATCTCATATAGTTCCAGTTGAAGAGGTGGAGTTGAGACCAGACCTGTCTTATGAGGAAGAGCCAATTCAGATTTTGGAACGAGATGTGAAGATGCTTCGGAAGAAGTCGGTCCCTTTGGTCAAGGTGTTGTGGCAAAATCATGGATCGGAGGAAGCTTCGTGGGAGTCGGAAGAAGCAATGCGACGCAATACCCCCACCCATTTTAGCCAGGTAATTTCGAGGTCAAAATTATTTTAAGGGGGTAGAACTGTAATATCCTGGATTATGGCTTATGCATAATTGTTTAATTGAATATGAAAGCATGCCTTTGTGTGTATGAATGTGTTTTTATAACCTTAGAATATAGGAGAATGATTTAGAAAATATCTTATTTTCAGTCCAAAAGAGGGAATTAAGCTTGATAGGCCTTAAGAGAAAATGGAGGTGAAACATGACACACAATTGGGCTTGGAAAAGTGGCTTGGAGGCGCCACTTAAGGCCTCTGGGAATGACGCCACCAGAAGAGTAATGGGCCAAGGTTCGAGTCGATAGGAAGCTAAATGAAGCTTTTATTTTTATGCAATAAGGAGTAGAGGTGGATGGCATAGGGAGACTGAGGAAGGAGCTTTAGATAGGCTTGGATTCTTTTAAAAATCCGGCTAAAGCTAAGGAGATAAATGTAGATTTAGTTCTTTATTTATTTTGAATGGAGGAAGAAGAGATAAAATAGTAGAAAAGCAAGGAAAGGCTAGTGTTTGAATGCTAGCCGAAATTCTTAGCAAGATGTCCATCTTTTTACTCTACTTTTCTTTCTCATCTCCTTCTCTAGCCGAAATTCCTTCTTCGCATTTTCTCATAGTTTTCTTTCCTAGCTGAAATCTTCTTCCTATATTCATCATAGCCGAAACTCCTAAGCTTCATACTCTCCTTCTCCACATTTGTAAAAAGTCGACTCACAATATTATTTTCCTTTTTCCATTGAAGTCGAATCTTCATTATTCTCCTAAGCCATTGCCGAAATTCTTCCACCTCATCTCTTCTTAGTCTTGGCCGAATAGCAACCAAGTTAGAGATCTCTTATGATCCTTTCTCAAATCGGTTTGGATAGGTAAGTCTGTTATGGCCGAAATCTCTATTATTCCTCCTTATTTCTTCTCTGTCGACTTGTGAGGAACAAAAGCCAAAATTCAGTATTTAATCAACCATGAAATCGGTCCTTTTAGGAATTTTGGGATTCTACTATAGGCTCCTACAAGGGAGGAAACTATTCGGGATTTCAGATCTAAGGTAAGTAAGGTTTAAGAATAGGCCAAAGGCCATCTATTATGTTTAAGGTTGGAATTGGATCTAACACATATACCATATAGGTATTTCGACATCACTTGGAGCAAGGATTGATTTCGGGATTTAGTTAACAAGGTAAGGAAGTGTGACTTTTGGCCTAAGGCCATATTTTGGTTTTAGTGATTGACCGAATTTAACTATGGACATTTAGGGGCAGTCGATAGTGGTATACAAGGATTTCGGGATTTCAAATTGCAAGGTAAGCCCTAATGTACAATCGGCCAAGGCCTATTTAGGAACTTAAATTTATTTCTTACTTCAGTTAAAAGCCAAAACTAACTCAGAAGTGATCTAGTGCTTGGCCGATTACAAGAAGGAACATAGCAAAGTTTCGGGATTTGATCTTTAATCCAATCGGCCACAAGGTAAGTTTTGGTTTCAATAGTCCTTCGGGATTTAATTAATTAGCCGAATAGGTTTTGCTAATATGTCCAATAATGGCGAATATAGGAACTAAGATCTAATGTTAAATCGGTTTTCGGATTTTCAATAAAGCAATAAATATATCGTGTGTACCCACACACTAAACCTTAATAGATTACGGCTTTAATTTAATGCATGTAATAAGAAAAATGTGAAAAATATGGCTAAGTTTGTAACACCCTAAATTAGGGGTTATTTGTAATTTAAATATTTTCCCATGTGTGTGCTTGAAGAATTAAATTCTAGGATTATTTGGCATGTTTTAGGGTCTAAAAATAACCCCGAGCTAGGCCTGACCTAGTATTAAAAATTTCTTTTCAAGTATCTAAAAGGAGGGAGCCAGGTGAGATAGGGCCTAAATAAAATTTTGGGCGAAATATGACACAAAGAAAGGGCCTGGCACAATTGGCTTGGTGCGTCTAAGGGGGTTGCTAAGGAGGAGGTTCGAGTCTCGGCAGAATAAGGGGAAATGTTTTTTTTCCTTTTGGGCATTAAGGTTAAGAAGGTTTTAAAATTTAAATAATGGGGTTTTATGGCATGAAAGTTTGGTGGTGGAGTGGCTTGGGGCGCCACTTAAAGGACCTTGGTGCATGGACTCGGGTTCGAGTCATGGTAGACACAAGGGTTTATTTTTTAGGCTTTACGTTAAAAGGAAAAAGGGCCTGTATGAAGGCTTTATAAATAAATGGTGAGGATATTTGACATGAAAGTCGATTGGAAAAAGTGGCTCTGAGCGTTTAAGGGGTCATGCATGGGGTTCCAAGTTCAACCACGAGCAAAGAACTATTTTTTTATTTTCTTCAAGGTCATGGCGTGAAGATGAGTGAGAGCTAATGGTCTGCTTTTTTTTTGGACTCTTAACTTGATAAGAATGAGCTTAATTTTTGCTCTAGAATTCGGCTGGAAGGGGGAGTATTAGTAGTTTATTATGTTTATTGGAGGAGATTAAGGGATAATTAAGGGATAAATGTGATTTGAAAAGCTGGAAATTTATCACAAAATCAAGGTGCTGGCCGAATATGGGACTCCTTAGGAGGCCATCCATATTCGGTTTTGGGCAGCAAAGAAGTGCCAAAAATTCTGCAAATTGTTCTTTTCTTTCTCTCCATTTAGTTGCAGCCGAATTTCCCTAGCCTCTCTTGCCAAAATTTTTCCAAAAGTTCTCTTCTTCTTTTTCTTCTACTAAGCCGAAACTACCACCACTTCCCCTACATCTTTTCTTTTTCTTTTTCTTTCCTTAGTAGCCGAACCTACCTCCTTCTCTTCTCAAAAATTCCAGCCCTTCAAACTTGAGTTAGCCGAATCTCTTCCATCCCCTTTTTGCCGAAATCTTTCCTCCTTCATTAGAGTTACTTTGGCCGAATAAGCAAGGGAACACAAGTTTCTTTTCGGGATTCTCTTTCAAACATTAGTAAGAGGTATGTCACATGGCCAAATGGTTCTTTT
Organism: Gossypium rotundifolium; assembly: GCA_025506655.1. Classification (NCBI taxonomy): domain Eukaryota; kingdom Viridiplantae; phylum Streptophyta; class Magnoliopsida; order Malvales; family Malvaceae; genus Gossypium; species Gossypium rotundifolium. The sequence goes on from CP106731.1 coordinate 92,263,904, forward strand.
TGAATCTATGATTATGGTTGAATGGTCTATGACTCTTAATAATGTACCTAAATCGTTTGTAGGAAAGCTTTCGGGATTTATTTTTCCAAAGGTGAGTTGGTAAGCACTTTCGGCCAAGGGCCCTTGATAAAAGTTTATTGTTTAAATACCGAACTAATGTGTGTGCCATGGATTTAGGGGCTAATTAAGGCTTCGGGATTTGTTTGGAAATCAAATCTGTTCAAGGGTTAAGATCTAGCATTGTAGATCGGATCTTCGGGATCTAGGAATTTCGGTAGTGTCAGGTGTGTAACAATTCACTACACACTTTATTAATAACATGACTATTTTGTTGCCTTGTTGATAAATATGATAGTGATCTATGATATATGCTTGTGGGCTTAAGCATGAACTCCGGGTAAGGCCCCTAACTTGTGATCTTTGATATATGTTCTTGCATGCCATCAGATGCTGTTAAATGCCATGCCTAAATACATGATTAAATGATATGTTGTACATAAAGCATGATGATGGTGGGATTAATGAAAGGAGGGGAATGATTGTATGGACTGTCGCCAGTGGTTTTGACCACAAGATGGGTTGGCCCCATCAGATTATTTGTGACCTATGGTCATCAGTGGTTTTGACCACAAGATGGGTTGGCCCCATCGATTATTTGTAATCTATGGTCATCGTGGTTTTGACCACACCGATTGATAAATTACGACTAAGTCCCAAAGTGGTTTGGTACCACCATGGTTTTGACCACACTTGATATATTGTGACCTATGGTCATCAATGGTTTTGACCACACGATGGGTTGGCCCCATCATTTAATTTGTGACTCTAAGTCATCGTGGTTTTGACCACACGGGTAGTTATGGAGTATGGATGGTTAGGTTGGGTTGCATATTTGCATGTTAATTAATATCTTGTGTATGAGTGCTTTACTGTGTGGGGATTACACATCGAGTCTTGGTGACTCACCCCTTCCTTAACATTTTGCGATAAGTAGAACGCGGAGATGGAGCCGGAGAGGACTCGAGGCTACCATGCTTGTCAAGGATTTAATTTCATTTTATTAAAGTTATTATTATTTATTTTCTAAGTTTTCATTTTGGGTTTGTAATAAGGCCGATAATTATTGTTTAGATGTTTATTTTATTGCTTTATTTTATTCATGTGATATTACCAATGGAATTTGATAAATATAAATTGAACCGGTTAAAAGCAACTTTTTCAACTAAGTAACTGCTACAAGTTTTTTTTTTAGATGTTACCATCGGGTAACACAAATAAACCAAGCAAATTGTAACTTAAACGATTTTAAATTTTACATGATCAAATGTTTTCAAAAGGGTTTATCAACCCAACTGTAATTATAAAAAGCCCAACTAAGTTTTCAAACATAATTTTTATACCTTAGCCCAATCTTATCAAGTTTTCACCAGATTTTCAAAATGACTCAAATTATTTTACTCCGTGGCATACCGGATCCGGTCAGGACTCATGGGACGGGTTTGGGGTGTTACATTTTGGTATCGTGAGTCTTGTTCAAAACTCTCTACTGGGGGGCCAAGGCCCAAAATGTTTAGTTTTGTTAGTAGGCCTTATTATGATGTTTTGAGAAATTGTTTTGGTTTGAACAAAGATGGCACCGAGTCTCCAAGACCTATCCGCCGAGGTAAGTACTTCTATCCACTTTTGTGAATTTTTGATGAGGGGTAGAAGGGAAAATTGGGAACGTAGACTATTAGAATAGAAATTGTTGAACCTTGGGCTAGCATACCTCAACTATGCATAAGATTTAATAATTACCTAAACAACCCCGTGAGTTGTCACTAAGCAAAGGATGTGGCAATCAAGTATAATGCATGTCTAGGATTAGATTCGGTGGGGCCTCGGTATTTAAGCAGCCCTCGTGACTCACCTCCTACTCACTCGAATCCTACACAGTGCGTAGTGATTGTTCATCTTGGTGAGACGACACACTCATAGGTTAAACTTGATAGCTAAAACCCAAAGGGATTAGCATGCTTTGTTTTGAAGTAATTAAAACCTTGTTATTAAAAAATGACCAAAATACCCCTCTGTTTGAAAAATGACCAAAATACCCCTGGCTTGCAAACTACCAAAATACCCTCCGAATAAAAAAAATTCAAATAGAAATTTCCAAAATATCCTTCTTTTGTGAAATCACTTAGAACCCAATTTTTGGAAATCATTTTGTGAAAATTCCCTGATTATGTGAGAAATTACTAAAATACCCTTAGGGGTAAAATTACGAAAACACTCCTGATTTATGATATTTCCAAAATACCCATAGTTACAATCAAAATTTCCATTATAAAGTGCCCAAAAACCTTAAATTGCAAAAATATCATGATTTTAGAAAATTACAAAATTGCCCCTAACCAACAAAATTACCAAAATGACCCTGATTTTCAAAATCTTTGCAACACCATCAACTTGAAAAATAAATTTTTAAAAAGAACCCCCAAAGTTTTACAACTTTTGAAATATCTTTGATTTATTAAATTTTACAAATTCACCCTGATTTGTGAAAAAATTACCAAAATGCCCCTGAACTTCAAAATCACCAAAATATCCCCGAATTTCAAAATTTTTCAGAATACCCCGGGAATTTAAGAGTTCCAAAATACTTTTTGACAAAATCATCCGAGAACCTATATTTTTGAAAAATTACAAAAATACCCCTGTAGGACAAATTACGAAAATACCCCCGGGTAGTGGAAAAACGATCACCATGAAAACTACAACGTCTCTTTGGATGAATGAATGGAAAACTGTGTGCATGTGTGATTACGAAAGAACCACTCCTAAACTCTTATCATAAAATTCCTTCGCGGATAGTCAAGTGAAATACTAATGCATAAAATTCTTAAGCAGATAAACGAATCGATAGAATGAGTTCAAGAGGTCGTGGACGCCCGCCAGTGGCCGTGGTAGGGGTAGGATGGCCTTGTCCGAGCCGCCAGGTCCGCATATGGGTTTGAAAATGAGATGCGAATTTGCTTGCCAGTGAAAACCGAATTTCAAGATTAGACGGTCGAATGATGTCGATCTCGTCAGATTACGGTGTTGAACAGGTTGTCGAGGCGAACACAAAAGGAGAGCTCAGAATTTGTGGTTGAACGACTCGCCAATGAGCGGAAGTATTCGAGGGTTTTGAGTGGCACCTAGTGCGCGAGTATTGGTTGGAATCCACTGAAAGGATTATGGGTGATTTGGATTTCACCGCTGAGGAGAAGTTGAAGGGCATAATATCTTTGCTTCGAGATGAGTCATATCAGTGGTGGCTCACCGTAAGGGATGGAACGGTGGTGGAAAATTTTACTTGGGAATTTTTCAGGGATGCCTACCAAAAGAAGTATATCGGAACCAGTTACGTGGATGCACAGCGAAAGGCTTTCTTGAACTTGGTTCAAGGCAATAAGACGGTGGCAGAGTATAAGGCCGAATTTCTCTGGTTGAGTAGGTATGCTCGTGGAATTGTGGGTACTGAGCATGAACGCTGTGTGAGATTCAAGATGGGCTTAAAGATGAGTCGAGGATGATGATAGCTCCACAACAGAACGGAGTTCGCTATCCTAGTGGAGAAATCAAGGTTGTCAAGGAGTAAGACAATCGGTTAGACGAAATTAAGATAGAAATTAGAATAAGAGGAGCTCTGAACCTTTAAGGTTCTCGCAATGAGCGTAAGAGGACGAGGTTTGATGGGTCTGATCAAGTCGCTAGCTCTTCGCCGCTAATCCTCAATGGCCACCACGGTTGTGCTCGGTGTGGCAAGTCTCACACGAGGAATGTTGGAATGGTAATCGGGATGCTTCGAGTGTGGGTCCTTGGAGCATCGAAGTTAGAGACTGCTCAAAAAGGCGCCTAGACCGAGATCGAGGGTCGGGATCGTGCACCAAACAGCGAGGGATAACCAACAACCACAGAGGGTCGAGGAGTAGCTAGGGTAATGAAAATGGTAATCAAGCGTGGCCGAGGTGTCAAGGTGCTTGGCGAGGCAACCAAGGTTGGTTTATGCAATTGGTCATCGAGGAGGAAGATGTGCCGATGTAACAACGGGTATGCTCCTCATTTCTGGAGTACCCTTAATTGCTTGATTATTGTAGAGTTTTCTTGTTTTAATAGGGAAGTGCCTGAAACCTTGGTTGTGAACTTAGAAAGTGTGCTTAGGAAGTAAAATAGTTTTATTAAGATCAGAGTGCGCAGCATAAGTGTAGTACGGTGAGCTAAGATGTACGACTATTCGTTAGTAAGTAATTTCGAGGACGAAATTATTTTAAGGGGGTAGAACTGTAACACCCTAAATTAGGGGTTATTTGTAATTTAAATATTTTCCCATGTGTGTGCTTGAAGAATTAAATTCTAGGATTATTTGGCATGTTTTAGGGTCTAAAAATAACCCCGAGCTAGGCCTGACCTAGTATTAAAAATTTCTTTTCAAGTATCTAAAAGGAGGGAGCTAGGTGAGATAGGGCCTAAATAAAATTTTGGGCGAAATATGACACAAAGAAAGGGCTTGGCACAATTGGCTTGGTGCATTTAAGGGGGTTGCTAAGGAGGAGGTTCGAGTCTCGGCAGTAACAAGGGGGAAATGTTTTTTTTTTCCTTTTGGGCGTTAAGGTTAAGAAGGTTTTAAAATTTAAATAATGGGGTTTTATGGCATGAAAGTCGGGCTGGTGGAGTGGCTTGGGGCGCCACTTAAAGGACCTTGGTGCATGGACTCGGGTTCGAGTCATGGTAGACACAAGGGGTTTATTTTTTTAGGCTTTGGCATTAAAAGGAAAAAGGGCCCAGGTATGAAGGCTTTATAAATAAATGGTGAGGATATTTGACATGAAAGTCGATTGGGAAAAGTGGCCCGAGCGTTTAAGGGGAGTCATGCATGGGGTTCCAAGTTTGAACCACATGAGCAAAGAATCGCTTTTTTTATTTTCTTCAAGGCTGGCGTGAAGATGAGTGAGAGCTAATGGTCTGTTTTTTTTTTGGACTCTTAACTTGATAAGAATGAGCTTAATTTTTGCTCTAAAATTCGGCTGGAAGGGAGAGTATTAGTAGTTTATTATGTTTATTAGAGGAGATTAAGGGATATTTAAGGGATAAATGCGATTTGAAAAGCTGGAAATTTATCACAAAATCAAGGTGCTGGCCGAATATGGGACTCCTTGGGAGGCCATCCATATTCGGTTTTGGGCAGCAAAGAAGTGCCAAAAATTCTGCAAATTGTTCTTTTCTTTCTCTCCATTTAGTTGTCAAATTTCCCTAGCCTCTCTTGCCAAAATTTTTCCAAAAGTTCTCTTCTTCTTTTTCTTCTACTAAGTCAAACTACCACCACTTCCCTACATCTTTTCTTTTTCTTTTCTTTCCTTAGTAGTTAACCTACCTCCTTCCCTTCTCAAAATTCTAGCCCTTCAAACTTGAGTTAGTCAATCTCTTCCATCCCTTTTTTCAAATCTTTCCTCCTTCATTAGAGTTACTTTGGCCGAATAAGCAAGGAACACAAGTTTCTTTTCGGATTCTCTTTCAAACATTAGTAAGAGGTATGTGACATGGCCGAATGGTTCTTTTTGAATCTATGATTATGGTCGAATGGTCTATGACTCTTAATGATGTACCTAAATCGTTTGTAGGAAAGCTTTCGGGATTTATTTTTCCAGAGGTGAGTTGGTAAGCACTTTCGGCCAAGGGCCCTTGATAAAATTTTATTGTTTAAATGCCGAACTAATGTGTGTACCATGGATTTAGGGGCTAATTAAGGCTTCGGGATTTGTTTGGAAATCAAATCTGTTCAAGGGTCAAGATCTAGCGTTGTAGATCGGATCTTCGGGATCTAGGAATTTTGGTAGTGTCAGGTGTGTAACAATTCACTACACACTTTATTAATAACATGACTATTTTGTTGCCTTGTTGATAAATATGATAGTGATCTATGATATATGCTTGTGGGCTTAAGCATGAACTCCGGGTAAGTCCCCTAACTTGTGATCTTTGATATATGTTCTTGCATGCCATCACATGCTGTTAAATGCCATGCCTAAATACATGATTAAATGATATGTTGTACATAAAGCATGATGATGGTGGGATTAATGAAAGGAGGGGGATGATTGTATGGACTGTCGCCAGTGGTTTTGACCATAAGATTGGTTGGCCCCATCAGATTATTTGTGACCTATGGTCATCAGTGGTTTTGACCACAAGATAGGTTGGCCCCATCAGATTATTTGTGACCTATGGTCATCAGTGGTTTTGACCACACCGATTGATAAATTGCGACTAAGTCCCAGTGGTTTGGTACCACCAGTGGTTTTGACCACACTTGATAAATTGTGACCTATGGTCATCAGTGGTTTTGACCACACGATGGGTTGGCCCCATCATTTAATTTGTGACTCTAAGTCATCAGTGGTTTTGACCACACGGGGTAGTTATGGAGTATGGATGGTTAGGTTGGGTTGCATATTTGCATGTTAATTAATATCTTGTGTATGAGTGCTTTACCGGGTGGGGGATTACACACTGAGTCTTGGTGACTCACCCCCTTTCCCTTAACATTTTGCAGATGAGTAGAACGCGGAGATGGAGCCGGAGAGGACTCGAGGCGGCCATGCTTGTTGAAGGATTTAATTTCATTTTATTAAAGTTATTATTATTTATTTTCTAAGTTTTCATTTTGGGTTTGTAATAAGGCTGATAATTATTGTTTAGATGTTTATTTTATTGCTTTATTTTATTCATGTGATATTACCAATGGAATTTGATAAATATAAATTGAACCGGTTAAAAGCAACTTTTTCAACTAAGTAACTGCTACGAGTTTAGTTTTTTTTTTTAGATGTTACCATCGGGTAACACAAATAAACCAAGCAAATTGTAACTTACACGATTTTAAATTTTACATGATCAAATGTTTTCAAAAGGGTTTATCAACCCAACTGTAATTATAAAAAGCCCAACTAAGTTTTCAAACACAATTTTTATACCTTAGCCCAATCTTATCAAGTTTTCACCAGATTTTCAAAATGACTCAAATTATTTTACTCCGTGACATACCGGATCCGGTCAGGACTCATGGGCCGGGTTTGCGGTGTTACAAAGTTACCATGCGATGGTACGAAGTACTCAGGTATGTTTTCTCACTCCTACTATGAGTAGGTTATGATCTATTATGGCACATGTGTTAATAGTGATAAGAACGAGAAATAAAGCATGTTTGCATGTTTTGTATGACATGGGCATATGGGTGATATGTAAAGGGGAAGTGAATTGGTGGTTTAATACCCCAATATCTGAATGTGGTGACTTATGTCACAATATCTAAATGTGGTGACTTATGTCACAATATATGAATGTGGTGACTTATGTCACAATATATGAATGTGGTGACTTATGTCATGAAATTATAAGGGCGATGAGCACGTCGACTGCAGCGACTGCCTTCAATGGTGTGTAGCGGATGGAGGGTTGACTTAGTAGTCGCCACGGTGTGACGGTTGGTACGGGTGATGTGTAGCGGATGGATATATAGGCTTGGGTTTGGGATTGCATCATTTTATGCTATTTGAATATGTATGATTTGATATGTCATAACTATTGAGACTTAGTGTTGATTGTACACATTGAGTCTGTTTGACTCACCCTTGTGGGAATATTTTTCGGTGATGATCGGTGATGGACCGGCCTGGCAGGAGCTTAGTGGTGACCATGCCCAAGACTAATTTTATTAGTTGGACACTTTATGTTATTTAAGTACTTTAAATTTTATTTTGGGTTTTATTTTGATGTAATAAGCCTATAATATGAACTGTTTATGCATGCAAAATTTAATTATCTAAGTACGACACGATTTTGATAATTCAAAGTTAAAAGTAAATTTTTCTTAAGTATAAATAACAAATTGTTTTTAACACCTAATCGACACGGGTTTTAAAATTCGAGCCCAACCCAAATCAACCATTTTCAAAAACACAAAAAAATTTTAGCAAAGTAACAGATAAGATTCGAATGGTTTTCTTAGAAGCATGCCAGATCCGGTCAGGGCTTGTGGGCCGGGTTTGGGGTGTTTCATGACATACCTCCTGAGTGGATGATGGACTATTTATGCATGACTCGTATACTTTAATAGAAGTAACCGCCTATCTTTGAATATATAAGGAACCGAGAGCTAGTGTGTAACACCTCGTCGACCCAATCGTCGGGTCTGAGCTACAAGATGTTACAGTTGCTAACGGAATAATTAAAGACATTTAATGAATAAAACGATTCGAAACCCAATAATTTAAATCATTTAAATCATTCAGTGCAAATTAAAGCTGACCCAGGATTGAATAAGGACCAAACTGCAAAGAATTCAAAATTTCAAAACAAAATTGCAACATGACTTCCTCCACATCATGAAGTCACCAAAATAGTTTGTCACATCACGTCATCGAACCACTTGATGTCAGGACATCACAAACTGTTGGTCGTCGTCACAACGAGGGGAGTTCAAAGTCAGGACGATGAATCTATTTGGTGTAAAAATAGGCCATTTGGTTTTTGTTTTGAAACCAACTCCCAAAGGTAGTTAAAAGAGTCCAATTAGAAACATTTAAACCTACTCAAAACGTCCTAAAACCATGCCCAAATATATCATACATCATCTGTAACACCCCTAACCCGAAACCGTCGCCAGAATAGGGTTAAGAGGCAGTACCGAACAATTGGAACATTTCATATCCATTTCGCGACACCAAGTCAATTATCATTCAATCATATTCAAACATGATCATATAGTCCCTTAATGAGGTCATCAAGACCTTAAACATGCTTTAGAATAGGGTCGGGACTAAACCAAACAATTACGAAAATTTTTTAAATTCAAACATTTTTCTAAGTTATAGAGGTCACACGCCCGTGTGGGTAGGCCGTGTAAGGCCCATGTGTCCAAGCCGTGGAAAAATAGGGCATACCTACTGACTTGACCACACGGCTTGAGACACGCCCATGTGCCTCACCCGTGGTCGAGCCTGACTTGCACCACACGGCCAGTCACATGCCAGTGTGTCCAGCCCGTGGTCGAGCCTGACTTGTTTCACTTAGCAAACTTAAACAACAAGGTCGAGCCACACGCCCGTGTGCTCAACCGTGTGGGTAATTATATGCCATTTTCAAAGCCAAGTTTGCCTTCCACACCTTGAATCACCTATAAGCTTCAAATCTCAAAAATTTATACTTTAATTGGCAACCAATTCGTACTAATATATGCACCAATTAATCATCACCTATATCATCAATTTCCATACTAAATTCCTACTCAAACAAATCCATCCAAAACATCATCTTCACAACTCAAATCACATAGTCAAGCATCATGTAATTCATACTACAAGTTTATATTTTATCCATCATTCTCATCAACCAACTCAAGCGTAAAACATACCATTTTCATTCTCACTCATTCATACCTTATTCATCATTTTTACAACCTAGAAATATGCATCAACATCATTCAACTTCCAAACCATGTCACATACCATATACCAAACATTTCAAAACATATCATAACTTCTAGCCTATACATGCCATATACCAACTATATACATCTCTCAGAAATACCAAAATAGATATGTCGATAGTGTGATAGAGCCACTGACAATCCCTGGATCCAAGCTAGCTTTACTGACACTGTAAAACAGAGAAACAGTTTACACAATAAGCTCAAAATCTTAGTAAGTTCATAACATAATACATTCAAATTATCAAATCCAATATATTATACAACAAATCCATCATTTAGATCATTTCTCAATTAACCATACCATACCATCCATAGCAAAAATACTCACTCAACCATTTATAATTCTATACACAAGTACTTCAACCACAAAGGTTCAATACATACCTTAGCCAACACATAGTTATTCACTAACCATACTAATTCATGCTCAATGTTGCATTTTCGATCAATCTTTGCTTTTCATTAAATTTAATCGCACACTTAGTGCCAATTTCGTAGCCAAAGCATATTTGTCATCGCACACTTAGTGCCTCAACATAAACCGAACTCAATTTGAATAGCACACACAGTGCCAATCAGTAAAGCCGTAGCTTTCATTACTTCGCACACACAGTGGTATTCAATTCTATCTCGATTTCAATTTCGCACACTTAGTGCCATATTTCACAATCTCATATATAACATTTCTAATTCAATACTTATACATTCATTCAATTCACATCACATAGATATAGTTTAACAAATAGTATTATATCCGAACTTACGTCGGATGTTGAAATATCGAAACTAGCCGTTTAATCGAGTACTTTATCTTTGCCTCGATCTCGATCCGAATCCATCCTTTCTTAGTCTATACACATTCAAATTTAGCTCATTCAATCACCAATTCATTCAATTTAGTCAAAACACACATCATTAGGGCATTTTATAAAATAGCCCTCATATTTTCACATTTCGACACTTTAGTCCCTATTTCATAAAATCATCAAATACACAAAATTTTACTTCACCCATGCCTAGCCGAATTCTCTCTATGTTCATACAAATCCACACATTTCATTTATTTCACATTTTAGTCCTCCTATTTCTCATTTTCAAAATTAATCCCAAATTACTCAATTTCACTAAAAATTCAAAAATAAAATATGTTAATCTTTCACCTATCTTTCATTTTTCATCATCAACCATCACAAAGCTCATCATCAATGGCATATCTCAAAACCACCATCAATTTCTAAAATTTAAGCATGGGTTTGATAGTACACTAAGCAACGATCACAAAAACATAGAAATTATCAAAAACCGAACAAAACTCTTACCTTAATTAAGCTCCAAACTAGCTGAACCCTAGTGTTCTTTTTCTTTTATTTTATTTTCTATTTTCGGCACCAAGATGAACAAAGATGGCCACTTTCATGCTTTGGTTTCATTAAATTATCATTTTAATTATTCATTTCCATAATTGCCCTTAGTAGACATTACATATCCTTTAAAAATTTAAGTCCACTACCGTCCATGCTTTAATAAAATGGCCTAATTTCATTTTAAGGCCTTTATATTCAAAAGCCAACTCAAATAAGCACATTAACAATTAGCACACAGCTTTTGCATTTTACGCGATTAAGTCCTTTTTCATAATTAGACACACAATCGATAAAATTTTCACACAGAACTTTCACTCATGCTCAATCACGTATTATAAACACAAAAAATAATATTAAAATATTTTTTCAACCTCAGATTTGTGGTCTCAAAACCACTATTCCGACTAGGGTCTAAATCGGGCTGTTACAACTCTCCCCCTTAGGGATTTTCGTCCCTGAAAATCTTACCAGGGTGTAGGTTCGAATATTGCTGTCTCATAGCATCTTCAGGCTCCCACATAGCCTCTTCAACTCCTTGTTTATGCCACAACACTTTCGCCAACGGTATTCTTTTGTTTCTCAACTTTTGATCTCCCGTGCCATAATTTGAATCGGTTCTTCACTATATGACAAATCTGACTGAATCTTAACCTCAGTAGGAGCAATTACATGCGACGGATTAGATCTATATCGTCGAAGCATTGATACATGAAATACATTATGAATTTTCTCTAATTCAGGTGGCAACAGCAATCTATAAGCAACCGGTCCAACCCGTTCAATGATCTCATACGGCACGATAAACCTCGAACTTAGCTTGCCTTTTTGGCCAAATCGAAGTATTTTTTTCCACGAAGACACTTTCAAAAATACTTTGTCACCAACTTCAAATTCGATATCTTTTCGTTTCAAATCTACATAGGATTTTTGACGATCTGAAGCCGCTTTCAAACTGTCACGAATCACTTTCAGTTTCTACTCGGTCTCTTTTATCAAATCAATCTCGTGAATCTTATTCTCACTCAGCTCAGTCCAATATAATGGAGTTCGACGTTCTATACCATAAAGAGCCTCATATGGTGCCATTTTAATACTAGATTGAAAACTGTTATTGTATGCGAATTCAATCAACGGTAAATGTTTTTCCCACGTACTTTCAAATTCAAGAATGCAGCATCGTAACGTATCTTCAAGAATCTGAATGATTGGCTTAGATTTTCCATCCGTTTGTGGATGAAATGCAGTACTAAAATGTAGCTTCGTGCCTAAAGCCTCTTGCAGCTTCTTCTAAAATCGCGAGGTAAATCTCGGATCTCTGTCAGATATAATGGATAATGGCACCCCGTGTAATTTCACAATTTCAGCAATATATAATTCAGCTAACTAGTGAATAATCTGTTCTTACTGGAACAAAATGAGCTGATTTCGTCAATCTATCATCTATCACCCAAATTGCATCTTTCTTTCTCGGAGATAAAGGTAATCGCGACACAAAGTCCATCGTGATTCTCTCCCATTTCCAATTAGAAATCATAATTGGTTGTAATAAACCGGATGGAACCTGATGTTAAGCTTTAACTTGCTGACAAACTAAACATCTCGACACAAAGCCAGAGATATCTCTTTTCATACCATGCCACCAATAGAACTATTTTAGATCATTATACATTTTAGTACTCCCCGGATGAACAGCTAATCGGCTACTGTGAGCTTCATTCAAAATCGTCTGAATTAACTCTGAATTTCTCGGAACACAAACCTGATCTCTAAAGCTCAAACAATCATCACTATCAACTCAAAATTCTGAATCAACATTCAATTCACACTGATCTTGTTTGTCCATCATTTCAACATCACTTTTCTCGGCATCGCAAATCTGGCGTATGAACATCGGTCTCACTTTTAACTCAGCCGAAAATGAATCATCACACAGATCTATCTAGCATTCATTTCCCGTAAAGCACATATAGACTTTCGACTCAAAGTATCTACACCAACATTAGCTTTACCCGAATGATAATCAATCACGAGCTCATAGTCTTTCAGCAATTCTAACCATATTCTCTGTCGCAAATTCAATTCTTTCTGAGTCATCAAGTATTTCAAACTCTTATGATCAGTAAAAACATGACATTTCTCACCAAATAAGTAGTGACGCCAAATATTCAATGTAAATACAATCAGAGAAAATTCAAGATCATGCATTGGGTAATTCTTTTCATGCAGCTTTAACTGCCTCGAAGTATAAGCAATAACTTTGCCTTCTTGCATCAACACACAGCCCAAGCCATTCAATGATGCATCACTGTAAACTATAAACTCTTTACCCTATTCAGGTTGAACCAACACTGGCGCCTCTGTCAACAATGCTTTCAACTGCTCAAAACTTTACTTCCACTTTTCTGACCATCGAATTTAACATCTTTCTGTAGCAGCTTCATCAACGGAGTCACAATCATCGAGAAACTTTCACAAAACGTCTATAATTTCTCGCTAGTCCTAGAAAACTATGGATTTCTAACACATTTCTCGGAGGTTTCTATTCTAGAATGGCTGAGATCTTACTCAGACCAACTCGTATTCCCACAGCTGATACAATGTGTCCCAGAAGACCAACTTCACATAACCAGAATTGACATTTCTAAACTTTGCATACAATTGTTTCTCATGAAGAGTCTAAAGCATGATTCTCAAATATTCGGCATGTTGCATCTCATCACATGAATAAATCAAAATATCGTCAATGAACACCACCACAAAGCAATCTAAGTACAGTCTGAATATTCGATTCATCATATCCATAAATACTGCGGGAGCGTTCGTTAGTCCAAAAGGCATAACTAAGAATTCATAATGTCTGTACCTCGTTTTGAAAGCAGTTTTCGGCACATCTGATTCTTTAACTCTCAACTGATAATAGCCCGATCTCAAATCTATTTTTAAAAAACACTGTAGCTCCTTTTAGCTAACCAAACAAATCATCAATATGAGGCAACAGATATTTATTCTTTATCGTCACCTTGTTCAACTGTCGATAATCAACACACATCATCGTAGTTTCATCTTTCTTTTTCACAAACAACACAGGAGCACCCCACGGTAAGAAACTCGGTCGTGCAAATCCTCTATCATTCAACTCTTGCAACTGAGACTTTTACTCTTTCAATCCTATTAGTGCCATTCTATATAGAGCTATCGAGATAGGAGTTATTCCCAACACTAATTCAATACCAAACTCAACTTCTCGTATCGGAGGTAATCTTGGTAGTTCTTTAGGAAATACATCAGGGAATTCACAAACCACAGGCACCAATTCAACTTTTTTTTTCTGTCACTTTTGTATCAATCACATCTGCCAAATAAGCTTTGCAACCCTTTTTCACATAGTTCAAAGCTTTCATCGAAGATATAACAGCTGGCAACCCATTCAAATCACTGGATTCAATGTGTACTATCTCACCATTCTGACTTTTCAAATCAATACTCTTCCATTTGCAATTCACAATAGTATGATGCAAAGTAAGCCAATCCATACCCAAAATGATATCAAATTCATCAAAAGGTAAAAACATCAAATTAGCCAGAAAGCATATATCCCGAAACATCAGAGGGCAGTTCTTGCACACTTTATCCACCAAAACACACTTGCCTAAGGGATTCGATACTCTAATCACAAATTCAATAGACTCAATAGGTAGAGTCTTACTTGATACTAGATTCACACACACATAGGAATGAGTAGAACCTGGATCTATCAATGTAATCACATCAGTATCAAATAGAGTAAAAGTACCAATAATGACGTCTGGAGATGACACTTCTTCTCGTGCACGTATAGCATAGGCTCGAGCAGGTACTCTCGCCTCGGATCTCACAATTGTATCCATAGTCCCTCTATGACTTCCACTCACATTTTCAGTGTTTTTAGGTGGTCAACCCCTAGCCGTTTTGTTACTAGGCCTCACACTCTGAACATTTTCTTCTTCAACTAACTTTGGGAAATCTCGAATGAAGTGATCTCGTGATCCAAATTTGTAGCAAGTTCTATTATTATACTTGCCCTAGCATTCTCCAACATGTCATCTTCCACACTATCTACACTCAGGTTTGTTGCTTTTAACACTACTAACACTTGATTCAATTGGAGCTTGAGTTCTCAGACCAACACTTTGTCTCGAACGATCTCTACTCGAATGTCCAAATGATGCATTTGGTCGACTGCTCACATCTTTAAATCTCTTCAATGAAGTTTTAGAAGACTTACTCATCAATCTTTTTCTTTCATCTCTAGCCTCAGAATCGATTTTTTTCTTTTCTTTACTAAGCTCTTCAGCTTTGCAGGCTCTTTCATCTAACACAACAAATTCATTTAGGTCAAGTATTCCAACCAAAAATTTAATATCTTCATTCAGTCCTTCTATAAAAGTTTGCACATAATAGCTTCAGTCGAAACACATTTCCGTACATACTAGCTCAATCTCACAAATTCTCGTTCATACTCCGTAACTGACATATGGCCCTGTTTTAACTCGAGGAATTCTTTATGTTTCTGATCTATAAATCATTGACTGATATACTTCTTTCAGAATTCAACTTGAAAGAAATCCCAAGTGATTCTCTCTCTCGAAACCATGGATATTAACGTTTTCCACCAATTATAAGCCGTATCTCTCAACAAGGAAACTACACACTTAATGCATTCATCAGATGTCAATGACATCTCATCGAACACTCAGATTGTATTCTCGAGCCAAAACTCAGCCCGCTCAACATCATCATCAGTTGTGGCCCTAAACTCTTCGGCCCCGTACTTTTGAATTTTATCTATAGGGGGCTTATTCAATCATATCGGATCTATAACTTGTGGCACAACCAGTACTTGCGGGGATGGAGGTTATGGAGCAGCTGGATTCATTCGAACGAACTCCAAAAACCACTCATTCATCATTCAGAAGAAGGCTTGCTTAGCCTCTCCTCCCTCACTACTATCATTCGGCCTAGATGTGGCCGGTGCTGTCCCTTGAGCGGGAGCAAGCGTATTACTCTCTATGTAACATCTCGATTTAGGGCCTAGTTGGACTAGTGGTGCGAGACCACAAATCTGAGGTATATGTATAAGTTTTGAGGTTTATGCCATGTTTTCATGTTAGTGTGAAAGTTTTAGGAAGCAATTTTGTTAAATTGCGATTGAATTGTCCAAAAGGACTAAATTGCAAAAGTTGCAAAATGTGATATTCTAAAAGCTATTTGTGTGAAATAGCTTTGGATTACCAATTAGAGATCCTTAAATAGTAATTTTTTTGGACAAAATTGGGCATGAATGGGTTAAATTTTGAAAGTTTGACAAAAGGGTATATTAGTCATTTGCCAATTAAATGATTAAAAAGGGGAAAAGATGATAGAATTTCATTCATCTTCTTCTCCAAGCTGCCAAAAATTTAGATAAGCCATTGTTAGGGCTTTTCAACTTTTCAAGCTAGCTAGTAAGTGTATTCTAGCTCCGTTTTTTATATTCTTCGTATTTTTGAAGTCCTAGTAGCATGAGTAAGCTATTTTTAGCTATATGTTGAGCTAAGATGGATGTTCAAAAATGTACCCATGTATGACATGCATGTATTTTGATGTTTTATGGAAGAACATGAAAGCTTGATGTAGTAGAAACATCTTTTGCTAAGTGATTTCCATGAAAAATGCAAGTAAGGACTTGTTTGTGAAAGTTTTGAGTTTGGTCATACATGTGTGATTTAGAAAGATTTGATGATTGCTTTAGTTGAATAAATGGTTTGGTTAAGCATGAAAGACTATAAAGTTGAATGAAAATCATTTTACGAGCCTTGGGCCAAAAGTGTAAATTTGAGAAAGTTTAAGGGTAAAATGGTAATTTTGCTAAAGTATGAGATAATGGTCAATTTAGTCAATGTGTGTATTGAATGAGTTGATTTATCATTATATATCAAGAAAGACGAAGCCCAGATCAAAACCGAGGCAAGAGCAAGGTGGTGGACTAAATTGCACATCTCTATGCTTTTGAGTGCCGAGGTAAGTTTATGCGTAAATAATGCATTCGTACTTACAGTTTGTTGATTCTAGCTAGTGTATAGCATGATTGAGAATGATTGAGAACCGATGTGGTTCAAGTGGAATGAATGTAGTAGATATTGTGAATGGATGAATGGATTACAAGTAGATATGTGAATGTGTAGTAATAATGTTTGATGGTGGGCTAAGTGCGATACCACCTTAATACTTAACAACGGTAGGCTGTGTGCGATACCATAGTTAAGTATATTATTTAGTGGGCTATGTGCGAAACCACTATGAATACCTTTGTTGGTATGCTAAGTTCGATACTACCCTATAAATTGATTGTGGTTGGCTAAGTACGAAATCACCGAGAAATTAGTTGTGTGGATGTATTATTAAGAATAATGGTGTGTTGTATATTGAGTAAATGTGATATTGAGTGCAAGGGTGCATGTCAATGATTATGAGTATGTGACTCATGATGTGTTGGAAATGTGGTAAGAGATAAAAAGAGTAAGCATAATTGTGGATGTGAATTTATTTGGTAGTATAATGTTAATTGTTGTTTAGTTTATACTAGAATGCTTAAATTGTTTATGTGTAAACTTACTAAGCTCAAGGCTTACTCTTTTTCTTTTCCCTTGTCTTATAGAGAAAGAGGGTTAAATCAAGATACATGGATTAATCGGAAGATCGCCCACACTATCAGCTTACTCTGGTACAGTAGACTTGATGTTTTGTATATGGCATGTACAGAGGCTAGACAAGTTAGTAAATTTTGTTGTAAATGGCTAAGATGTGTTCGCCTTTAGATGGATAATCTATTTTTTATAATGTCATAGTTGTTGGTTATTTTATTATATGAAAAGATGTAGTTATCCATGTGAGTTTGTGTTTCAATATGAGTTGATTATAGATGAATTAGATGAGTGAATGTTGTGTATGATTGGGGAGTGAGAAGAACTTGGCAAATAGCTTTGTTCTTATCCATGTGGATAGGCACACGGGCATGTGTCTAGGCCATGTGTGACACACGGCTAGCCTACGGGCGTGTGCATTGGCCGTGTGCATTGGTCGTGTCTCTTTGACAAATTCAAGCAATATAGGCTATGAGCTAGCCACACGGGTGTGTGTCTAGACTTCAGGCCGTGTGGTGTAGTCAGTGTTCACCATAGGTGGTGAGCACGGGCGTGTGTCCTAGCCGTGGGGCATCGGCAGTATGCTTGGGTTTTCATGCACGAGTGGAGGGCATGGACGTGGGTGACCTCCACGGTCGTGTCTCACCTTACACGGGCGTGTAGTCCCTGTTTATGTGGAGAAATTTTAAAATCATAGAAGTTTTCGATAAGGTCTCGAGAACTCTCGTGTATTTGAGTGAGGTTTCGTAAGTAGAGAATAAGGTTGTTGAGGTGACTTAAGTAAGTAGTCACAATGAGCCTAAGTGGCAATCATATGGTTTTAATTCGGTAATGCCTCGGGCCCGATTCCAGTAGAAATTACGGGTAAGGGGTGTTACACTCTACATCGTCAGCAACTGCTCGATCGGGATCCATTTACTATACGAAAACACATTTTCAACTATCAGGATTCATCACACTATCGTAATTATATATATATGGCATGTATAGCTAGACTCACATGCACTACGTTAGTCCTAGAATCGACTAAACCGTAGCTTTGATACCAATAAAATGTAACACCCCTAACCCGAAATCATCGTCGAAATAGGGTTGAGAGGCATTACCGAAAAATTGGAACATTTCATATCTATTTCGCGACACCAAGTCAATTATCATTCAATCATATTCAAACATGATTATATAGTCCCTTAATGAGGTCATCGAGACCTTAAACATGCTTTAGAATAGGGCGGGACTAAATCGAACAATTACAAAATTTTTTAAATTCAAACACTTTTTTAAGTCACAGAGGTCACACGCCCATGTGGGTAGGCCGTGTGCCTCACACGACCTCACACACGCCCATTGGTCCAAGTCGTGGGAAAACATGGCATACCTACTGACTTGACCACACAGCCTGAGACACGCCCGTGTGCCTCACCCGTGGTCGAGCCTGACTTGCACCACACGGCCAGTCACACGCCCATGTGTCCAGCCCATGGTCAAGCCTAACTTGTTTCACTTAGCAAACTTAAACAACACGGTCGAGCCACACGCCCGTGTGCTCAACCGTGTGGGTAATTATAGGCCATTTTCAAAGCCAAGTTTGCCTTCCACACCTTGAATCACCTATAAGCTTCAAATCTCAAAAATTTATACCTTAATTAGCAACCAATTCATACTAATATATGCACCAATTAATCATCACCTATATCATAAATTTCCATACTAAATTCCTACTCAAACAAATCCATCCAAAACATCATCTTCACAACTCAAATCACATAGTCAAGCATCATGTAATTCATACTACAAGTTTATATTTTATCCATCATTCTTATCAACCAACTCAAGCATAAAACATACCATTTTCATTCTCACTCATTCATACCTCATTCATCATTTTTACAACCTAGAAATATGCATCAACATCATTCAACTTCCAAACCATGTTACATAGCATATACCAAACATTTCAAAACATATCATAACTTCTAGCCTATACATGCCATATACCAACTATAGACATCTCTCAAAAGTACCAAAATAGATATGCTGATAGTGTGATAGATCCATTGACGATCCCCGGATCTAAGCTAGCTTTATTGACACTATAAAATAGAGAAACAATTCACACAGTAAGCTCAAAAGCTTAGTAAGTTCGTAACATAATACATTCAAATTATCAAATCCAATATATTATACAACAAATCCATCACTTAGATCATTTCTCAAATAACCATACCATACCATCCATAGCTAAAATACTCACTCAAACATTTATAATTCTATACACAAGTACTTCAACCACAAAGGGTCAATACATACCTTAGCCAACACATAGTTATTCACCAACCATACTAATTCATGCTCGATGTTGCATTTTCGATCAATCTTTGCTTTTCATTAAATTTAATCACACACTTAGTGCCAATTTCGTAGCCGAAGCATATTTGTCATCGCACACTTGGTGCCTCAACATAAACCGAACTCAATTCGGTATCGCACATACAGTGCCAATCAGTAAAGCCATAGCTTTCATTACTTCGCACACACAGTGCTATTCAATTCTATCTCGGTTTCAATTTCGCACACTTAGTGCCACATTTCATAATCTCATATATAACATTTCTAATTCAATACTTATATATTCATTCAATTCACATCACATGGATATAGTTTAACAAATAGTATTATATTCGAACTTACCTCGGATGTTGAAATATCGAAACTAGCCGATTAATCGAGTACTTTATCTTTACCTCGATCTCGATCCAAATCCCTCCTTTCTTGGTCTATACAAATTTAAATTTAGCTCATTAAATCACCAATTCATTCAATTTAGTCCAAACACACATCATTAGGGAATTTTATAAAATAGCCCTCACATTTTCACAATTTGACACTTTAGTCCCTATTTCATAAAATCATCAAATACACAAAATTTTACTTCACCCATGCCTAGTCAAATTCTCTATATGTTCATACAAGTCCATAAATTTCATTTATTTCATATTTTAGTCCTCTTATTTCTCATTTTCACAATTAAGCCTAAATTACTCAATTTCACTAAAAATTCAAAGACAAAATATGTTAATCTTTCACCTATCTTTCATTTTTCATCATCAACCATCACAAAGCTCACATATTCATCAATAGAATACCTCAAAACCACCATCAATTTCTAAAATTTAAGCATGGGTTTGATAGTACACTAAGCAACGATCAAAAAAACATAGAAATTATTAAAATCGAACAAAACTCTTACCTTAATCAAGCTCCAAACTAGCCAAACCCTAGTGTTCTTTTTATTTTATTTTCTTTGCTATTTTAGGCACCAAGATGAACAAAGATGACCACTTTCATGCTTTGGTTTCATTAAATTATCATTTTAATTATTCATTTCCATAATTGCCCTTAGTAAACATTACATATCCTTTAAAAATTTAAGTCCACTACCGTCCATGCTTTAATAAAATGGCTTAATTTCATTTTAAGGCCTTTACATTCAAAAGTCAACTCAAATAAGCACATTAACAATCAGCACACAGATTTTGCATTTTACGCGATTAAGTCTTTTTCATAATTAAACACACAATCGATAAAATTTTTACACTGAACTTTCACTCATGCTCAATCACGTATTATAAACACCAAAAATAATATTAAAATATTTTTTCGACCTCGGATTTGTGGTCTCAAAACCACTGTTCTGACTAGGGTCTAAACCAGGTTGTTATATCATCCTCCTAAACATCTAACCAATATGCCACATTGGCGCTAATACACAACAAGGCCATATGAACCATTACAAGCCACACAAGCTACTTATACCATTCAAACTCAACTCATTTTTATTTTCAATATATATATATATATATATATATATACTATATAACATCCAATCCATGAACATAAGCAAATTGGCATTACCATAAGAGTTCATATTCAACTATGTCTCAAGGATTCTGGAAAGAAGAATGGTAAAGAAGGGTAATCATGCGATGAATGAAGTCCTAGTTGAATCAGTCAATATGTTTCTCGAGGATTCAACTTGGGAGAAGCTACAAGACTTGTAATATCAATATCCTGGTTTTGATCCTTGAGGACAAGGATCCAGTTCGTAGGATGAGCAATTGATACGGACCAAAATAGAAATTCCACTGTTTTTAATTCTGTTTATTTCAGTTATGTTATTTTCTAATTCAATTGTGTTGCTTCCTTTTTAAACGTTGTATTTTACCTTTTCCCTTTAATGATATGGAACGTTTTGGGGGGGTATCAGAGGTACAAGGATCGTTTAATGAAATAGTGTGTTTTGTCCTTTTGTAAGACAACTGTTCTAATCGTTTTCTTTCCTCTTTTTAACCTCCATTCACGCGGAGGAGTTAGTTATGAAATTTGGCATTGGTTTTTCCTATCCATCTTCTTCTCTCTCAATTCTCAATCTCTCTCTCTTTCTCCCTCACTCTTCTCTTTCGTTCCTATTCTATCTGTTTAAGTTCTCCGAGCGGTGACATATTTTTATAATTTTGAAGATTTTTCATAATTTTGAATTTTTATTATTTTTGAATTTTTTAAAATTCTTTCTTTTTAAAAATTTTTATAAAATTTTATAGATTTTAAAAATTTTATTGAAAATATTATAATTTTTATGCTTTTTTTATGCTTTTTTTACTTTTCATTAAATTTGGAACTATTATCATTTTAATAATTTTGTAAAATTTAGATTTTTTATTTTTATCTTATGTTTTTATAAAAATTTGTAGAGTAAATTTTCAATATTTTTAGACCTTTTTAATTTTTTATGGAAGTTTAAATTATTTATTGGTATGGCATATCGATAAAGATGACAAACCCATTTTCTATACTATAAATAGGATTGATTATAATAAATCACACGCTCATATTCTAAAAATACAAAACAAACAAATTTCAGTAGTCAAACTATTCAATATAATGAGGTTAAAAATCCAAGAACTAAAGGTTTCACTTTTTTGTATAGAAAAATGAGGCTTATTAATTGTTATGAATCTAATTCAACAAAATTTCATCCAGTAAAATGAAAAAAATTATAAATCTTTAAAATAATAGATAAGAAAATTTTAAATAAAGCCATTGCAACACTCATCAAAGGAGTCAATTCTTCATCCAGAGGCAATAAAATACTTCTATTGTATATAAGGCAATTCGAGATAAAGTGCAATAACTTTATAGTACTTTTACTTGGATTAGAAAATTCGATCATTGGCTAAGAACTAGATCCAACATACTAGAGGCTGATGAGGCCTTGGCTTAATCCCACCAACTATAGATCTTGTCTAGATTATTATTTTTATTTAAGTCTAAATATATTACAATTTCATATAGATTATGTTATGTAATGTTAACTATTTAAATATGTATTATTTGTAAAAGTTAATTGCATCAAATATCTTCAAACTATAATCTTCATTTTAAATTGATTCTTAAATTTTAAATCATTTTATTTACATTCCTAAACTATTGATATTATATCAATTAGGTTTTTTCGTTGTTAAATCGTTAATCTAATCTGTTAAATAACATATAAGACGTTATTTGACATTTAAAAGGAAAACTATAATGAGAATTAGACAAATAGATGTTTTAAAAATGTTTGTTCCAAGTTTTCAAAACTCGTTTTTTTTTTTTTAGTTTTACATTATTTTTAAAGTTATGTAATAGCATTCTTTTTTTTAAAAAAATTCATTTTAAATTTAGCTGCATAAAATTTTATGTGATATTCAAAATTAAATTAATAATTTTAATAATAAAAGAGCTAATTGATAATTTAAAGAAATAACTATAACATGTTAAAGTTTAAGGTGCAGTTTAAAATAAAAATGATTGTATGTTAAAAAATAAAACAGATGGGAGATGGATTATGTTGGAGAGATAATAGAATTGCAGGTAAGGCATAAATGCAACCAGCAATGTTGGACAGACAATTACGTATAGTATAGGCGTTAAAACATTATAGTTGCTGTCAACACAAATAATCCGAAAATAAGAATATGTTTAATCAAATCATTCATCCATCCCTTCTAAGCAATCAAATTGGAAGAAATCCCTGAATTAATAAATTTCCAACCACCACGTTGTGGGTCTGTCACACCTCAGCTAATCTTCTTACTTCTTCCTCCTGCTGTCATTTTCATATTTTCAAACCCTAATTCAATTGGTCAGCTTGTCACGGTTACGTATCCAAACCATCAAATCAAACCTTCATCTGGAGTACATTTTTTAAATAGGAAAAAGAAAAAGACAGCTACCACATGTGTGGTTGGCACTAACAAATATATCCTACTTTTTTCAATGGAAACTTCACAAAGCCATGTGATGTAAGTATTGACTTTCAAGCTTTTATTCAGACCCACCAAACTGTTTACAAACCTAACTAATGCATAAACTCAAGAAAGAGTTGATAAACTCGAACCTTAATCAGTTGATTCATGCTATCACTCGGTTTTTATCCTTTCTCTACCTCTAGGAAAGAGACCAACCTTCCTCTATCTCCAACCTGCAACTTATTATTATTTTAATAAAGAAATGAATAAAAAATGATTCAACAATAATTATACATTACAATAGAAAAAATGATTAAAAGAACATGATACAATCTTTCTTTCCCTCCCTCTCCTCCCCAAAAACCCTATTTTTCCATCTGTAAATACTCCATCAAACAAAACAAATCATTCGGTTAGCTGTTGAAGAATATAATAAGAAACAACAAGAGTTCTTTTGGCTCATGTTTAGCCCAACAAAGTAAGAGAACAATCCGAATAAATAAACATAATACGACCATAATACACTCCGTTATCGACTCGACAGCAACTCAACCTGACCTTCCGTTTTTGTGTGTGTTTTTTGCCCTCGAAACATTTTTTACAGTACATATCTCTTCAAAATTATGCCACTTATCCCATTTCCATCACCGACCATCAGATGAGCTTAATGTGTCTGAAAATCCCGAGGGTTTTGCAGGGATACTTGATTGGATTTGGGAGTATGATATATCACCATACATTGTTGAAGTACCTTCATCTGCTTGCCATCTTAGTAGAGCCTGAGGAAGGCTCATGTGAAGGTCAATGCCCGAGTTTTCATCATCCTCTTGGGTGGTAGGTTTCCACAGCTCAACAAGGGGCCCCAACACATTTACAGCATGCCCCATGTCAGGTCGCTGATATGGTTCACGAGCTGTGCAGTGTCCTGCCAGTTCAGCCACCTTGAAGATACTTGCCATTGTCTCCTCATCACAGTTGATTGTTTCATCAACCACTTTCGGAATGTTGTCTTTGTTGGTAAGGACCCTGCGAAACCATGTGACCAGATGTGACCTCTCATCGGGTAAGGTCTCGTCTAAAGCTTTTCTGCCAGTTATTATCTCCATCAAGACCACTCCAAATGCATAAACATCCACCTTCGTAGTCACCCTTCCAGTTGCTGTTCAGATTAAAACAGATCTCTATTTAGAAAAATATAATATTTAACCAAACAACAAAAATGACAACGTTATGAAACAGCCAGGCGAAAGGCAATAACAATACCATTCAACCCAAATATCAAACATCAAATATTATAAATGCTAATCAGAAGACAATTGTTTCAGTCAATCATGATTTTTAATCTTTTAACGTAAGAATACCAAATATGGCCTCATAACTTATAAAGTACGCTGTTTAAGCTAGCTTGATAATTCCATGTAGAGCCCCGATCATATTAACAGCTAATATCTTAGCTATTCCGGGGTTGAGACATTAAGGATACATCTAAATTACATTGAAAGGTTTAATTTGCCTAGAGAAAATTATCACAGAATATGTATAACTAAGCAAGTAAGAAGCTCATATAAAATCTTAAAGCATTTGAAGACAAAAATTCACATACCAGCATATTCAGGAGCAAGATATCCAAACGTTCCTGCCAATCTTGTCTCCACAGAGTATTTGCCTTCGGGTGCATTTTTAACCAGTCCAAAATCGGCAACCTTTGCTCTCATGTCATCCCCAAGGAGAATGTTGGAGGGCTTCAAATCTCTGTGAATGAAACTTTGTTGTGCCAAAGAGTGCAAATACTCAACCCCTCGTGCAACATCCAGTGCAATGGTGACTCTCTGCTTCCAGGTGAGCGGAGCATATCCATTTTCCCGCCATTCAAAGAGATGCTGACTTAGGGTACCTTGAGGCATATACTCGTAAACCAAGAGCCTCTCATTACCATTAATACAGTAACCCAAAAGTGCAACCAGATGCCTATGCCTAACTTTTGTAAGCACTGCGATTTCTGCCTGAAACTCATTCATTCCTTTAGTACCAGTCGACACACATTCCATCCTTTTGACAGCAATCTGTGTGCCATCATGCAGTTCCCCTTTATAAACAACCCCGAAACCACCTCTTCCTAAAACATTGGCCTCACTGAAATTATCTGTCACTTGTCTTAGTACTTGTATTGAGATCACTACATTTCCACCCTCAAAAATATGGCGGTCACTACGATCCCCACTGCTTTGGCTTAGCATTTCACTGGGAACTCCCCCATTCCCATTCATTCCGCCACCGTTTGCTGGACTCTTAACCACACCCCTCTCAGCATCACTGCCCTCCACCTTACCAAATTTTCCGTACCTCTTGTTCAAAACATACTTATAAGAAACAAAGCAAACAACAGCAACAAAAATCAATACACCAGCAATAATACCGACAATCATAGCAATCGAATTCTTACTATTGCCACTTTTCAAGTTACCATCCGAACCTCCAGCGGATGCTCCAGATCCTGAATCTCCTCCATCACCAGAACCACCAGATTTTCCAAGTAAACTATTCCCCGAGTACGAGAATTTTACTGAATTCGAAAATTTCGGAATGTCTCCACTAAGATTGTTATTAGACACATCAAGAAGCTGCAAACTAGTCAACTTAGTCAGACTATCAGGAATTGAACCGGTTAATCCGTTACCATTCAGATCCAAGTTCTTCAATGAGGTGAGATTGGCAAAGGCCGGAGAAATCGTCCCGACCAAGTTTTTCTTTTCCAGATTCACTGTAATCACATTCTTTTGTGAATCACAAGAAATAAAGGACCATTCGCAAGCATCATTCCCAGGCCAATTATCAGAAAGAGACACAGGGTACCCAAAACCGCCAGCAATCTCAAGCAATGTAGTAACTTGAGGATTACAAGGATCCCCATTATTATTACAGAAATTGTTGTTTCCATCAACAACTTTTTTCTCAACTGAGGTAGGAAATTCTGGGAAAGGACCCTGCAATTTATTATTAGACAATGAAACATTCTTCAAGTTTGGAAGATCAATGAAAGATTTGGGAACCGGCCCTGTCAACTGATTGTCTCTAAGCTGAAGATCGAAAATATCCAAACATTTAGACAAATCTGGGATCGGACCCGTAAACAAGTTTTTCTGAAGCCAAACCTGAGACAACTGTATCATGTTGGATAAAACTTGTAAAGTACCAGTGAACCCAACATCCTGATTGTTGATCCAAAGATTCAGAACCATTGAACCACCGAGAGAAGCCGGTAATGTGCCGCTCAAATTGTTGTAAGACAACCTTATACTTTTCAAGCTGTCCATAGAATCGAATATATCAGGCAAGGAACCGAACAAGCTGGTGTTGTCTAGTTGAAGTTCAACAAGTCCCGTCGATTGGGACAAATCTGGGAAAGTCCATGGACTTAAACCGGCATTGTCACTCAAACTCAGCTTTTGCAAGCTGGTTAATCCGGAGAAGGCGTTTGGGGATATGGAGGTGAAGGCGTTGCTGTCAAGGTAAACCTCTTGTAAGCTGGAGAGGTTGGCGAAAGATGGGATGGTCCCGGACAAGGCGTTGCGTTGGAGTGACAAAGTCTGGAGCTCCGACAAGGCAGCGATGTCGGGGGAAAGGGTCCCAGACAGGGATTTGGAAGAGAGGTTGATGGAAGTAACGCTGTTGGATTTGTCGCAATTTATGCCAGGCCACTTGCAGTAGTTGTCTGAAGAAGTGGAAGACCACCCAGTGGGAGGAGGGCGGAAGGATGAAGCTATCTTGAGCATGGTTGCGCCGTCGTCCCCGTCGGCGAGAAGGGAGGAGAAAAGGAGGATGGGAAGGAGGATATGGTGTCGGTTAAGCATTTTTGCTTTTGGATTAGTTTCGGAAACCAAAACAGTTGGATTATCCAACAACGATGGTGTTTGTTGGATTGTTCTTTGAATATGGTTTTTTTTTCTTTTTTTTTTTTTTCCTAACAGTGAAAAGAAAGAACAGTGTTTTAGGGCAAGGGAATACTTGGGGGAAAGACAAAAGAAATAATGAAAGGGAATTTTCTTAGTTGGAATTTTTTAAAAGATAGAATATCTTACCTGTATTTTTTTCCTAATAAAAACTAATATGTAGAGTACTAAAAATAGTTTAAATTTCACATGCATATCTATCAATTTTAAATATGAGCAAAATGGTCCATCTAAAATAAAGTACTTATGTCCTGTACTTTTAAAATGGATAAGAAGAACAATGAAAATAGCGTCAATTATTATCCAATCCAACTCTGAATTTTGAATTTTTTAAATATTATATAATAAAAAAACAAAAAGTCCATACATTATTAAAATTAAAAACTAATAAAATTATAAAAATGTTTTAAAATAGTATATTAAAAATAAAAACAAAGAAATATTACTAAAATACTCCAAAGTTCCGAAAATTAAAAAAAACTTTAAACTAATCTTAAAAATTAATTTAATAAAAACTAAAAAAATTATATACGATTATAGAAAAATTATAAAATTTATATTAATTCACAGATTATGAAATTATAAAAATAAAAATTATCTTAAAAGAAATATAGTTTTAATTTTTTTTTGTAAATAGTATCGCCTAACTTTTAAATTTTAATAAAAAGAGTGAAAATTCTAAAACAAACTATAAGAATTCAAAAGATCATAAAAATCAATATATATATATATATATATATATATATATAATGTTCGAAAAATATCTTCAGAATATGAAAACAAATAAAATAAAAGCTCCAAAGTTTGAAAAATTATAAAAATTTTCCAACAAATATTTTTTCTCAAAATTAAAAGGAAACTTTATATAATATATATGCAGAAAAATATTCTAAACTTTATACAAATTTAAAAGTATAGAAAATAATGAATTTTTGAAATTTTAAAAATAAGATTAATTTTACTGAATATTTATATATTTTTATTTTATAATTTTTTGAAAGAATTTTGGAAAAAATTATTTTATTTTTCAGAAATTTGGTAATTTTAATTATTTTATTATTATTTTATGAGGTTTTGAATGTTGGGCATTATTTTAGAAATTTTAACAATGTTTTATTAAATTATTAAAATTCAAATTTATACAATACTGTTTACAAAAAAATATCAAAATAAATATTTTCTTTTATAGAACTTTTAGTACTTTGTTCATATATTTCGAAAATATAAGTAAAAGATTTTTAGAATTTTTAAATATTTTTAATATTTTTGGGTGTTTATGTGTGTCATTTACATGGGTGAAGTTGTGTATTTATATGAGATGATTACTATTCATAGAAGTTGTGTATTTTATTTCTCACCTTGCAAAGATGTAGAACCCATCATTACTAACTGGTCTTCAAACCTTCGCCTAAATCGCTACAAGTACATACGGGTTATTAAGTACAAGCTTAATAGTGGTTTTGACTTTCCAATTGAGTGGTAGATACCTAGTAAGGGTATGTGTCTAAGGAAGCGAGAAATTATTACAGAAGTAGGTTGGGGACAGTATTATAGACTTCGCAAGGGTCGCGTACTAGATTTGGAGAAAGTGCTAACTATTAGGAACATATTTCAGCACTGACTCTTAAATCTAAGTCTCAATGGATAGAGGTAAGTTAATGTTGATGATGGTGTGCACACAGTTGGATTACTACCCGCACAGTTCGTCTGGCCACATGGTGCTACTGATGAGTTAAGGCTTATATTGTTGAAGAGAAGAGGAACCTAGAAATTATTGTTATAGCTTTTGTAAATTAAAGCCTCATCCATGGTCTTCGAAATCTTCAGGGAATGTAAAAAGTGGTGCAAACCCCCTTATGCTAATTGTTGGTGCTGATATTACACTTGTTGGTGATACAGGCAGAGTTCGCAGTATTGAAGAAAGTTAAAAAGAATCCATAAGCTTATCCAAGAAATCGACAAATACATGGGCGTGCGATCTTTTATGCAAAATGTGTGAGGTGATCCCTCTGGTACTGCTATTGGGGAAGGGAGTGCGAGCAGTAGAAAGAAGCAAAAGACTACTGCGGGAACTGCCAACATCGTACTAAGTAGTAAAGATGAGGGTAGTCCAATAGGAGAGTTTCGTCGAAATAAAAAGAAAGATCGTGTTGGAATATCTAACAACTTAGCCCTTATTACTACAGTTCCTGCCATAATTTCATCTTCTCCCAACTCTCATATTGATCCTCTACCACCACCAAGACTAACAATTGATGATGCCTGTCGTAACCATTTTTGGAAAAAACGGAGGTCGACTTGGATTTTTAAAAAACAAAAATAAAATGGGAGTCGCCACCGATCTTTATTTGGTGTGATTGGATCATCTTTATTTTAAAACGTTTTGGTTTACTAAAATAGTATTTTTGGTCTACGAAGTTTTGAGAAATCGGGTTCGGGAGTCGATTACGTGCGAGGAAGGGTTAGCACCCTCCACGCCCAAACTTGGTACCTAATTGGTTATTTAATGTCTTGAAAATTTAAAAAAGATTTTAAAAATACGATCTCTTTTAAAAAATATCTGAATTTTCTCGAATCGGATATTAAGATTCTCTCGCTCCGAAGGAATAAAATATCACATCCAGCATGTTAGGACACGATAATTTAAATCCTCGACTCCAAGATCATCTCATGATTCCCGAGACTCATGCATTGAAAACATCAAAAGGATATTCGATTATTTGGCCAAGCGAAAAACCGAAACCCAGCACGTTAGGGCACGATTTCTCGGTTTTTCTAAACACAGAATATTGCCTTATTTTAAGAAATCTTTTCCCGAGATAACAAAATGTCACATCCAATATGTTGGGACACATCTCAATTCTCGAGAAATATCATTTGTTTTCATTTCAGCTAAAAAATTTTAACTTTCTTTCTTTGTTCTCTGCAGGTCCAGGGGGAAAGGGGGTGAAGTTTGACCGATCTCCACCATGGGCTCCGTCGTTGGCGCCGCCGTGCACGGCGGTCAGAGCCCCCAAAAAGGTAAAAAAAAATTTACTCCTTTTTTAAAAAATGTTTTCTTTTTATAAAAAAATTTACTCCTTTTTTAAAAAATGTTTTCTTTTTATAACAACAATATAATATATATATTAAAAAAGACGAAAAAGAAAGGAAAAAAACACTTTGAAACAAAAAAAATCACCTCTTTTCTCGTTTTTTTATTTTTATTTCCTCTGTGTTAGTGCTGATTTTGTGTTCTTGAATGTTTAAATCTCTCTGTCTATATTGCTAAAAAAAAGTCCTTTTTGTACTTGATTTTTTTTGTATTCAAAAATTCCCCTCTCGGTTACATTAGATTTTTGGCTTTTATAGCCGATTACAGATGTGTATACTACTGTTCTTGTTTGCCTTTATTGCTGTTGCGTGTTTACCTCTCTTTGCAGGGTATGGACGGTGGCAGAAGCACGTGGGGCGGTGGTTAGAAGGCAGGGCAAGTGGCCCTAGGTGCGGCGCACCTAGGGTTTGTATTTTGTTTTTTTGTTTTTTCTATTTTCTGATTGGGTTTGTAGTGGGCCAAAGTTTAGGTTATTTTGGGTTTAGGCTGATAGGTTTAGTTAGGCCAGGTTTTGGGTTTAATTTGGGCTAATGGTTTTTTTTTTAATTGGGTTAGATTTGGTTTATTGGTGTATAGGTTTATGCTAAAATGGGCCGAGCAATTTTGGGCTTATATAATGCCTTTGGAGTAATTGTTGATTATGGCCCTCCTAGTGGCTCCATGAAAGTCACTACTTTTAGTGGTGAGAGAGGAATATTATTTCTATGGAGTGACCATCTCAGCATGTAAAAGTTTCCCTACAGTCCTAGTGAGGTGAGTAAACAATGGAAAATTTCCATGTCTGAAAAAGCGAATGAGCATATCTGTCCTTCTAGATCTTCCAGTTGTACAAGAAAACCTTCCTTGCAAGAGTTTGTACTTTCCCTCCAAGTTGTCTTAGTTGAAGCTGACATGGTCAGTATGGGGCTCATTGAAGGTATTGGTGAAGCAAAATTGAAAAAGAAAGAAACTAAAAATGTTTATCACTCTACCATAGGGCACTAAAAAGGGCTCACGAATTATATACAAGCTTGGATGAAGAGAACTAGAAATTGTTGGAGCAGAATAGGAGACTACAAAAGTGTCTCACCTTTGCTGAAAAAGAGGTTGAATGTTACATGAGGAGATTGTAAGTAAACAATCCGATAAATGTATTTTGGAAGCAACCATAAAAGTATGGATGAACAACATAAAGTTGCTATATGAAGAAGCTTTGGAGAAGTACAAGAGGGAAACAATGCAAAGCTTCCAAGACTACTTACCTGATTTAAAGTATAACTTCTTATTGCACACTTAAGTAGTTGATAGTCCTTTCAATGCTCATAGGGTAAATTTTGATGCTTTTAGTAATCTCACTAATGCTCAATTGGATTTCGATGTTCACTTCCCTTCTTGAGCAACTTGGGAAGAATTCGTGAAAAATGGAAGAATTCCAGCAGACTTTACTTTCCTGAAGATCCTGCTGAGACTAATATGGCTCCCACAGCTGGATGTGAAGGTGATGGAAATAAAGGAGAAAATGAAGAAAATGATGAAGTGCTCGCCGATCCTCAAGATACCAGCTCTAATTCTTAATTTCCTTATTTTATTGTACTTGTTTCTTTTGAATATGAAATGAAAATTCTTTATTTGTTTTGTATTGAAACGGTGTTATGTTTTAACTGCAAATTTTTTTAAGCAAACTACATAATCAAATTGTTAGCATAAATGAGCTAAGAAATAAAGATTGCAAAATCAACTAACATAGGTTGCGAACTTGAATCAACGAACCTTAATAATATTAGCTATGATCTTAAATCAGCTAGTTCAAATAAAATTGCTCATGGTCTTAAATCAAATGAACTTAGGTTGCGATCTTAAATCAGTGAACTGTTTGGAGTTGCGATCTTAAATAAACTAACTCAAGTGAAATTTTTCATGATATTAAATCAAATGAAATTAGGTTGCGATCTTAAATTAGCTAACCTTAATAATACCAGTCATTATCTTAAATCAGTGAGCTATTCGGATTTGCGATCTTAAATCAACTAACTGAAATAAAATTGTTCATGATCTTAAACCAAATGAACTTAGGTTACGTTATTAAATCAACAAGCTATTCAGAGTTACGATATTAAATCAACTAACTCAAATAAAATTGTTCATGATCTTTAATCAAACAAACTTAGGTTGCGATCTTAAATAAACTAATCTTAATGATATCAGCTGTGATATTAAATTAGTGAGTTGTTCGAAGCGATATTAAATCAGCTAACTCAAATAAAAATTTTCATGATCTTAAATCAAAAGAACATAGGTTGTGATCTTAAATCAGCTAATCTTAATGATATCAGCTGCTATATTAAATCAGCGAGCTATTCGGAGATGCGATCTTAAATCAGTTAACTCAAATAAATTGTTCATTATAGATAAAATAGACAACATTTGCAGATAATGTATCTTTAATGAAAAAAGGATAGATCATTCATACATAAGATTTTATTAAGTGGCATGCATTCCATGTACGTGGTAGCACAGAAATCTCCATCTTTGTTATTTTGTAAACTTCATAACCTATCTTTTCTACCACTTTATAGGGTCCTTCACAATTTGGGGTTATTTTTCCTTGTTACAATGCTAGAAAATTGACCTTGATATTTCTTAAAACAAGATCACCAACTTGAAACTTCTTGTTTTTGACTTTGGAATTATAATATTGAGCAACTTGTTGGGCTCGTGTAGCATTCTTAATATCTGTCGTCTCTCTAGCTTCATCGATGAGATCTAATTTGAGTCGAATGGCCTCTTGATTAGAACTCTCGACAAAATGAATTATTATATGAGATCGTATATAAGTCAGGATGCAGTCTCTTCTAACCAAGAACCTTTGGCCTCATCAACCTTTTTATTCAAAGCTATTAGAATATTTTTATTCATTGCTTATACTTGACCATTTGTTTGGGAGTCTTTACAGAACTTTAAGTGAGAGTAATTTGTAGATCCTTAAAGAAATTTTTTAATTTTCCATGAAATTGAGTTCCATTATATGTTATAATCAGGCATGGGATGTCAAACCTACAAACAATGAATTTCCAAAGAAAGGACTTCATTTCTCTCTGCGATTGTAGCTAGAGCTTCAACTTTTATCCATTTATTGAAATAGTTTACAACAACTACTATGAATTTCTTCTTAGCTGTAGCTATTGGAAATGGGCCCAAAATATCTATTCCCCAATTTGCAAATGGCCAAGGGCTAAACATTATTTCAAGAGTTCTACTGGTGACCACTACACCTTAAGCATATTTTTGGCAAGAATCACAAGTGTGAACCATATGGTGTGCATCCTTCTGGACAATTGGCCAGTAATTCCCCTGCCCGAAGACCTTTTGTGCTAGCAGTCTCCCACCTAGGTGATCATCACATATTCCCTCATGAAGTAATTCCCCTGTCCGAGGACATTTTGTGCTAGCAGTCTCCCACCTAGGTGATCATCGTATATTCCCTCATGAATTTCTATAATAACATACTTAGCTTTCGAGGGAGCAAGTCATCGCAATAGTGGTTGGGAGTAACCCTTTATGGTAAAACATACCCTTTAACAGGATATATCTAACTGTGATATAATAAAATAAATGGTTTTAATTGGCTGAGAGATGAATAATTTTCAAATAGAAAGATATTTGAAATGTAAATAATAATTCGTACCTTGTAACTTTATGTTGTAGTTTAATAAGCTCCTTCTTATTGAGATGGTGAATTTATCATTGTAGAGTTTGTACAGTTGGGGTCATCTACGTTTCTTCTTAGTTCAAACTAAAAATTTGTTGGATGTCACAGATTGGTACATCTCTATATTCTTAAAAAAAATTTCCTCTCTGTTCAATAGAAATAGAAATGCTAACTTTGATAAAATATCAGCTTTGCTGTTCTTTGTTCTTAATAGTTGTCTAACATGTGCTTTATCAAATTTAGTGAGTAGTTGAGCTGCTAGGGAGTGGTATTTCTTCAAGTTTTTCTCTTTTACTTCATACTTACCATTAATTTGCTTCAGTACAAGCTGAGAATCAATATGTATGATCAGTTCCTTTACCCCTAGCTGTAGAGCCAATTGTAATCTTGAAATTAGTGGCTCGTACCCTGCAGCGTTGTTAAATGCTTGGAAGCAAAAAGATAGTCTATATAGCCACTCATTTTCATCAGGATCTACTAGAAAAACACCTGCTCCTAACCTGATCTTCATTCTAGAGCCATCAACATAAACTGTCCAACACTTTAGCTTCACAATTGAACTTGTTTTCCCCTGCGATAAGCTAACTACTACATATTGTGTGATAAACAGAAAAATAATTTTAGAGGCAAATGTGTATTTATAATAAAACATCGTAAGACAAAGTAAGAATCTATCAAGTAAAATTCCAATAATCTTGTGTGAATGATAATGTTCGAAATTAAAAATTACCTGT
Source organism: Gossypium rotundifolium (assembly GCA_025506655.1). Classification (NCBI taxonomy): domain Eukaryota; kingdom Viridiplantae; phylum Streptophyta; class Magnoliopsida; order Malvales; family Malvaceae; genus Gossypium; species Gossypium rotundifolium. The sequence goes on from CP106731.1 coordinate 92,299,197, forward strand.
AAGGTCTGATGGTTTATTAAAAGAGCATTCCACCATAAAATCGATTAGAATTTGAGCCTTGATCGCTATTCTTGAGGCATATTCTATTCCAAACTCAGCTAATTCAATTCCGTATTTGGTTATTCTACCTGAATTATCTACTCTAGACAGAATATCTTTGATAGGCTGATTAGTCATGACAATCATAGGACGAGCCTAAAAATAAGGATGCAACTTGTGGGCTACCACAATTAAAGCGAAAATGAACTTTTCTGTCTTTGAATACATTTGTTCACCATTTTGTAACACCTTGCTAACATAATCTATTAGAAATTGGCGAACCCCTTCTGCTTTGATCAAAATTGCTGCTATTGTTTCATCCGAGGTCGCCAGATAAAGATAAATAGCTTTCCTCACACGAGGCAACATCAGAAGTGGTGAAGATGTAATATATGACTTGAGCTTCTCGAAAGCAACCTATCATTCTTCTGTCCAACTAAAAAAAGCTCTTAAGGCTTTGAAAAATGGTAAGCATCTGCCATTCCGAAGACAAACCTGTTAAGTGCAACCACCCTCCCCTTTAGGCATTGAATATCCTTGAAGGTCCTCGGGGGAGGCATATCTAAAATGGATCGAACCTTCTCTAGGTTCGCTTCTACCCCTCTCTGAAACCAATAAGCCTAGAAATTTCCTCGCTTTTACACCAAAAACACATTTCTCCATATTCAACTTCATATGTCCCTTTAGAATGGAGCTCTTTACCAACATATCATCAAAATAAACCTCAACACTACATCTAATTTGCTCTCTAAAAATCTTGTTAACCAATCTTTGGTAGGTTGCACATGTATTCTTCAACCCAAAAGGCATAACTCGATAGTAAAACAGGTTTTCTTTTTTAATAATGGTTGTTTTATCTTAATCTTCTAGGGCCAAGAAAATTTGGTTGTAACCTGAGAATACATTCATAATGTAACACCTCTTACCCGTATTCAACTCCTGAACCGGGTAATGAGGCATTACCATACTTAACTTGTTCAATCATACAATATCGATCCATAAAAACTTCATTTCAAATTAAAATTTTTCATCTGTGACCATAATGTCCTTATTATAGGCCTACTAGACCCTAAACTTGCCTCGAAATGATTCGGGACCAAACCGAAAACTTTTGAACACTTAGAAAATTTTGACTTAAAATAGGGCCACTGTAACATCCTAAATTTTTGGGGCCTATGCGTTTAGTGTGTGAAATGCTTATATGTTAATTTAAATAATAAGGGTCCAAATTGGGCTCAGGTCTAGGCAAAGACCTTGGTTAAAATTCTTAGATTGGGCATTATAAGGTATAAAAGGTGGTGATTGTGTTTAAAATGTCAACGTGGGCTTATGGCCCAACAATAGATGGTGCAGCAAGGGGGATAGAAGGTGGCATTATTAACAGTTAGAGAGGCCCAAGTTTTGGCCACAAGGAGCCCATGTTTTCGGCACTTAAAAGGGAGCAAGGGGTGACGCCACAACAGGGGTAAAGGAGGCCCAAAATTTAGTTCTATAGAGCCCAATTCTCCTAATTTTAGTAGGTTAAATTTCGGCATATATGTGGGCAAGGTTGGACGGCAATGTGGCTATGAATTAGGAGAGGATTTTATGTTTTTAATTAGGTTGATAATAGGCTGATAAAGGGGGAAGAAGTGGAGTGTTGTAGGACTCTTTTGGAGGAGTTGTAGATTAGGATAAGGAGAGAGGATAAGAACTATCTAGGAGACTAAGTGATGGCTGAAATTCCATCACTAAGAGGAGTGAAGAATTCGGCTACTATATGGGCAAAGGGGTGCCGAATTTTCCCTATTATTTGCTTTAACTTTAAATGTTAGGAAGGGCACTTTCGGGTTTAAAGAGGTAGATGCTGAAAATCCTATAAATAGGAGGGTATCTCTTCAAATTCCGGCATTTGAACCCTACTTCTTGTGCCAAAATTCTCAGTTCCTCTCTACACTTTCTACTCTTTTCTTTTCCCAAAAATCAAACCTCTCTTCTCATCTCTCTGTCGACTTTTCCATTAAAAATCTGAAACCCTTAATTTACTTTCTTTTTCCATTCTCTTTTTCTCTCTTGTGTCGATTTCTCCATAAGCTGAGATTTGAAGGAAACCTGTTCATTTAGATTTAAGAGTCGAAAGTCATTAGTCTCTGATTTCGGGATTTCAAGGTAAGATGGTTTTTTCTAGATTTTGGTTAGACTCGTTTATCATATATGAAATCTTAACTCTAAGATGTGGATTAACAACCATATGTTGTGATAGTAGCTTTAACAAGGACTTACAATGGAATCAAATGTGGATCAGGCAAAGGAGAGGACTAGATCTAAAAACCCAATCCCTAAGTTTAAGAAACGCGCGGTGTCTGCCATTCGAGATTGGCCACCGGGTTGTGGACCAGCGTCAAAACAAAATCTTAAGCTATTAGCAACTGTAGCGGATTCCGATAGTGCCGACTTCGACAATATTATCTTGTCAGTAATCAGGTGTGTAGATCTCTAACACACTCTCTAACTATTCTTTATGTGATATGGGCTAAAAATCCGGAAAGTGGCTGTATAGATAGTCGAATAAAACCCAGAAAGGGTTAGTCAAGGATGCCAGGTATGCAATCATAGAAATCTCTATGTGTATCGAATTATGTGACAGTCAGTATGATGATTTCTTAATATATGTATGCATGGGTTGGGAATATGATAATGAAGGGGAAGAGCATGATTAGGTCACATGGTGACTGGTGGTAGAAAACCCACGTAATGCAATGTTTGGTCACATGGTGACCAGTGGTAGAAAACCCACGTTAAATTTTCTGATTAATAATGGAATAGGCAGTTTGACTGTCGATTTGGTGTGTAGCGGTTGATGGGTCGATTGTAGAAATCCCCAAGGTGTGATGGTTGGTACGGGTTGGTGTGTAGAGGATGGAATTCTAGGATAGGTTGGGCCATTCATTATGTATTGAATATCATGTGTTATGATTGTTGCCTTTATGTATGGGCCAAGGCCCATAATGTGTTTGTAGGCCTTAGGTCAGTGTGTTCATGATTTATACACTGAGTCTTTGTGACTCATCGCTTTCCTTTTTCTCTACTCTTTCAGATGAGCAGTAGATCGTGGACATGGGAGCCGAGACGGACTTGAAGGGCCATCAAGTTTATTATTATTTACATGGGTTATTTACCGTTTCTTTTTCTTTAAGTTTTAATTGTTGGAATTATTTGATGTAATAAGGCCCCCTAGTTTCGGTTAAATTTGATATTTGTGAACGTTTATTTCTTATCAAATTTACGATCAAAGACTCATGCTTTATAGATAATAAACATGGGATTTTCAATTATGATTTAATTTGAGCGAATTTTATTTTAAAAGAGAAACATTAAATTATAAGGATTTTTCCTACAAGTGTTATTTTTAGCAAAACTATAAAATGATAAAATTTTTCAAATCGGTTTCAAATAAGTTATAACATTAAACTGCGACATATCGGATCCGGTCGTAACGTATGGTAGGGTTTGGGGTGTTATAATTTTAGTATCGAGCCCGATTTAAAACTCGGGGTGAAATGGGCCTAATAATTTTTTGAAATTGAGAAAACATTTTGAATGAAGATGTGGCCTTGAGTCTCTAGGCACCCGATCCACCTAGGTAAGTACTCTAACTCTTGTTGTGATATACATGTAGGCTTAATGGGCTTGATGGACGTAGGGTAGTATATTAGACATTGATGGACTTTAGGTTTAGCTTAAATCACTCTCCAATTTCATAAGACTTAATTCAACCAAACCAAACCTGTAAACAAGTCGCCAAGTTAGGGTGTGGCAATAGGCATACGCATGTCTAGGATTGGATTCAGGGAGAGGTTGGTATTTAAGTAGTCCTAGTGACTCACCTCCTCTTCGCTAGAACCCTACCTGGTACGTAGCGACTGTTCACCTTAGCCATAAGGACTTGTTGACGGGCCAAAACTTATAATTAAAACCCGAAAGGGGCTAGCCATCCTATTTAATAAAATTACTAAAATACCCTTAGTTTGGAAAAAATTTTACCAAATTAACCCTGATTTATAAAATGACCAAAATACCCCTGATCTACGAAATTACCAAAATTTGTGAAATTACCAAAACACCCTTGGATTACAAAATTACCGAAATACCCCTGGTTGATAAATTTACCAAAATACCCCCAGTTTTAAAAATTACCAAATTACCCATATCTTGTAAAATCACCAAGAAACCTTATTTTGGAAAATTACGAAAATACCCCTGTAGGTAGAAATTACGAAAATACCCTTAGGTAGTGAAATGACAAAAATACCCCTAGGTGATGAATGTAAGTTTATAACGTTATCTGTATGATGGTTGAGTGATGGATTTGCATGTATGTGTATGCTAGAGCTAGGAAATATAGCCTTGGGACTGAATTCGTTGTGAACTCGAAAGAACTACTTTTAACATTATTATTCATAAGACTGTTCGATGTTAATCAGTGGAAAAAAGCTAATAATTCATAAAATTTGCAATCAGATAAACGTAAATCAATAGAATGAGTTCAAGAGGTTGTGGACGTCTGCCGCGTGGTCGTGGTAGAGGTAGGATGGCCTTGTCAGAACCGGTAGGATCCGGCCATGGATCTGGGAATGAGATACCAGTTCCACCAGCGGAGGCAGAATTTTAGGATCAGACAGGCGGTGAAGATGTGGTGTCTCAGGCGGTATTAAGGTTTTGGAGAGAGTTGCTGAGACAGGTATGGGCACAGGAGCCCAAAAATCTGTGTCGGAGCGACTTAGAAGCAACGGGGCAAAAATGTTTAGGGGAATCTCTGGTTAGCCCCGAGCTCAGCTAAGTATTGGTTAGAGGCAGTTGAACGTATAATAGACGATCTGGATCTCACGGAGGAGGAGAAGTTGAAAGGAGTTATATCCCTCTTGAGGGATGAAGCCTACCAATGGTGGCTCACGATAAGGGATGGTACGGTGGCTGACTGTATCTCGTGGGAGTTCTTCAAAACAGCATTCCAGAATAAGTATATTGGATCAAGCTATGTGGATGCGCAGCGCAGGGCATTTCTGAATCTGGTCTAGGGGAGTAGGTCGGTGGTGGCGTATGAAGCTAAATTTTTACGCCTTAGTTGTTATGCTAAAGGGATGGTAGCCACAGACCATGACGCTGTGTTTGTTTTGAGGATGGTCTGAGGGATGACCTGCGGGAATTGGTAGCCCCACAAGAAAAAGGGAATTCATTACGGTGGAAAAGGCGAAGATAGCTGAGGAGGTTAAGCGGTCAAGGCAACTAAACCAGGGTAGTGATAGGAGTGGAAGCAAGAGAAACTTAGGATCCTCTGAGGTAACGAGTCGTGCTCAGAAAAGACCTAGGCCAGATAGGTCGAAAAGGGATAATAGACCGACTGTTGCTAATCAGACACCGAAGTGTGCTCAATGTGGTAAATTCCATGTAGGTGAGTGTTGGGTGGGCAGTGGAAAGTGTTTTAGGTGTGGGTCTTTTGACCATCAGGTTAGGAACTGCCCGCAGCAAAAAGACAATGAAGGGCCCATGGGCCAAAGAAATGTTCAGCTTGGCAGAGGAGGTCGTGGGGCAGCCAGAGGTGGTAACGATTTCAGACGGGGCCGTGGACCGGTAGGTCGAGGAGCAGGAAACCCTGAGGCGAGACAATCGGGGTTAGTCTATCTTTGTCGGGACGTCGAGAGGAGGTCGACTTGCCGGATGTCATAACCGTCGCGTTTTAATCTTTGAATTGCCTTATATTGCATTGATTGACATAGGGTCAACACATTCATATGTTGCTAGTAAGGTGTCTGAAACTTTAAGTGTAGATTTTGAAATTTCCTTTAGGGAGATGACTGTAGTAAGCCCATTAGAAAATTCAGTGGTAGTAAACAAACTTTATCGGGAAGTACCTTTGGAGGTTCAAGGGGTAGTCTTCCGAACGGATCTAATGGAATTACCGTTCGGGGAGTTTGATTTAATTTTGGGCATGGATTGGCTTGTGAAGTATCACGCTAAGTTAGATTGTGCAGCTAAGCGTGTGGTATTAAAAACTCTTGAGGGTGACGAAGTATTGGTAATAGGAGAAAGGGGGAGCTGTCTGTCGAACGTGGTAACCACCCTAAGAGCAGAAAGAATGGTGAGAAAAGGATGGGAGGCAGTCTTAATGTTTGTTCGCGCTATGGAAGTTAAGGAACTAATGATTGGGGATGTTAGGACGATAAAGGAATTTTCTGATGTTTTCCTTAAAGAGGTTCCGGGATTACCTCCGGATCGTGAAGTGGAATTTGGAATAGATCTTCTTCTAGGAACAGCATCGGTATCGATAGCTCCATACTGAATGGCACCAAAGGAGTTGATGGAATTGAAAGCGCAGATTCAAGAGTTGTTGGATAAAGGGTTTATTCGACCTAGTGTGTCGCCGTGGGGAGCGCCGATTTTATTTGTTAAGAAGAAGGATGGGTCAATGCGTATGTGTATTGACTATCGCCAGTTGAATAAGTTAACGATCAAGAACAAGTACACATTGCCAAGGATTGATGATTTGTTTGATCAGTTGAAGAGGGCTTCGGTCTTTTCAAAGATAGACCTGAGGTCGGGGTACCATCAGCTTAGGGTCAAGGAAGCAGATATCCATAAGACGGCCTTTAGGACTCGCTATGGTCACTATGAGTTCATGGTAATGCCATTTGGGTTGACCAATGTACCTGCAGCATTTATGGACATGATGAACCGAGTGTTCCAACCCTACTTGGATCTGTTTGTCGTAGTATTCATTGATGACATCTTGGTTTACTTAAAATTAGAGGGTGAGCATGATGCACATCTGCGAGTGATTCTGCAGATTCTGAGGGAAAAGCGGTTGTATGCCAAATTTAGTAAGTGTGAATTTTGGCTAAAGGAGGTTACTTTTCTAGGGCATATTGTGTCGGCTGAGGGGAATAGAGTAGACCCTCGAAAGATTGAAGCGGTGTTGGAATGGAAACCACCTAAGTCCGTGACCAAGATTTAGATTTTTCTTGGTCTGGCTGGATATTATCGAAGGTTTGTTGAAGGATTCTCCTTAATTGCGGCACCGTTGACTAAGTTGTTACGGAAAGAAGTTTCATTTGTTTGGTCTGAAAAGTAGTAAGAGAGCTTCAAGAAGTTAAAAAGAATTCTGACGGAGGCTCCGGTGTTAATTCAGCTGGAGGCTGAGAAGAATTTGTGATTTATTGTGATGCTTCACACACAGGATTAGGATGTGTATTGATGCAAGATGGAAAGGTTGTAGCGTACGCATCTTGGCAGTTAAGACCGTAGGAAGCAAATTATCCCACTCATGGCTGGGAGTTAGCGGTGGTGGTTTTTGCTTTGAAGATTTGGAGGCATATTTGTACGAGGAGAAATCTATCATTTACACAGATCATAAGAGCTTAAAGTATCTTTTGACTCAGAAGGAGTTAAACCTAAGGCAGAGAAGGTGGATCGAGTTGCTAAAAGATTATGACTGCTCGATCGAGTATCACCCAGGTAAGGCTAATGTAGTGGCAGATGCTCTAAGTCGTAAGGTAGTCTCTAACTTAAGAGCAATGTTTACTCATCTTAGTTTGTATGAGGATGGAAGTTTGCTGGCTGAACTTCAGGTGAAACCCTCTTGGATCAGCCAAGTTAAAGAGAAGCAGGAGACCGAGGGGTTGTTTAGAGAGAAGTTGCAGTTGATCTCTAGCGGTGAGCCAGCGAAATTCAATGTGGATAAGGATGGGTTGTTATGTTTTTGAGGAAGAGTTTGCATGCCAAAAGATCCGGAGTTAAGTCAAATTCACGATGTATTCCAGGTCTCTATGTTAAGACGTTACCGTTCGGATCCATCTCATGTAGTGTTTGTGAAGGAAATCGAGATAAGACATAATCTATCCTTCGAAGAGGAACCGATGGAAATTCTAGATCATGATGTCAGGGTGTTGCGAAGGAAAACAGTTCCATTAGTTAAAGTGCTGTGGCGAAACCACGGTTCTGAAGAGGCTATGTGGGAAACTGAGGAAGCAATGTGACGACAATACCCCCATCTTTTCTGATCAGGTAATTTCGAGGACGAAATTTCTTTAAGGGGGTAGAACTGTAACATCCTAAATTTTTGGGGCTTATGCGTTTAGTGTGTGAAATGTTTAATATGTTAATTTCAATAATAGGGGTCCATATTGGGCTCAGGATTAGGCAAAGGCCTTGGTTAAAATTCTTAGAATGGGCATTATAAGGTATAAAAGGTGGTGATTGTGTTTAAAATGTCAACGTGGGCTTATGGCCCAAGACAATAAATAAGCGCAAGACAAGGGGATAGAAGGTGGCGTTATTAACAGTTAGAGAGGCCTAAGTTTTGGCTGCAAGGAGCCCATGTTTTTAGCACTTAAAAGGGAGCAAGGGGTGACGCCACAACAGGGGTGAAGGGGGGCCCAAAATTTAGTTCTATAGAGCCCAATTCTTCTAATTTAAGTAGGTTAAATTTTGGCATATATGTGGGCAAGGTTGGACGGTAATGTGGCTATGAATTAAGAGAGGATTTTATGTTTTTAATTAGGTGGATAATAGGCTAATAAAAGGGGAAGAAGTGGAGTGTTGTAGGACTCTTTTGGAGGAGTTGTAGATTAGGATAAGGAGAGAGGATAAGAACTATCTAGGAGACTAAGTGATGGCCGAAATTCCATCACTAAGAGGAGTGAAGAATTCGGCTACTACATGGGCAAAGGGGAGCTGAATTTTCCCTATTATTTGCTTTAACTTTAAATGTTAGGAAGGGCACTTTCTGGTTTTAAGAGGTAGGTGCCAAAAATCCTATAAATAGGAGGGTATCTCTTCAAATTCCGGCATCTGAACCCTACTTCTTGCGCTAAAATTCTCAGTTCCTCTCTGCACTTTCTACTCTTTTCTTTTCCAAAAAATCGAAACCTCTCTTCTCATCTCTCTGTCGATTTCTCCATTAAAAAGTCGAAACCCTTAATTCACTTTCTTTTTCCATTCTCTTTTTCTCTCTTGTGTCGATTTCTCCATAAGCCGAGATTTGAAGGAAACCTGTTCATTTAGATCTAAGAGCCGAAAGTCATTAGTCTCTGATTTCAGGATTTCAAGGTAAGATGGTTTTTTCTAGATTTTGGTTAGACTCGTTTATCATATATGAAATCTTAACTCTAAGATGTGGATTAACAACCATATGTTGTGATAGTAGCTTTGACAAGGACTTACAATGGAATCAAATATGGTTCAGGCAAAGGAGGGGACTAGATCTAAAAACCCAATCCCTAAGTTTAAGAAACGCGCGGTGTCTGCCATTCGGGATTGGCCACCGGGTTGTGGACCAGCGTCAAAACAGAATCTTAAGCTATTAGCAACTGTAGCGGATTCCGATAGTGCCGACTTCGATAATATTATCTTGTCAGTAATCAGGTGTGTAGATCTCTAACACACTCTCTAACTATTCTTTATGTGATATGGGCTAAAAAGCCGGAAAGTGGTCAGTATAGGCAATCGAATAAAACCGAAAAGGGTTAGTCAAGGATGCAGTGCATAATCATAGAAATCTCTATGTGTATCGAATTATGTGACAACGGTATGATGATTTCTTAATATATGTATGCATGGGTTGGGAATATGATAATGAAGGGGAAGAGCATGATTAGGTCACATGGTGACTGGTGGTAGAAAACCCACGTAATGCAATGTTTGGTCACATGGTGACCGGTGGTAAAAAACTCACGTCAAATTTTCTGATTAATAATGGAATAGGCAGTTTGACTGTCGATTTGGTGTGTAGCAGTTGGTGGGTCGATTGTAGAAATCCCCAAGGTGTAATGGTTGATACGGGTTGGTGTGTAGAGGATGGAATTCTAGGATGGGTTGGGCCATTCATTATGTCTTGAATACCATGTGTTATGATTGTTGCCTTTATGTATGGGCCAAGGCCCATAATGTGTTTGTGGGCCTTAGGTCAGTGTGTTCAGGATTTATACACTGAGTCTTTGTGACTCACCGCTTTCCTTTTTCTCTACTCTTTCAGATGAGCAGTAGATTATGGACATGGGAGCCGAGATGGACTCGAGGGGCCATCAAGTTTATTATTATTTACATGGGTTATTTACCGTTTCTTTTTCTTTAAGTTTTAATCGTTGAAATTATTTGATGTAATAAGGCCCCCTAGTTTCGGTTAAATTTGATATTTGTGAATGTTTATTTCTTTTCAAATTTACGATCAAAGGCCCATGCTTTATAGATAATAAACATGGGATTTTCAATTACGATTTAATTTGAGCGAATTTTATTTTAAAAGAGAAACATTAAATTATAAGGATTTTTCCTACAAGTGTTATTTTTAGCAAAACTATAAAATGACAAAATTTTTCAAATCGATTTCAAATAAGTTATAACATTAAAGCGTAGCATACGGATCTGGTCAGTAGCGTATAGGCCGGGTTTGGGTGTTATTCTGACCACGCCCGTGTGACATATCACATGCCCGTGTTCCACACCCGTGTGGATTTATTTTTCACTTTGAACCTACAGGGGTTTTCACACGGCCTGACACACGCCCGTGTGTGAAAACCTTGACATTCTATTTATGACCTCATCATCTCATCAATAAGGTCACACGGCCAAGGCACACGCCCGTGACCTTAGACCGTGTGTCGAATTAAATTCCTAATTTTAGGTGCAGACTTCACACGGCCTGGGAACATGCCCGTGTCTTAGGCCGTGTCTCCCATACGATTGGGACACACGGCCGTGTCTTAGCCCGTATGTTTACTACTGGGTATTCTGACTTGTCAACCTAGCATGCATGGGGACACACAGCCTCTCAAGACGCCCATGAGGCTGACCATGTGTCACACACGGCCTAGACACATGCCTATGTGTCTACCTATGTGGACAATTGTAAGGCTATCTACCAAGCCATTTTCCACCCTACAAAGCAACCACACTTATACCAAATCAATTCAACATACATCATGACCATAAGGTGCTTCCAAGAACTCAAAATCAAAACATCTAAACAAGCATGCACTTCATGAATTTCATCACCATTGAATATATGAACTTGTCAAGTATTGGCCAATTTCCAATAACCATTTACAAAATGAATTGAACAACATTAATAGCCAACATTTTGGCTAACAAATACGACATAACAAAATGACCAAGTCCTATACATGCCATACTCAAAATAAATCTAACTTTGTTATACCAAAGAGAAGTTGATAGTATGATTCTGAACTCCGACGTCATACGACCCCCGAGTTAGCTTGGCGATACTACAAAGAAAAGGGAAATGAGAAGGGTAAGCATAAAGCTTAGTAAGTTTGCATGAAATAAATAACAACATAAAAACTCATAATGCCATCCATCCATTGCATTGAATAAGAACACAAAGTCTCAAGCACATTACTATAACTTACTCATGCTTATTCTTACCAATTACATGTCCTGTCACATATCGTAAACATTTCTCGTGAATTACTCACATGTACCTATATCACTTCATCACATAGATTTAGCACTAATTTCATCTCAATTACAAACTTAGCTATTTTTTCTCGATGACTCACTTGAATTACCCGAGGATACACAATCATCATCATACACATAAACACGACACCATTACCACATCCCAAATATGGTCTTACGTGGGGTTACATCTCGATGCTGATGCCATATCCCGAATATGGTCTTATACGGGATCTCATATCGATGTTAATGCCATATCCCAGATATAGTCTTATACGATTTTCATATTTGATTCGAATGCCATATCCCAGATATGGTCTTACACGGGATCTCAATTCGATGCCGAGGCCATGTCCCAGACATGGTCTTATACGGGACCTTACCAATCTAATGTCTTGATGATGATATCCTCTCACTTCTTAAAGTCCAACCGGGACTTCAACATCATAAAGTTTCATCATTTTCTCATTCAATATCATTACTCAATTTCATAGAAATAATATACAACATCACTAATATCAAACATTTAAAAACTTAATAATATGATGTTGAATTTATTACACACAAACTTACCTCGGTACCAAAATATATGTGAAATCTTTCAAATTAGTCCACCACCTTGTTCTTGCCTCGGTTTCAATCTGGGCTTCATGTTTCTTGATCTATAATAACAAATACACTCATTTTAATCACCACATTAATCAATACATTTCAATAACCATACTTTGGAAAAATTATCATTTTGCCCTTAAACTTTCTCAAAATGACTATTTTACTCCTAGGCTCGTAAATCAATTCTGATCAAATTTCTTCCTTTAACGAGCCTAGGTGAACATTTATTTTTCTTATGGAAACTCTCAATACTCATTATTTCACACATTTAACACCTATTTTACAACCTTTGCAAAAAGGTCCTCTTAGGTGTTTTCATGGAAATACCTTTCACAAAAGTTGTTTATCTACCAACTAAGACTCATTTTCTTCCATAAAAATGAAGCAAACAACATAAATTCTCACATGGAAAACCCCTAAAATTTCAACCATTTTTTAAAATAGTCCGCTCATTAGCTAGCTCAAGCTACAAGGGTCCTAAAAGTACAAAAATTATCAAGGAATGATACAAAAATTATCAAGGAATGATCATCAAAACACTTACTTATAAGGAGAAAAGCTTGCTGAAATTTTTGAGCTCTCAAACCCCTATTTTGCTGCAAATTTTCGGTGGTGAAAGTGGTGAAGAAAAGATGATATTTTCTTTTCTTTATTTTATTATAAAACATCAATTTAGTCACCAAATTCCTACCAACTTTGACTTATTTTTCAACTCATTGTCCCCTATGGCCGGCCACCCTATATCTAAGGGTCTAATTGCACATTAAGGGCCTCCAATTAATATTATATGGCTTTTAGACACCTTTAGCTTGTAAAATAGAACTTTCACACTTTATGCGATTTAGTCTTTTTTCGCAATTAAGCATGCAATCGCTAAACTTAAAGCACCAAAATTTTCATGCACCTATATAATCATGCTATAACTCATAAAATAATATTAAAATAATTTTCTCTAACCTCGAATTAGTGGTTTCAAAACTACTATTCTGACTAGCCCCTAAATCGAGTTGTTACACATAAAACTCATGAATTTATGACCTGAGGATGCATCAACCAACCTATCAATCGAGGTAAAAAAAATTTCATTGGGGCAAGCTTTGTTAAGGTTGGTGAAATTAGTGCATTTTCTTCACTTTTCGTTTGCTTTCTTCACCATCACAACATTCGAAACCCAATCAGGGTACGCCATCTTTTTGATGAGCTCCGCTGAAAATAGTTTTCCTACCTCTTGCCTTTTGGCCTCTATGACCTGTGGAGCAAATCTTCTTTTCTTATTCTTAATTGGCTTGATTTTAGGAGATACTTTTAACCTATGAATGATCACTTGAGGATCCACACTAGGCATGTCTGCAGCTGACCATGCGAAAATGTCAGAGCTCACTCTTAAACACTGAACCAAGTCATCTTTTTCCTCCTCTATCAATGCTGAAGAAGTCTTTACAAAATTACATGTGTTATCATACAACAACTATAAAGTTTTCGTGACTTCTACTTCTTCTAGCTTACGGATTATTTCCTCACCTCTAACATCCAAACTATCCAAGTCTAAAACTTGACCAACCACTCCTGTTTGCTGTGAACTTTGTCCTTACGACACCTGTTCGTATGTTTGTTTGATTGATAACATGTGGCACTTCCTAGCTGTTCGCTTATCAAACTTCATAAAACCTATCACTGCCTTTGTAGGAAACTTAATCTTAATACAAACGGTTACAACCATCATCTTAGCCATTCTCATTATAGGACGTCAAAAAATGACATTATAGGCCATTGGATGGTCTACTACAAAGAACTAAACATGTTTTGTTGTGGTGTACTCGCCATCTCCTAAGGTAACGCGTAAATTAATTCATCCTTTCACCTCAACTAGATGGTTCACAAAACCATACAAAGGGCTTGCCATCTTCAAAGCTTGCTCTTTCAACCCCATTTTTTGGTATGCATCCCAAGTCAACACCTCAACTGCACTGCCACTATCAACCAAAATTCTCTTTACCTCAAACCTTGTTATAGTTGCTGACACAATCATTGGATCATTTCCTTCTTCATTACACAACAAATCTTTATCCTCATCATTAAATTCCACTTTTCCATTTTTCTTGTTAATGTAGCCTTTTCAGTGAACCGATTGACATTACATTTCTAATATGAGCATTTCTCTTTGTATTAAAGGTCGTCCACTATTCATATGTACCAATTATCACGTGTATTGTACCTCTAACTTTTTGCTTACCCTTGTCATCGCCTCGTGAAGTTTGACCGGACAATGTAGTTTCCCGAGCCACAAATTCTTTAAGCTCACCATTCCTCACTACTTCTTCAATACTTCTTTCAAAGAAGAATAATCTTCAATCTTATGTTCTCCGACATTGTGAAAATTACACCTATCCCTCGATTTTGACTTTGACTATTACGTAGCATGGCTGGAAGACTTGGCAAGATGCCTAAACTTTTAACCTGACTAATAATATAGGCATGCGAAGCATTTAAGGGAGTATAGGTTTCAAATTTTCCATGAGGAACATACCTTATTGTGTGCTCAACCTTAAGTCTTTGAAATACTCTCGACAATTCATTTTACGAATAACCCATCTATTGTCCCCCTCCTTGTACGTGTAAACTCTGAGAAAAAGGGCCCTAATGACTACAAACTCTCTGTCGATTTCTAAACTGTCTGTCATCCCTCTGGAAGGTATTGTGAGTCACTCTCTTAATTTCTTCTACTTCAACGAACTTATGAGCTCTCTCATACAAATCTGCCAAATTTTGTGGCCTATATTATCAATGAATGAATATTGTACGTGTTCATTCTGAACACCCATGATAAAGGCATCAATGGCCCACTGATCCTCTAATTTTTTTGTGTTTAACGTTGCTGCATGGAAACATTTAACATATTCTTGTAAGGATTCCCCATCCTCCTGTTTTACTAACATCAAGCCCATAAGAGTGCATATTATTGCTCTATGAGCTCGAAACCTTCCCAGGTTCATTTGGCCCAATTGTGAGAAGCTCTAGATAGAACCCTGGGGTAGAAACAGATACCAATATTTTGCATTTCCTTTAAAGGTCATCGAGAAGGCTTTATAGTTATCAACATCAAAGGCCCTTAGTACATTCATGTAATCGTTATACTACATGAGATGTGCATGAGGATCTATTCTTTCTTCGAACATTTCCTTTAGAACCTTAAACTCAGCTGGTAGGCTCACAGTCGCTATCTTTGGAGCCAGTGGATTGTTAGAACAAAATAACTAAACCATATCCTCGGCATCAGGACACAACGCTCACACATCTCTACGCAGTGTCCATTTCATTCTGCCACGATATTGCATGTGCCCTTACATCCTCCTCCTAGGTAGGTGTGACATGCTCTTGAAGATCGGAGTTGTCAAATTGCATTTTCCTTCTAAATTATTCGTTCTGCCTTAACAATTCCTACTGAAACACTTGTTGCTATTCAAACCTAGCACTTTGTTGGGCCATTTGCTCTTTCATCAACCTCAGTTGCTTTTGCAAACTGAACAATTGTTGTGGTGATGTTCCCTAATCAGAGGGAAATAACAATCCCTGACCAGAGGGAGTGTTAAGATTGAATGAGTTGGAAGCACCTACATGGCCTGAGTTACCCAAATTCTCTAGTCGGTCAGCAAACTAGCCAGCAAACAGGTCTATCTCACTAGGTTGATTGCTAGTGCCAGGACCTACTGCCTGGCCTGAAGAAAAATTAGTGGGGAAATTCTCATTGGGGGTGAGTCATTTTATTTTTTTTTAGCAAACTAAATATCTGAAAATCGAAAGTCTGTGCACGCTCACCGCACCATATTGTTGAGTATTTTTGTGTGCCCTTTAGATGAGTGGAGTTGTGTATTTATATGATATAGTTATTGTTCATAAATGTGATATCGTAGGTAGGTTCCATATATGTTGACACATACCTTACTCTAAGTTTAACACGTGTTTATATGATGTGGGTTCGCCTATGTGATGGTGTGCGAACCCACATCGTGCAGTCTCATAGAGGGGGTTCGAGTGGCTTATAGCAAACTATGTAAAACCTGATCCAGACCCAATCAATTTACAGGTCAGTAATAGTGAGTATCATAACAATATTATATATATTTTTGGTAAGAATATTATATATTTTTAATGTTTACTATTTTAAAATATTTTATTTTTCTAATTATTTTGAATTATTGTAATTACTTTTTAAACTTTGAAAAATTTTAGTAATTTTTAATTTTAAATATTTTTTAAATTGTCAATATTTTTTAATATTTTTAAAATTTTGAATTTTTCTAATAACTTTTTGAAACTTTGAAAAAGTTACTGCTTTTCTATAATTATTTATGGTTTTTGGGTTTTAGAATTTTTCTAGGTTATCTAATATTATATAATTTTTGAATTTTTAAATATTTTTGAATTCAGCCAACCATAGTTGAATTATTTAATGGTCATAATATTGAAATATTTTATTTCTTGTAGAATTATATATTCGTTATCTGTGTAATTTAATATTCCTAGATTTTAACTCGTTACTTGGATGTTGTAAATGCGGGGGGCGGGGGGTGGTGGTGGGGGAGGGGAAGTTCTTATGGCAGAAAAAAAAATGATAACTTGCATACATTTCACCTTTTATGGCAAAAAGAAAATTCTTCAATTTTATAATCATGGAAAATTTTCGTCCACCAAGTAAGGGTGACTACAATGTGGATTGAAGGAATATTAAAATATATATATTTGATACATTTCTAATAATGTTTTAGATTTCACAAATAGAGTTAAAGATTAAAAAATACTTGTAAGATTATAAAAAATAATTAAAAATACATGATAATTTTTAAAATTATTTGTAGAATAAAAAATACATTACCAATGTATTAAATATTAATCCTTAAAAATTAAAAATAAATTAAAATATACATGTATTATGTACTAAACTCTACTTATGGGATTAAAAACTCTAAATTGTAGTGGACAAAATGCTAATCCACTTAGGAAATTATATTCAAATATTACATACAATAAATTAATCAACTAATCAAATCAAACAACAAATAGGCAAATGAACTTTTCATTTTATACTTAAATAAATCAACATAAAAATAGACTAAATCCGCAAGTATAAGATAATAAACTTAAAATATTAATGTTTTAGTTTTACTTAGGGTTAAATCATATTTTGGGTTTAAATTTGGTAATTTTTTCACATTAGGTTTGAATTCTTTTTATCTAAATTAGGTCCCGAATTTGATAATTATTCTCATATTGGAGCATATATTTTTTTTGTCCAAGTTAATACTTGAAAATCTTAAAGTTCAAGCGCTACTGTGGAAACAATTGCCAAATTCAAGGTTTAACTTGGACAAAAAAAATTTAGACACTAATATGAGAAAAGTTACTAAGTCTAGATTTCAATATAAGAATAATTATCAAGTTTAAAATTTAATTTAGACAAAAAAAAAAGATTTCGAAAAGTGGGTTTAGGTTCGGAAAAAAAAATTGGATGTCAAACTCGAGAAATAATGCATACATTTTACATTAAATCAAATTATATTTTCATTTTCATTAATATTAATCATTAACTCATTAAATTTTTTTACTTGTGAGGTTAAAATTTTGAAGATGCACATTTTTGCTTTTGTTTTTGTTTTTTTTTCCTTTTCTTTATTTTCTATTAAAATAGAACAAAGTATATCATTACCATACAAAATAAGAATTTCCTAAATAGAATAACTATTGAAATTCCTAAATAAAAGATGTTGTTCCTAACTAACTAGAAAAAATATCATTCCAACAATTATTCTCCAATCAGTTTCATTAAATATTATAAGTTAAATAATTGGTAAGTCAAAAGAATTTATTTCTCAATTTAAAATTTCGAATGAAATTATTTTTATTCCCAATAATAACTGTAATAGCCCATTTTGATCGGGCTAAACTAAATAATAATAAGGAGCCCATTTTACAAGTCCAGAACACCTAAAAACCCTTAAGTCCAACTCAACCCACTAACCCTAACCCAAGTTAGAAAAAGAAAAAAACAAAATAGCCAACAAAACACTAGGCCTCGTCCCATCTGCTTTTGGCCACTTGCTTTGCCTCTGAGCATTGCTCCACCGGCCACCGCCCATGCGCAGCACCACTACTTGCCTGCAAGAGCAATAAAAATGAAAGGACAGTATATAATAGTCCGAAAAATTGTGTAAAAAATGGCTATAAAGCCAAGCAAAAACTGTGTAAAAGGGGACCTTTTTCTTTTCTCTTTGTTCAGCAATCAATAGAAAAAAATAGATTCAAAAGCAAAATAACAGTAGAGATCAATACACAAGAAAGAAATTTCAAAACACAAACAGATTCAAACACCAAGCAAAGATTCAAGCAAAAAAACAAAAAGCAGTAAATATCGGAAAGAAAGAAAAACAAATTCGAAAGGTGCTAAGGTCTTTTTTTCCTTTTTTTCTTTTATTTTCGTTCTTCGAATCCATTATATCCACATATATATTCATGTCTTTTTACTAAAAAAAAGTATATATATAAAAAAGGAAAAAAGGAAATAAAAACTCTACCTTTTGGGGTCGACCATTGTGTGTCTGGCGGTCTTGCAAAGGAGTTGAACCATGGCGTGTCTCATGGAATCCCCATCGGCGCTCCTACCTGCAGAGAAAAAAGAAGAAGGAAGGGTTACATTTTTTTAAAAGCAAGGGGCAAATGATTTTTTTCAGGAAATTGGCCTTTAAATAGCCTCCCAAAACGACGTCGTTTTGGAGCTGGCCTTAACGCCCAAAACGACGTCGTTTTGCCTCAGGATCCGCGTGTTGACCCGACCCGCCTCAGGATCCGCGTGTTTTCTAAAAATGGGGAATTTATGATCGCAGTCCCTCCGCCTTTTCATGGTTTTGCAATCAAGTTTTCCGTTTCTTTAATTTTGCCCCGAAAGTCTATTTGGTTTTCAATTTGGTCCCCTTGCTGCTGCGCGTTTTGGCGGAGGGGCTTATTTCATCTTTAGTCCCTCTGCTTCTTAGGCGTATTACAATAAGGCCCTTCTCTCTTTTATTTATTTCAGATCTAGCCCTGAAACTTTGTTTTAAATCCAATTTAGTCCCTTTTTAGTTATTTTGGTTATTCTATTAATTTAATATCCTTATTATCATTAATATTATTATTATTTTAGTATTATTATTTTCATTATTATTACTATTATTGTTGTTACTATTATTATTTATTTTTGTTTTATTCTTAAACTATTATCATCATTTTTTATCTTTTTATAACTATTACCATATCACTATTATTTCTTTAGCATTATTATTACTTCCATTTTATTACTATTATTTTTATATTATTACCGTTATTTTCATTAGCATATCATTAATATTATTTTTTTACTTATATTATTATTATTATTATTATTATTGTTGTTGTTGTTGTTGTTGTTGTATGTTGTTGTTGTTGTTGTTGTTGTTGTTATTTTTATTATTTAATATTTTATTTTCATTTTCATTTAATCATCACTTATATTATTATTATTCTCACCCCATTACTATTATTTTATAGATTACTATTTTATTATTTAATTATCATCATTATTGTTATTTTATTTTCATTATTATTGCTATTACTATTATTTGTTATTATCAATATTCTCATCGTTCGTCTCACTAATCCTTCCCAACATCTCAATTTTTATAACGACCAATATTTCCATGTTAGCAATTCGGGAGAATCGAGCCCTAACTTACTGGGTTCCGATTTTTCTTGTTTAAGCTAAACAACGGGATGTCCCTTTTAAATCGCAATTCAAATTTTAACAAAACACTTGTTCTCGAAAATTCAAAATGTCGCGCCCTAACTTACTGGACTCGACATCTAGATACTTCGAGACAAGCTCCTTTTAAAATAAAGGCAACATCCCTAGTTTGGCTTTTCGAGAAACAAGCCCTAACTTCTGGGTTCGACTTCTCGTTTGACAAATGACGGAGATCCTCTTCAAAAATAAAACCAAGTTTTAAAAGGCTAGCTTAGTTTGAGAATCTAAAGTATCGCGCCTAACTTCTTGGACATGATGCTTTATCTCTTGAAAATAAGAGAGTCTTAGCGTCCTTCTAGTGCTTTCAAATTTTGAAAATCAAAAGTATCTATTTTGAATCATTTCAAGTTTTCAATATTAGGACATCGATCAATCAATTTGGTACCAATTTTGGGCGTATCGAGGTGCTAACCCTTCCTCGTCGTGTGTCGACTCCGAACTCGTTTTCTAGATTTGAAGACCAAAATCGTTGTTTTGATAAATCAAACTGCTTATTAAAACAACTATTTTACGAGGTGGCCCGATCACACCTCATCAAAAAGGTTGGTGGCGACTCCTTCTTTTCGTTTTCAAAACCCGAGTCGACTGCGTCGTTTTACATTTTATCAAAAAAATGGTTACGACAGCTTGGCGACTCCATTGGGGAATCGAGGGTCAGGCCATAGATTGATTGATTTTTGTCCTTTTGATTAAAATGGTTTTGGAAAAATCATGCTTCTTTTAATGCACTTTCAATATTGGTCTTGTAAATACTTTGGCATTGTATTGCATGACCGTTGTGGTCACACTTTTAAGTGGGAGCGAGAAGCTATGCCTTCATGAGGTTTTCACCTCCGCATGGGCTAGTGGACTACTTTCGGGATACATCCGTACCTATGTCTTCGTGAAGTCTTCACTTCCGCATGGCCATAGGAAAATGTATTCCCCTGAACCGAACTCGATCCGTATGAGCCTATAATGGGTGAGGATCGAGGAATCTGCTGGTTCGAGTACCTCGAACTTTAGAACTAAATCACATATAGTAAACCCTAGAGCCCACCTTAGGTAGAGCTGTGTCAAACCTTAGTGGTCACCCAGATAGGTGTTTGTTTATTTTACTTGTTTTATATTCATGGTACTAATTTGTTGTGTTTCATTCTTTTGTGCATATCATTTCATATTTTAAGAGGCATCGATTCACGGTCAGTTTCTGAGTTAGAGAGCTGGTTATGGAAAGCGAATTCCTTGATAAAGTAGAAGACAATGCGGCCGTCCGCACGTGGTCAGAGCCAAACCAATTAGAAAAAAGGGACTAAAAGCTAGAATAGCTGAGCTTGGGCGGTTTCTATACCACTATCGAAGTCAAGACTCAGAAAGCCAACTGAAGTCAAGCCTGAACAAAATCGAGGAAATGAAGAGTAAGGTTAAAGAGCTAGAATCGGCATTACACAGTAGTGAGTTCCGGATTGAGCTTCTGGAAACAAGAGAAAGGCATTGGGAGGAGGAGCTTCGCCATTCTTGCGAGCAAGTTAGAAGTCGAAACTACCTCATGGGTGAAGCGACAATCCAGATTCGAGAGGTAACTGATCACCTATAGACTTTGGCTGCGAAAGCTGACATATTGAGCGTAAGATATGAGCTACCACCGGGTCATGATCAAGAGCTAATCTCCTTGCTTGGGAAAATTAAAACCTTAGGCCTTAGGGCAAAAGCATATTTGTAATCTGCTTTATGTAAAAGGTTTTGCCTTCTAATAAAGTTTTCTAAAATGAAGTTAATCAGAATCGATGTCTTCTTCCTTCATTCATGCATTTGCATTGCATTACATCATATGGATTTAAGTCCATAGAGAGAGCCTAATTAGTTAAAATTAATACAGAGAGAGAGAAAAGGAAAATCTGGAAACTGAGAACCATTACAGTACACGTGCCAAGACAAAGAAAATGGATCAAAGATTTGAACAATTCCAGAAAGACCTGCAAGACCAGATGCAAGAGCAAATGGCAAAACTCCAACAAGAGATGAGGGATCAGATGTTGGAGGCTCAAAAGAGCACGATGGCTCAAATGGCCCAAATCTTTGAGTGGGGCAATGGACAAAAGAAAAGGTCCTATAAAATTACGGTCGAAGAGGAAGGCATTCCTCTGGGTTTTACCCCACCACATGCGCCAGCACAGCATAAAGAGTATCCCCAAAGGCCATCTGTCATGATTAGGCCTCAACAAGGGCAAAATGATATTAGACCACCCACGAACTCTCACGCAATTTCCGGATACCAACCAGGAGATAACCCGGCCAATCTTGTTGTACCTGATTTAGATATGGCAGAGAAAATGGGGTCGAGGGAAGAATCTTCAAGGCAGTTAGAGGATCGTTGTAGATGGTTGGAGGAAAAGTTCAAGGCTTTGGAAAATACTGATCACCACCATGGTATTGACGCAAAAAACTTGAGTCTGGTTCCAGATTTGGTGCTTCCTCATAAGTTTAAGATGCCAGAATTTGAGAAGTACAATGGGACCAGTGTCACGAAGCCCACATCACTATGTTACGTAGGTGAATGGTCAGCTACGTGAACAATGATCAACTCTTAATCCACTTGTTTCCAAGAAAATTTAGTGGTATGCAATTGCTAGATGGTATAACCAGCTTAGTCGGGCCAACATTAGTTCCTGGAGAAGTCTGGCTCAAGCATTTCTAAAGCATTTCAGCCATGTTACGGACATGGCACCGGATATAATTACTTTGCAAAGCATGGAAAAAAGATAAAATAAGAGTTTGGATAATACGCAAAAGGTGGAGGAGGTTGCCATGTAGGTCCAACCACCCCTCTTAGAAAAGGAAACTACCATGCTCTTCATCAACACCCTGAAGGGTCCTTTCATAACCCATATGATAGGGAGTACCACTAAGAGCTTTGTCGACATGGTAATGGCAAGGGAAATGATCGAACATGCAATCAGATGCGGCAAGATTGAAGCAAGGGAAACCAGTAGAAGGCCTGCTCCTAGAAAAAAGGATGACGAGGTGAATAATATAAACATGGGGGACCCAAAGTTAATTACCGTTAATCAGCCAAAAACGGTGACTACTGAGTATCAAGATTCATCAAGGAAAGAATCTCACACAAGGAAAAACATTGAAAAACTCCAATTTACGTCAATCCCTATGACGTATAAAGAGTTGTATCAAAGTTTATTTGATGCACACGTTGTGTCCCCCCAATATCCAAAATCGATGCAACCTCCATACCCAAAATGGTATAACCCAAACACTCAGTATGAGTACCACGCGAGGATCACAGGCCATTCGATAGAAAATTGTCTTACTTTCAAGAAATTGGTGGAAAATCTCATCAACATGGGTATTGTGAAGTTCGATGACGGAGCAATGGTATACCCGAAGAGAATCGAGGAATAAAAGTTTTTCGAGCATCTGCCTTTATATACTTCGGACCGTTTTGAACAATGAGACTGTGGAAGAAACATGTATTTTTAAAGCTAATCTAGAGTAATGTGTAAAACACACTTGTTGCTTCAAGCTTGGAAGCAATAAGATTTCTTTTGAGAAGTAGGCTTGTGTTCAGAATTTTTATTTCAATAAAATGCATCTTTCTAAGTAAATATTTTCATTCTTTACATTTCATACTGAATATTTTTCACTCATGACCATATCATACGAATAATCATCCTTAGGATCATTTATTCTTTGGATTTTCGCCCACAATGGGCCCCAGATATCAATGACATGAGCGACAACATTCGACTCCTTTTAGTGAGATATGTATCTAGAGGGATCTAAGGGCTTTGAAGATGACAAAGATTGCGACTTACTTCCCCAATGGTAGATCCTACCTTATGAAGTGTCGTGAGAGGCTATGAACTAACGAAGGAGATGAAGATGGAAGCATAGCTCCTCGTAGGAATAAGGCAAGGCATCGTTGAGCTATTTTCAGAATTCAAGATGTTTTCGCACGATCATATCGAGGCATGCCAAACTACTAAAACATGGGTATACTGTTAAGGTTGGGGTTTAAAGAACCCATGTTTTACAACAGCCTAGCTAATCAAGAGGCTCGGGCTATTGGTTCACCAAGAAAGGGAAATTGCATCTGGTATGCCATAAAATGCTAAGTCGATGAAGACTGTGCCTTCTCTATTTTCCCTATATGAAGCATGGATGTTAACAAGCCAGTCTCCTCAAAAGCTTTTAGCCAACATCAATTCATATTCATGGTCGTTGGTTACCTCATTAAGAGGGTGAAGGTCACTTCATATGCCAAAATTACAAAGTCGACAAATATCAAATTCAAAAAAAACATTCAAGATTTTTTGAAAAAATGGTGAGACTTGTAAAGGTTAGCATAGAGAAGTTACCATTTACCCTTTAGGTTCCTTGACCGTTGGCGGGACTTTTGCCGGGCATCTTTCCCATTGGTTTATGAAAGGAAACAATTGTTGGAAGATAAGATTCTTTTTCCCAAGCTTGGATTGAATTAGATGAAGCGAGAATGCCTCCAAAGAAGCTTGATTGAAAGTATTCAAGATGGTCAAATTTACCAAAATGGATGACACAGCTTATGACAAAAGGTTCGCTCAAGAGAATTTCGGAAGAGGACCTAACGTTAAGAAAGATTCTTCTTATCCAAAAGAACTCCAAAGAAAAAGTAAATGCCTTATCTGACAAAGAAGGCACATTCTAGGAAAAATGGGTGTTAACCAAGATGGATGGCAAGGACACCTTAATCCGGTGAGTTCAGATTCAATAAAAAAGTTTTCCAAAAAAAACACAAAAAAGGAAAAGCACGAAAAAGAAAAAAGGAGAGGCCAAGGCGAAAACCCACAAAGGGCGCTTTGAGACCAAAGGGTATTTGAGTTGAAAACCCGAGAAGGGCAACTCAAAATTTTGATCGAAAGTAGGGCATACAGTAGTCTTGCTACGCTCGAAGAAGTATGTTACATCTTGGGGCATCGACAAAGTACTCTGGATCCCCTAAACACATATTAAGCTCAAAATGGTCCTCAAGAAGTTGGAACAGAGAAGCTCAAGCTGTGATATCTGGGGCACTTAGTTTCCATTTTACCCATTTTTGTTACTTATGGTTATTTTATTCCTTTCAAAAAACCACCGATAAATTTCCTTCTTAATTACCTTTGCTAGCTTTGATTAACTTGTTTGTTTCAAGCTATGCTCTCAATCAATTTCCTTTTTGTCCATTGTTACAATCTTTTTCAGGCATTTTGCATTGAAATAACGATTAGTGGACTAATAATACTTTCATAAAAGGAGTTTTGCATATTACTCTGAAAGCTTCTGAATAATACAAGGACCTGAAACAGGACTATTGTTTAGAACTCACTCAGCTCAAGGTTTGGAAATATTGGAGAAAGATGATAATCTCTTTGGACCTTTTATTGGTTGAACAAAAAGACAATACATTTCACCGGTGATACGACCTTGACAGATAACGAGCAATGTCAACCCAGCAGTACAAAGGGATCACTCTCGAGAAAAAAAAATGATACTGCACATATCGACACATCTGGTCATTACACCAGTGAATGGTGTAACAGATCAAATTGATCCTATACCTCGGAGTTACAGCAGGATGGATAGAAGAAACCAAATGTTATTCTCCTAAAGTTGCAGTGAGAGATGCAAACTTTATGTCCCAGAAGGTACAGTGGAAGGGACTCTGAAATCACGGCGGGGCAAGCTTATTGAGCAGAATATGATCTTTTTTGGGTTTTCTATCAAAGATACTGGCTGAATGAGAAAGCATGATAACGCATCAGTGATAGAACCTTAATGAACTACGAGCAATGACGACCCCAAGCATTTAAAAAAGGATCATTTCATTTTGCATTTATCATTCAAAGCACGTTTAGTTAAGAGCATTCGACTCATTGCATCTTAATAATCATAAAAAGACCATTCTCATGACATTCTGCATTCATGCAAATATCATCCAGTGCATCTTAATCATTATACATTTAACAAAGGATCATTCTCATGACATTCTGCATTCATGCAAATGTCATCCATTTTCATTTAGTTAGGAGCATTCGATTCATTCTGATTATTGCATCCTAATCATTGTAAAAAGACTATTCTCACAACATTCTGCATTCATGAAAGTGTCGTCCATAACACATGTAGTTAGGAGGCTTTGAGTCATTTTGATCATAGCATTCTCATCATTTGCATAAGCATAAGCACATAAAATTAATTCTACAGGACAGGTTCCTCAAAGAACGGTGTAGCGATATTGAAGTTCAGATTTTGTTCCCTCGAGATGGTAGTGGAGCAGACTGAAGATTGAAGTCTTCTTGAAGATAGTAAGGAAGCAAATTGAAAAGTTCAATTTTTGTTCCCTAGAGATGATAGTGGAGCAGACTGAAGATTGAAGTCTTCCTAAATATAGTAAGGAAGCACATTGGAAAGTTCAGATTTCGTTCCCTCAAGATGGTAGTGGGGCAGACTGAAGATTGAATTCTTCCTGAAGATAGTAAGAAAGCAAATTGAAAAGTTCAGATTTTGCTCATTGGCTGAAGATTGAAGTCTTCCTGAAGATAGTAAGGAAGCGAATTTGAAAGTTCTAAATTCTCATTTCCTCGATGTTCCAGTGGAGTAGGTTGAGATTACAAATCCCGTCACCCTGAGTTAACAATGAGGATCAATCATTATTCCTTTGAAGTTTCAGTTGGAGAAGATAGAGATTGCGAATCTCTTCTTCCTGAATTCTCATTTCCTCGACGTTCCAGTGGAGTAGGTTGAGATTACAAATCCCGTCTCCCTGAGTTAACAATGAGGATCAATCATTATTCCTTTGAAGTTTCAGTAAGAGAAGATGAGATTACAAATCTCTTTTCCCTGAATTCTTATTTCCTCGAAGTTTCCATGGAGTAGGTTGAGATTACAAATCCCGTCTCTCTGAGTTAACAATGAGGTTACGTCCTTAATTCTTTGAAGTTTCAGTAAGAGAAGATGGAGATTACAAATCTCTTCTCCTTGAATTCTTATTTCCTCGATGTTCCAGTGGAGTAGGTTGAGATTACAAATCCCGTCTCCCTGAGTTAACAATGAGGATAAGTCCTTATTTCTTTGAAGTTTTGGTAGAGAAGATGGAGACTACGAATCTCTTCTCCCTGAATTCTTATTTCCTCGAAGTTCCCGTGGAGTAAGAAGTAAATCGAAGACATTAGTCTGGTGGTCCCCGAGTTTGCAAGGATCAGATTGAAGAAAGTAGATTTGACATTCCTGAAGTTGCAGGAAGCAGATCGAATACATCAGTCCGGTGATCACCGAGTTTGTAGGGATCAGATTGAAGAAAGCAGATTTGACATTCTTGAAGTTGCAGGAAGCAGATCGAATACATCAGTCTGGTGATCCCTGAGTTTGTAGGGATCAGATTGAAGAAAGCATATTTGACATTTCTGAAGTTGTAGGAAGCAGATCGAATACATCGGTCTGGTGATCCCTGAGTTTGCAGGGATCAGATTAAAGAAAGTAGAGTTGACATTCCTGAAGTTGCAGGAAGCAGATTGAAGACATCAATCTGGTGATCCCCGAGTTTGTAGGGATCAGATTGAAGATAGCAGTTTTGACATTCCTAAAGTTGCAAGAGCCGATCGAAGTTAACAAGTCTGGCATCCTGATGTTGCAGGAGCAGGTTAAAGATAGCAGGTCTGGTGTTCCTGATGTTGCAGGAGTAGATCGAAGTTAGCAAATCTGGCAATCCTGATGTTGCAAGAGTAGATCAAAATGATGATTTGGCGATTCGATGTTGCAGGAAGCAAATCAAAGAAATCAGTTTGACAATCCCTGAGTTTGCAAGGAGCAGATTGAAGTTCACAAGTCTGGCGTACCTGATGTTGCAGGAGCAGATTGAAGATAGCAGATCTTATCTCCCTGAATTTTCAGTGGAGTAGATCAAAGATAGCAAGTCTGGCATTCCTGATGTTGCAGGAGCATATCAAAATTGGCAAGTCTGGTCTCCCTAAGTTCGTAGTGGAGCAGATCAACAGATGGTGGATACTGCCTTTATGAAGTTGAAGCTATCAAACTCATAGAAATCAAGACGAAGTTGCAATAATAGTGAAGTTGCAGTGGATTCGAAGTCATTTGAAGTAAACGAAGATCGAGAAGTCGGGGCTTGGCCAAGCACGGTCAAAATTGGTCCTTTTATGGTCTTTGCTCTATTCTTGTTTCACAACAATGAGCAAAGAGGGGCAGCTGTAATAGCCCATTTTGATCGGGCTAAACCAAATAATAATAAGGAGCCCATTTTACAAGTCCAGAACACCTAAAAACCCTTAAGCCCAACTCAACCCACTAACCCTAACCCAAGTTAGAAAAAGAAAAAAACAAAATAGCCAACAAAACCCTAGGCGCCGTCCCATCTGCTTTTGGCCACTTGCTCTGCCTTTGAGCACTACTCCAGCATTCCACAGCCCACCGCCACCAACCGCTCTGAAGACCACTACTTGCTGCAAGAGCAATAAAAATGAAAGGATTAATATAATAGTCCTAAAATTGTGTAAAAATGGCTATAAAGCCAAGCAAAACTTTAAAAGGGGACCTTTTTCTTTTCTCTTTGTTAAGCAATCAATAGAAAAAAAACAGATTCAAAAGCAAAATAACAGTAGAGATCAATACACAAGAAAGAAATTTCAAAACACAAACAGATTCAAACACCAAGCAAAGATTCAAGCAAAAAACCAAAAAGCAGTAAATATCGGAAAGAAAGAAAAACAAATTGAAAGGTGCTAAGGTCTTTTTTTTCCTTTTTTCTTTTATTTTCGTTCTTGAATCCATTATATCCACATATATATTCATGTCTTTTACTAAAAAACAGATATATATAAAAAGGAAAAAGGAATAAAACTCTACCTTTTCGGGCTCGACTGTCGTATGTACTGGCCAAGTGCGGGAGACGAGCCATGGCGGCCTCACCGAATCCCCATCGGCGCTCCTACCTGCAGAGAAAAAAGAAGAAGAAAGGTTACATTTTTTTAAAAGAAAGGGGCAAATGTTTTTTTTTCAAGAAATTGGCCTTTAAATAGCCTCCCAAAACGACGTCGTTTTGGAGCTAGCCTTAACGCCCAAAACGACGTCGTTTTGCCTCAGGATCCGCGTGTTGACCCGACCCGCCTCAGGATCAGCGTGTTTTCTAAAATTGGGGAATTTATGATCGCAATCCTCCGCCTTTTCATGGTTTTGCAATCAAGTTTTCGTTTCTTTAATTTTACCCAAAGTCTATTTGGTTTTCAATTTGATCCCTTTTGTCATTGCTTTTGGGCCGAGGGCTTATTTCATCTTTAGTCCCTCTGCTTCTTAGGCATATTACAATAAGGCCCTTCTCTCTTTTATTTATTTCAGATCTAGCCCTGAAACTTTGTTTTAAATCCAATTTAGTCCCTTTTTAGTTATTTTGGTTATTCTATTAATTTAATATCCTTATTATCATTAATATTATTATTATTTTAGTATTATTATTTTCATTATTATTACTATTATTGTTGTTACTATTATTATTTATTTTTGTTTTATTCTTAAACTATTATCATCATTTTTATCTTTTTTATAACTATTACCATATCACTATTATTTCTTTAGCATTATTATTACTTCCATTTTATTACTATTATTTTTATATTTTTACCGTTATTTTCATTAGCATATCATTAATAATAATAATAATAATATTATTATTATTATTATTATTATTATTATTATTATTATTATTATTATTGTTGTTGTTGTTGTTGTTGTTTTTTTATTATTTAATATTTTATTTTCACTTTCATTTGATCATCACTTATATTATTATTATTCTCACCCCATTACTATTATTTTATAGATTACTATTTTATTATTTAATTATCATCATTATTGTTATTTTATTTTCATTATTATTGCTATTACTATTATTTGTTATTATCAATATTCTCATCGTTCATCTCACTAATCCTTCCCAACATCTCAATTTTTATAACGACCAATATTTCCATGTTAGCAGTTCGGGAGAATCGAGCCCTAACTTACTGGGTTCCGATTTTTCCTGTTTAAGCTAAACAACGGGATGTCCTTTTAAATCGCAATTCAAATTTTAACAAAACACTTGTTCTCGAAAATTCAAAATGTCGCGCCCTAACTTACTGGACTCGACATCTAGATACTTCGAGACAAGCTCCTTTTTCCTAAAATAAAGACAACATCCCTAGTTTGGCTTTTCAAGAAAACAAGCCCTAACTTACTGGGTTCTGACTTCTCGTTTGACAAATGACGGGAGATCCTCTTCAAAAATAAAACCAAGTTTTAAAAGGCGAGCTTAGTTTCGGGAATCTAAAGTATCGCGCCCTAACTTACTGGACATGATGCTTTATCTCTTCGAAAATAAGAGAGTCTTAGCGTCCCTTCTAGTGCCTTCAAATTTTGAAAATCAAAAGTATCTATTTTCGAATCATTTCGAAGTTTTCAATATTAGGACATCGATCAATCAATTTGGTACCAATTTTGGGCGTATCGAGGGTGTTAACCCTTCCTCGTGCGTAACCGACTCTCGAACTCGTTTTCTGGATTTCGAAGACTAAAATCGTTGTTTTGATAAATCAAACTGTTTATTAAAAACAACTATTTTACGAGGTGGCCCGATCACACCTCATCAAAAAGGTTGGTGGCGACTCCCTTCTTTTTCGTTTTCAAAACCCGATTCGACCGCGTCGTTTTCTGTTTTATCAAAAAAATGGTTACGACAATAACTTCTTTAATTATAAGCATACCAACTTTTTTTTCATCGTATTAGAGCGATCCGATGAATTAAAAATTTATTGTCTTAATTTATTGATAAACTTTGAACTTGTTAATTTTATATTAAAGAAAAAAAACCCTTAAATCATATATTTTTACTAAATTATTTACTATTACTATAATATTTCTTTAATATTAAAATTAATTTATCAATATTTAAAAACTCAATTAAATGAATGGATAAGTTAAATGAATAAACCAAAACTATAAATCTTTCACATTTAATCCCGTTATTCCAAACTTAAATTAGTATGATTTTCTATTCACCTTCGAGTTGGGTTAATTATTTTGGACTAAATAGTTGAAATTTAAAAGTTATAATATATTTCAAGTTTTTATACTCTCTGGATATTTAGAATTTAGTCTTTGTATTTTTATTTTAGAAGTTTTTATACTCAAATTTTATGTTAGCATTTTAATCGGAATAAAATATTTAGATTAACTAATGACATTATAAAAGTTAAGGTACTAAATTATGTTAAAAATTAAATTATAAAAATTAAAATAAGGTACTAAATTATGTTAAAAATTAAATTATAAAAATTAAAACTTAAATTTGAGTATAATAAGGATTGAAATTGAAATTTAACCCTTTTATATAATCTAAAAAATAAAGGGACCAAAATTGAAATTTAACGATTACTTTTAATAATGTAAAAGAAAGAACACTTAATCAAAGACGGCCTTAGGGCCTTGTATAGATTTGGAATAAATCAAAGTTTTGATGCAGAGTGAACTATAATATCTCACTTCTGCCAACTAAAATATACGATTTAGTGCAGATTCTTTCTTGTTACATAATTCCAGGGTTCCACATTTTCCTTTTAAAATATACAACACTAATTTTTTTAATATAATACTTATCATTATTCATAATCTCTCATCACTCTTAAATAGGATAATAAATGCGCTTTAGTACATTCAAATTCACATTTTTACTCTAATAATAATATTAAAACTATAAAAGATGGGTATAAAAATACATCAATTTCATATTGTAAAGAATACTATATTAATATATAAAGTTAATGACAATCAATATTTTATTTTATTTTATCAATTTATGTATTTGTGTTGTGATTGTGTATTCAAGTTGGGATTTTTATATTTATATGACTTGTGAGATCTATATATTATATTATTTAAATTTATAATTGAGTTGGCGTTTTAATTTGATTGGACATCAATTCGATTAGTGAAATTACAAAAATATTTTTTCGTAATTAAAATAAGATATATTATTCGAATACTTTAGTTTCTTATATATATATATATATATAAAAAATTCAATAAAAATTTGCATGTGCTGAAATTTGAACGCATTACTATTTACATTAGTAAAACCTTAATTTTATCAATAAACAAAAGCTTATTTTAATAAAATATCTACATTTTAATTGTATTATGCATAATTTATTACCTACATCAATTGTATATATTGATAATGTTGATTAGTTTGTGTCACAAGTCAACTCGACACTAACTCAAAATTGATGGCAACACCATAATAAACAATTATAGTATATTCAATATTCTTAATATTGTGTATTTATGTGTTTAAATTTCATTTAATCTATTTTATTTTAATATTGTACATTTTTCATACGTTGATTAGTTTCAAACCATACGTTTCATTATTTATTATATTGTAACACCCCAAACCCAGCCTAGAAGTGTAGACCGAATTCGGGATGCCACATTGATCACCGAAGTGATCGTAGAAAATTTCACAAAATAATTTATCTCAGTAAACCAAAATCGTCTAACATATGTGAATAAAACATAAATCGGAAACTGTACCACAGCATTATACATCCTTACAGTTTAAGCTTTAACCGAATAACAAATACAACCAAAATTAAAAATACTCATAGTTTATCCACCAAGACTGTCGAAGACCTTCGCATACCGAGTCCAGCATCCGAAATTAAAGTGGGACCTAAAAGGGGAATTAGAAGGAGGAGTGAGCTACTCGAGCTCAGTGTGAGATCAAGACCGGTAAAGCTACGGAAACGAAAATAGAACAGAAATAGGAAGGCTTAGAAGCAGTTCAGGTTTAGTAGCGAAGCAAAACCAACCTACCGAACTAAACAGACCGATATATATATATATCCAAAGCAAACTATACGGTCAGATGAAAGTTGAGCATACTGCCAATAATCAACACAACTCATATGTAACTTTACAGTCATATGGCCCAATCAGACACAGTAGCGGAAACTTTCAATAGTTACAGACTGGGCCTAAGCCCTTTCCAGAATCAGAAACAGTTTTAGTTTGGGCCTTAGCCCATCACACAAGGTTCCCTTAGGCACGAGCGCCTTTCAGTCGAATGATACAATCAGACACTTCAGTCAATCAGACAATCAAATATTTCAGTCAAATAGTCAAACAGATATTGCAGTCACAGTATCACATTCAGTCATAGTGTCAATCAGATGCATATGAGTGCAAATGAGTTATAAAATAACCCACCCATCCAGCCAACACACCATCTCCGTCCAACCCTACACTTACTATGGGGATTTAATCAGCCAACCCATCCCTACACTTCGAATAGGACCTCGAAAAGCCTATCCAACCTTATACCCCATAGAATGTCATCCCGGGTTGCCTGGCAATGATGATCATCAGCATTGTCCACGATCCTCAGGGAATTGGGACCACCCTCGACCCTCTGGGAATTAGGCTATCAGAATGCAGATAAACTGCCAAATCATAAATTACGCAGCAAAGCTAGCGTATAAGCTGTACTGTGTAATGTGGTAAATCGCGGTACAGACGTGCAATATGAACTGCCAGATCAAATAATAGTACGTAGTGTAGCTAATGTACATGAGGCCCATGCAATGTGGTAATCCTCTATATCGATGAGTTATAGTAAGACTGCCAGATCAGATAGTGGTACGTAGTGTAGCTAACATACATGTGGTACAGTGCAATGCGGTAATTCGCTATACTGATGAGTTGCAGTAAAACTACCAGATCATATCGTAAATCTCCCTTCTCTTCAAATTCCCAACCCAAAATACTTTATATGCAGATGCATGTATACAAATGTATGTATGCAGATGAATGAATGCGATGCACCATTTCAGAATTCAATTTCAGACAATCATCTAGAAGCAGTCACTTACAATCCGTCATTATTTTATAGAAACGTGCACACTTATACACTCAGAATCGCTACCTAACATTTCATACAACCAAGCACGCATAACACTTAAAACACAGTCATGGCAGAGTCATGTCAACCCTCAGTAATCTTAGTCGAGGGTTGGAACACATAGAATCGCGATTGCACTTAATCGCCTTATAATCAAAATTTGGCGAGTTAGGGCCATACGCTCGTGTGCTCCGACCGTGTGGGGATCCAAACGCCTGTGTGAGGGGTGGCACACGGCCGTGTGACAGAGGCACATGCCCGTGTGGTGCAGGGACACGACCGCGTGAATAGGCTGTGTAACTCACTGTCCAATTTCAACAAAATCAAGTGCAGGGCAAACACGGCCATGTGAAGGTGTCACACGCCCATGTGACCATCAGACACGGCCGTGTGTCCCATAACACACGCCCGTGTGGAATCCCTAGGCCCCAAATCAGTCACACGGTCGTGTGACCCCAAAACTCAGAATCCCTAATCCCCAAATCCATACGCCCGTGTGACCAAAGGACACGGTCGTGTGAAACTCAACAAAATCTTCAAAATTGGCCACACGCCTATGTGGCACCCAAAATCGATCGAAAACCCTAATTCACAAATCCACACAGTCATGTGCCTCGGTACACGCTCGTGTGGCCGTTGGGGAGGCTACGAAACCACCCCAATTCAGCCCCGAAAATGCCGTTTTGGCCACCAAAACCATACCTAACCTTTGCCCTATCAAAGTATACCGGAAAGTGGAGATTTCTCATCACTTCCATCAACTAAAACTCAAAACCCTTTATTTGGCATTCACTCAAGAAAACTCGAATCATAAGTTTGCAAAAACCATTAAGGAAATTAAAAAAAACAATGTAGTTACAGTTTGAATCCCACACCTGTCTGTCTTTGCAATCGACGAGGATGATGGAGGAGCAAAAATTCTAAAAATCCACAAACCGCGATCATTTTCAAAAGAAGAGAAAAGCACAGAGAGAATAAAACCAAGAAACGTCCCAAAAGAAAAATAAAAATAATATTAAACACATAATTTAATAATTATAAATAATCATAATTATTAACTTAAAAGAAACAAAACAAAATAAAATAAAAAGGTTCTCCCAAAATCACGTACCTCGATACTCAAACCTAAAACCTCAAGGTGCACTAATACTTACTCAACCACTAAACCAGCAGGCCCATTCTGACATTAAATTGCATAACTTAACTTATGTATGCGACCTCCTCGCTGTCACTACACTCAAAACCCAAAACTTCTAGGCCCAAAATTCGGGCCGTTACATGTATGCTATTTTAAAACTAACATTTGTGTTTTAAATACGTAGTTTCAACAAACATATAAGTATGATAAAATTTCTAATATCAATAATTTGTGTTATTATTGCAAAAGAAAAGCTATAACTACAACTTCAAACAAATCGCAATATATCAACAAGAGGAGGGATCCATTTACGACGATTTAAAACAAAAGTAGTATTGCATCTGTTCTTATATTTTTATACGATTAATATTTTAACAACCCAACTATCATATTTCATTTATGTAGATGATGCTATATTAAAATTTCTAATGGCTTATTTTATAAATTTTTTGAATTGTTCCATAAGTATTAATATAGATATTTTTTAGATCGACATGATAAAAATATCGAATTGCTTTTAAAATTTACATTCATGATAAATAAATTATATTGATAAATTCAACAGTTTAATAATTAAAATATTAATTTTAAAAATATAAAAAATAATATTACTTTAATTTTATATCAATATAAATGAATGATTGAGTGTAAGTATATATTTTAATAATTATGGTGATAGTTTATAGAATAAAATCATATGGTGTCGAATACCACGTAGCGGCGTAGAGCGATACTGGTGGAATTAGGTGGAGGAAATGCGGTGCGGTCCCACGAAAGGGACAGCACAGCTGTTTCTTTGCTTAAATATATACATATATAAAACAAATCAGCTACGCCAACGCACCTGCACGGCAGTTTTTGCCCTTCTTTGTTTCATCTGAATGTCTGAAAACCAATTGCCCTTTTTATGCCTTCAGCTCCTGTAATTTTTGGATCTTTAATATTTAGTCCCTTTATTTTTATTTCTAATAAATTTTTATACATTATTTCCAATAATTTAATCATTTTATTTTCTAATCTGAAAATTAAGTTTCAATTGATATTTTTTTAATGAACTTTTGTTAAATTTGAATATATGCTATTTTAATATTCAAAATCTTGATTTAAAAATTAAGGTACACTTGAAAATATATATATATATATATATATAAATTTGACATATGTCAATTAATAATATTATGAGTTGGACTTTCATTTTTAAATCAAACAAGTGGAGAAGCTAAACTTCTGAAATTAAAAGCAAAGAAATTAAATTTCAAGTATTTGAAGAGTACAAGGACTAAGAGCATAATTAAACTTTTACTCTCCTTTGCATATGGTTGGTCTTGTGGGTAACCATTCTTTTCCGCTTGCATTGTCTTTGACAACTAGTTTAGTAATAAAACTATTTTATCCAATAAGTCAATTTTTTATATCACAAAAGTTGAATTTTACTGTACTTTTTTATTAAATTTAAAACTAATTTAGTTTTTTTTTTTTCATTTAACAGCATGCAGTGAAATATTGTTTTTGACTTTAAACCAATAACAATGCCAAGCAAAATTACAATTTCTTTTATAGGTTTGTTGAGTACCGAATTCTTCTAGAGAAATTTTTAAAGTGTTGTTTATTAGGTAATTAGTTAGACTTTCAATAATGGTTGGTATTGTCCTTAGGGAGTTTTATCTCCTATCTTTATTGAAAATTGTGCACGATTCATAAAAGGAGAACATTTTAAGGCAACGGGTTGTATGTAGGCACACAGTGAATCAATCACTCACCAAGGGGATGCGAGTATTTGGCTTATATCCCTTAGGTTGGTGATTTAAGTCCCCTAAGTGCATGTGACAATATAATTAATATTACACACTATATTAACACCTCTACTGTGAGTCTTGCAAGTCGTATCACTATATCTCCAATAACTGAAGCACTTCCCCTCCATGAACCTTACAAGGCTCTTAATGAAGGTGGGAGATAAAACCCGACATAGGGATAATAATTTACCATTGTTGGGAGTTCGACTGGTTGCCTGTGGAAGATATTTCGAAAACTTCTCTTGAAAGAGTTTCGTTCTCTCAACAAAGTTAAATGAGATTATTGGTGGGACTTAAACTCTTTTATTTGCTAGAGTGTTAATGGGTATTCAATCAACTTAAATAGCTCATATGGACAGAAAATTTTCAATTATTTGTGGTTAAAGTATATTTAAAGTACTTGCACTCTCTGTACATTAGGAATTTAGTCTTTCTATTTTTATTTTTAGGATTTTAGTTCTACTTTTCAAATTTCAATATTTAGGTCCAACTGTTAACATCGTTAAAATTCTTTTATTAATTTTGTTAGTGTGACATTTTGAAATAAAAAAATATTCTCTTGGTAGCAATGCATCAACACATATGATGTTGTAATGAACTTGAATTTAACAAAAGAAATTTAACAAAATTAATAATTAGACTTGTATTTTTAAACAGAGGTAACTGCACCAAACTTCCCCAAACTATGACCTCATTCTAAATTGGTCCCTGAACTTCAAATCATTCTAATTACATCCTCAAACTATCTATGTTATAACAATTAGGTCTTTCTATTGCTAAAATCGCCAATTTAACTATTTAATGACACATCAGATCATATAAAACATAATTTAAAATGAAAATTGTAAAAATAGATGTTTTAAAAATCTTAGCTTTGAAATTTTGAAACTTTTACAAAAGTTTTATCATTCACTCTTTCTTCTTCTTTTTTAGTTTTTACTTTTAAAAGTTACATGACAACATTATATTTTTCTTTAAAATTTTCATTTTAAAATTAGCTACATAAGATTCGACGCATCATTGAATAGTTAAATTAACAATTTTTAATAACGAAAGGACCTGATTGATATAACTTCGATAGATTAAGGATGCAATCAGAATGTTTTGAAGTTTAGGACCAACTTAGAACAAGGGTCATAGTTTGGGGAAGGTTGGTGCAGCTACCGCCTTTAAATATGAAAAATTGAGAGACTAAATTCCTTAAGATAAAAGTAAAATAACTAAATTCCAAATATACAAACAATAGAAGTAGTTGAAGCAAAATTTAACCATTATTCTTTTTATAATAATTTGGACAGGTAACAAATAACTGACAATAAGGTTTCTTTATTTTTAAAACTCCATGAACAATAATTACAAAAGTTTGACATAATTATAGTGAAGCAAATTATTAGAGTTTTAAGGTTTTTGTTGGTTGAATATGAGTAGTAATTTGCACAAGCCATTGATCCTCCACCTTTGACTTCACCCTATTAACTGCTCATAAATCCTGTGGGATTGGCAAGTTGAAAGCTTCCATCCAAAATTGCCCAATTTTCCTCGGTTTCAAACATGCCATTCTCGTTAATTCCTACTACTGTATTGGTGGTTTGGTGTAGTCAAGGCCAGCCGTTCCCATCCACTAATTATCATCATAGCCTTTCCCTTATATTTTGTTAATCCAAACCAATCCCTTGGATTCATACCCATTTTCCTCCATTAAATATTCCATACAACCTTTTAAATTTAAAACATAATTATCAAACTATTTTAATACAATCACATCTCTCATTCTTTCATTATAATGTACGAGATTTGTTGTAGAATCAATTTTTATTTTTATTTTTACTACATCTATAACAACAAACATGAAATAAAATTAGTTCTACTTTTAAATGAATTAAGATATCATTTCAATAAAATATTTAAATTTATATAAAATATATTAATAATATTTTATTAAATAAAAACATCTTTAATAAATGACATTATATTTGTAAATTTTATTAAATATATAATCTAAATCTCTCTTACTAATATTATTATCATCTATATATTACAGTTTGAAATTTAAAAATTTCAAATATGTCCTAAATCTCAAATGTTGTTATAGGCATATAACAATCATCTCTCTAAAATATCCAAAATTTTGACATATAATTAAGACTCTTGTAGGGAGGGTTGATTGTATTAAAAAGGTTAAGTTATCTAGTTGGTCCCCCAACTTTTAGAGTTCTTTTATTTTGGTCAAAAAATCATTGTTATTTCATTACTCAACTTTTAGGGGTGCTTTCATTTTAGTCAACAAGCGTTAAATCCTTAATGGTGGCTTATTGTACACGCGAAATCATTTGCACATCATATTTATACTCTCATTTTGATCACCCAATTTTTAAGCCGTTTTCATTTGGTCTCCGAATTAAAATTTTGTCCAATTGTGCTTGTTTATCTCATTGTCAAGATCTCTATTTTTTTTTTAATCTTAAAATTTTAAATTTCAAAATATCAAAATCAATTATTAATTTTTTAAATATCTTGATAATGACAATCGATTTGTTACTATAATATTGAAATTAATTAATTAAATTAATCTCATTCTAAATTTTAAGGGTAAATCCCAAAATTATACATGAACTTTAATTTTGTACAATTTTATACATGAAATTTTAATTTGATCCAATTTTTTGTAAATTATTAACACAATTATTGATATAACATCATTTTATGTTTATATATTGCATACAAAAATAATTATATTTATCCAATGTATAAATAAAGTGATGTATTTATTTCTTTAAATGTGTATGATTAAATCAAAATTAAAGTTTCAAGTATACGTTTGAACCACAATTAGAGTTTCACGTGTGTAATTGCACCAAATTAAAGTTCATGTATACAATTGTACATTAAATCAAAGTTTATGTATAATTTTGAGATTTATCCCAAATTTTAAAAAATTATTTTATGTTTTGAAATTTTCATTAACAAAATCAACTCAAATAACTCATATTTAATAATTGTCTTAATTTTTTTATTATATGATCTTAAATCTTTTATGCTAGGCTAAAAGTAAAGAAAAATAATTGTAATTAATTAAATTAATTACCTACTTTTCATTTGGGTAAAGAAGTGATGAAAGATAAATTTAATTAATTGTAATGATTCTTTCTTTGCTTTTAGCTTACATGGAAAATTTAGGATCATATAGTCAAAAGTAATTTGGGCTTCATTGACTATTATTAAATATGAATTATATGATTTGATTTTAATTTTGAAACATAAAATAAATTTTAAATTTAAAAGGGATCAAATTAATTAATTTCAGATTATAGTAAAAATAGGTTAATCTATCAAGGGATAATTTTTTTTCAATAGTTTATTTAATCGAATTTGATGTTTTGAAATTTGAAATTTCAATATTGAATTTTTTTTTTACCTCAATTAATATTGGAAAAGGGACTTGTTTGGGTGATCAAAATGAAAGCGGCCTAAAAGTTAAGTGACCAAAATGGAAATGTAAGCATGATGTGGTATGTACAGTCAACTACAGTTAGATATTTAATGCTTAAGTGATTAAAATGAAAGCACATTAAAAGTTACGCGATAAAATTGCAAGAATTTCTTTTTAGATGATCAAAATGAAAACGTCTTAAAAGTTGAGTGGTCAACCTGATAGTTTACCAAAAAAGGAAAACCATTTCCCTTAGCCAGTTGGGCAAATATCCAAAATATGCCCAAATATTTGAAAAATTATGGAAATGGGCCAGTTTGTAGAAAATTTACGGGAAATGGCCATTTCCCCCAAAAACGCGTGCCCCGTAGGACGCGCTTTGCCACTTCAGCAAAAACGCGTCCATGTAGGCGCGCTTTTGCTGAGGTGGCAAAAGCGCGTCCTATGGGGCGCGCTTTAGCCCGTGTTTTTAAAAAAACTATTCTCGAATATTTTAAAAATTTACGAGAATAAACTTTTATAAAGGCTCAAAGTGACAACACCATTTTTTTAAGGTGTCATCAATTAATAAGGAAATATAACTTACAAAGGAAATCTTTATATAGACCCAAAGTCTCATTTCCCTTGTTTTCTTGAGTAAAGTGGGATATAAGATATGTGTATTTATAGACTCATGAATAGTTTTGCAGCTTATTCCTAAACAATGTGGTATTCCTTCCTCTTTTAACTAATAACATGAGATGACATGCTACACTATATTTGATTTTTTTTTACAAAACAATTTCTCTTTTTTTTTTAAATTTATTTAACATTTTCTTATATTATAAAAAACAAGAAACAAAACAACTCAAATATATTTTTCATAGATCACATGACAATTTTTCATATTGTATAAAGTATTTTGATGCTTATACTTGGGATATTTACCCAATATATTTAATATATGTCATTATTTACTTATTTTTGTTTATGTCAAGCAATCTTTTATGGATAACTAATGAAAGATGGTTCGTTGTGAGACACTTCTCTCTATTAGTACCGAAAAATAAGTAAGTTAATATTTAAATATTTCAAAGATCAACAAAATGGTCCCTCTATTAAATTTTTCTTCCAGATATGCTTGATTATAGAATTTTAATATGTTTTTTAAATTAAATGAATAAATATTTTATAAATATATTTTAATATAATTTTATAAATAAGTAATGTTAAAAATTAAATGGTCGCATCATGATATGTGTGAACTTTTTAAAAGAGTAATAATATAATTTATTTTTATAAAATAATCTTCCAATTTTTAATTATCTTCCATGGTGGCTTTCTTTTAATGTTTTTCCTTAGGATTAATATGGTTTCCTTAGGATTAATTTGTATATCTTTGAGTTTAATTTCAATGTATTGAGACTTTTCTTCCTTTCTTTGTAAAGTTTACAAATCAATGAATGCAGTTCATCTTCAAGCTAAAATATTAAACAAACCATAACCATGCGAATCAAAGGTTAAGTAGCGCAGATAAGCTAAACAAAAAGATATTTATAATTTATGTTGGGATTAAGCTTTGTTTACTCAAGCTTTATAGAAAATTATATTTCATCTTGT
Organism: Gossypium rotundifolium; assembly: GCA_025506655.1. Taxonomy (NCBI): domain Eukaryota; kingdom Viridiplantae; phylum Streptophyta; class Magnoliopsida; order Malvales; family Malvaceae; genus Gossypium; species Gossypium rotundifolium. The sequence goes on from CP106731.1 coordinate 92,341,026, forward strand.
TGAGAAAGAAGCAAATTTTACAGTAGAGTTTTTATTGAAGATCAAGGTGTAATGATCATTGTAGTACTAGTCATCTTTGTTGTTGTTCGGTGCCTCAGTTTCATCTTTCTTCTGTGAATTCCTGTAAATTGTCATGTGATCTATGAAAAATATATTTGAGTTGTTTTGTTTTTTGTTTTTTATAATATAAGAAAATGTTAAATAAATTTAAAAAAAAAGAGAAATTGTTTTGTAAAAAAATCATATATAGTGTAGCATATCATCTCATTTTGTTAGTTAAAAGAGGAAGGAATCCCACATTGTTTAGGAACAAGCTGCAAAACTATTCATAAGTCTATAAATACACATATCTTATATCCCACTTTACTCAAAACAAGGGAAATGAGACTTTGGGTCTATATAAAGATTTCCTTTGTAAGTTATATTTTCTTATTAATTGATGACACCTTAAAAAAAATGGTGTTGTCACTTTGAGCCTTTATAAAAGTTTATTCTCGTAAATTTTTAAAATATTCGAGAATAGTTTTTTTAAAAACACGCTAAAGCGCCCCATAAGACGCTTTTGTCACCTCAACAAAAAGCGTCCATGTAGGCGCTTTTCTTTGAGGTGGACAAAAGCGCGTCCCTGTATGCCGCTTTAGTCTTTATCCCCAAAAACGCTACCGACGTGACGCGTTTTTGGGGGAAATGGCCTTTCCGTAAATTTTCTACAAATTGGCCCATTTCCGTAATTTTTCAAATATTTGGACATATTTTGGATATTTGCCCTAGCCAGTTAGCCTACGCTTCTATTTAAATACTTATTTTCATGCAATAAATATTAAAATGTACTTACATTTTCACTTGATTTCTTTTTGTGTTTAATTTTAAATTTTTATCAAGTAAAGCTAGTTAGATTTTAATGTTTAATTCTTTTGTTTCATATTTAATAAGTATTTAATTTAATGATACGTTATTAAAAATTAATATTTATAATCTCGTAAAAATCATAAAAGATTTCTTCGTGGTTAATTTTTTATCATTTTTAAATTATTTATAATCTCCAAACTCTTGAATTAAAAGGCATCACGCATAAATAGCTTTAAACTCTCAACTTTCAAGTTATTGTAATGATATTGATATCAATTAAATTAATCTTAATTAATTTGTTTTATTTTTTTCAAAATGTATTTTGAAGGATTACTCCAGATTTTAAGTTTCATCACTTGATATGTGTTAAGCTTTTTGGCTCGACATTTGTGGTATTTTATTTTAGGGTTTTCTTAATCTTATATTTGACATGTATGGTATGTGGTAAGTTAATTTAGAATTTATATTCAAATTATTATTATTTAAATAAAAGGATGGTTAGCACCATAGAAAAGGCATTCATAGACTAGGTTCAACTTGAAAATATTGCATTTTTTGGTTAATGTTGGAACAAAACCAAATCCAAAAAAATACCGCAGAGGCACAATCAATATTCTTTCACAATCACTCTCGAAAGAAAATTGATTGTATTTCTGTGATATTTTGTCCCCACAAATTGGTATCAAGGCTTGGTTCTTATGTTTGGTAATCATATAAATTAGCACTAGTAAGATGATTTATGTTGAATAACAAAAATTATCAACTTTAGAAGAACAAAATAAAAAATGTTTTGCTTTTGAAGGCTTTGCATCTTTCTATTTTTGCTGCTCAAAACTTGAGTGAAAACTTTGAGAATTTGAGCATCAGCAAGCGTGTGGTTTAATTTGGCAATTTGTTGAAGAGAATGTCTACAATCACATTGATTAAGAGACACATGCAAGCATATTGTGGAATAAGCTTGAAAACTTGTGTGCTTTGAAGTTAGGCAGTAACAAATTGTTTATGCTCAAGAGAATGATGACATTTAATTACAAGGAAGAGACTTTTATAGTTTACCGATTGAATGAGTTTCAAGGCTTGTTAACAAAACTACTTGGTATGGGAATCAAATTTGATGATGAGATTATGGGGCTTTGGTTGCTTGCTAGTCTACTAGACTCTTAGGAAACGTTTTGAGTTTCGCTCATTAATGCTACTCCGAAGGGTATTATGACATTGGAAATTGCTAAGAGTGGTGTTGAAAGAAGAGGTGAGAAGTAGGTCTCAAGGTTCTTCATCATATTCCAAGGATCTAGTTACTAAAAGTAGGGGAAAAGCAAAAACAAAGGTGAAAAGGGTAGAGATAAAATTTAAAATAAATCAGGATCAAGATACAAGGATATTAAGTGTCACCATTACGACAAGAAAGGCCACATTAAGAAGTATTGCTACAAGTGAAAATGAGAAAATAGAGGCGATAATGATAAAAAAGAGAGGGGATAATGAGAAATCCAAACATTTTACTACCGCTACTACTGATAATTTTTTAGTCTTTTGTGATGAGAATTTGATCAACCTAGTATGCAACAAGACTTGTTGGGTGATAAGCACTAGTGCTTCGCTTCATGCTACATCACGAAAGGAGTTCTTCACATCTTATACTCTTGGTGATTTTAAGGTATTGAAGATGGGTAATGACGACTTGGTACAAGTTGTTGGCATGGGAGATATTTTCTTGGTCACTAATAACGAAACCAAGTTGACACTTAAAGTTGTTAGGAATGCACCATATATTTGTTTGAACTTGATTTCTGTAGGAAAGCTTGATGATTATGGTTTTTGTAACACTTTTAGTGAGGGGAAGTGGAAATTGAATAAAGGCTCCTTGGTTGTAGCTCAAGGGAAGTAGAGTTCGAACTTGTATTTGATGTAGGCTTCAACTGTCTGAGGCATAGTAAATGTAATAGAAGATGATGACTCAACAGAGTTGTGGCATATGTGACTTAGTCACCTGAGTGAGAAGGGGGCTTAATTTTTTCGTCAAGAAGAATCAAATTTTGGGTTTGAACAATGCTACACTGAAGACTTGTGTTCATTGTATAGCTAAAAGTAAAGAAGAGTTTCTGTAACAGCTTGTTTTCAGTGAAATCAGAATAGTGATTTTGGGACCACAAATATGATGAGTAAATTATTATTTTATAATTATTTTAAAGTTTATGGGATTTTAGTAAGGTTTCATTAAAATTTTGTTCAAAAATTTTGATGTATGCATGCTTAATTAAGGAAAAGTGACTAAATTGAAAAAGGTGTAAAAGTAGATTTCTACTAGTTAAAGGGGTCAAATGGATATGAAACTTTAAAGTGAATGGATTTAAATGGTAATTATACCATTCATAAGGATGATGGGCAAAAATGGGCATGCTTTAGTTAATTTTTAAAGGTTAAAAATAAAGGTTAATATGGTAATTAGTAAAATCATTATAAAACAAATAAAAGAAAATTTTAGTACTCATCTTCATGAGCTTTCTTCTCCACCAAAAATAGGTTTATAAAACCCCATTTTTGAAGCTTGAAAGTTCGATTGAGCTCTTGTGATTGTATGGTATGAATTTTAACTCCGTTTTTAGTGATTTCTGTGTTTTTGAAGTTGTTGTAACTTAATCTAACTAGCACAGTGATTAGTTTGTAAAATTGTTAAAAAACTAGGGTTATTCCATGAATGATCTTGTGTTATTCTTGATGTTTAATGGTATATTATGAGTCCTTGTTGATAAATAAACAAGTTTTGTAAAGTGAGTTTTGATGGAAATTGTATTTAGGGACTTATTTGTAAAAATGGTAAAATTTCATGGTAAATTTGTGAAATGATGATTATATGGATCAATTTAGGTCCCTATAGAATTTGGGTAGCATGAGAAGAGGATTAAAATGTTTAAATTTCAATTTATGAGTTTAAGGACTAAATTGTAAAAAGTTAAAATGTTAGGAAAAACATAGAAATTTTGCAAAAAAATGAAATATGGACTGAATTGAATAATAGAGTTATTAATTGGATTGAATTTATCTATTTAGATTAAGATAGACCGCGTACGAATTTGGATCCGGGAAAAGCTAAAGCCACGGACTAGTTCGACTTCGTTTTATGCCTCTGTCGTTGAGGTCAGTTCATAGTGTTTTAATATGTAAATGAATTTCTATTTGTGTATTTATATTACGGTGCTTTAATTATTTTATTTTTGGAAGAATACTGTTGAATTGCACATACATGCCCTTGTTTGTACTTCGGTACCCCTGAATTGCATGTACTTGCCCCTGTTTGTACTTCGGTACCCTTGAATTACACATGCGTGCCCTTGTTTATACTTCGGTACCCCTGGATGTACTTTTTTACCTTGTTTAGACTTCCGTAATTCTGAATTGAATAATATATGAATCGTATTCAATTTGTTGTTAGATTAAATAATATGCTACGTTCTTATTAAGTTCTATAAGCTTATTCGTTCTTGTGAATTGTTTTATAGATCATTGTTGCTGACATTTTGGATGGATCAAATCTTTAGCTCACACTATCCATCAATATTGGTAGTTTTTGTATCTCCTAGGGTAGTGGCATGTATAAACATAGGTAGTTGAATTTATGGTTGAAATGTATTTAGGATGTTTGAAAGTGGTGTTTGATGAATATGTATAAAATAACTAAATGTGTTTGTGTTTTGTAACATATATGCATAATAAGCTATAATGCTTGTTTTAAAAGGTACCTTTGGTCACTTTTGGTAAGGGATGATAATGGTTTATTAGTAACATTGATGGTTTGTGTCATTGTGCTATTTCATGTTGCATGTTTGAATATGGTAAGATTATGGTACGTTTTGAAAGGCATTGGCATTTGTAGTTGATGTTGGAAATGGCTTGATTTTGGCCAAATTCATGTCCACACGGCCTGGTGACATGGGCGTGTGACTTAGCCGTGTGTCTTTTATATATTTTTTTTGCATACAAGTCAAGTTGTTACACGGCCTAACACATGGCCTAGCAGATGGGCGTATGACACAGTCGTGTAACCTACTTAGAGAGTTACATGGGTGAGGGCACGGGCTGGGACACGACCGTGTGTCCCTATTTCGATTGTTACTTGACTTGAGACACAAGCGTATTGTAACATTCGGTTTATACCCTAGTCGAAATAGTGGTTTCGAGACCACAAATCTGAGTCCATAAAATATTTTAATATTAATTTTCAGTGCCGTTGATATGTGATTAAGCCTGTGGTAAATTTTCGTGAACTAATTTGTCCGTCTGTGTGTTTAATTTGACAAAAGGATAAAAATGCATTAAATGTGAAACTTGTATGCTATTTGTTAAAGTTCCTAAGTGTTGTGGCTTTGTAAAGTTGAAGGCCTTAAATGGCAATTAAGCCATTACTATAGGAAGTGGACGGCATTAAATGTGGTTTATATATATATATATTATATGTTTATTTAAATTATATGTTTTCATAAGTTTATAATATATGTTAAATTAGTATATTAATTTATAAGTTATAATATTATATCAATAAAAAGAAAACAAAGGAAGTGACTTGGTTATTATCACCATTTGGCCGAATGTTTTAAAGAATAAAAGCTTAAGGGTTCGATTGGTTTCAAGCTTGAATTCAAGGTTAGTTTTTGATCCGTTTTCGATAATTTCTACGTTTTTGTAATCGTTGCTTTGAGAGCTATCAAACCCATGTCTCAATTTGATGAATTGATAATGTTTGTGTGAGATGCCATTGATGATATGTTAAGCTTTTTGATGATTTTTGGTGTTAAATGAAAGATATGAATTAGATGAACATACTTTATTCTTGAATTTTTGATGAATTTAGCTAAATAGGGCTAAATTGAGAAAATCATATTTTGAAGGACAAAATAGAAAATTTGATGGAAAATATGGACTTGTATGAGATGTATATGCATTCAGCTAAGCATGTGTATGTGTGGATTTTGTGAATTTGATATTTTGAGAAAAATGGACTAAATTGATAAAGTGTGCAAAAATAAGGGTTAATTTACAAATAGCCCTAAATATGTGTCCATGGATTGAATTGTATGAATAAGTAAATAAAAGGGTTAATTCTGAATATGTTTAGATCAAGAACCGAGGAAAACGGACTTAGATCGCGAGAAAGCGAAAGTAACCGAGTAGCCATTTTCATTTCGATAAACCGAATCCGAGGTAAGTCACTATGCAAATAAACGTCTTGCATGAAATTGTAATTGTTTATATGACTAATGTTGATAATGAATGCTTATGAGAGGATTATGCATATAAATTCCATGAGAAATTTAATCTAGTAAGTAAGTTTGGATATAATACTTGCCATTAAATTTGGAATGAATGAATATTAATGAAATAGAAATGTGTTATGTATGAGTTTGAGTATTGAGGCACTAAGTGTGCGAATTTAGAAACAAGACAGAGACGATTAGCACTGTGTGTGTGAAATAATAGAAGCTACGACTTAATGAGTTGGCACTGTGTGTGCGATACCGAGATAAGCTCGGTTTAAAATAAAGGCACTAAGTGTGCGATGTTAGTTAAGTTCTGTATTGTATAAATGCACTAAGTGTGAGATGTCATTTAAGTTTCGACAACGAATCACGGCACTAAGTGTGTGATTATAAGAAATGAATAGCACTGTGTGTGCGATGATATGAAAGCTTGACTTATTGAATTAGCATCAGTGTGCAACATCGAGACAAGTCGATTAAAAGAATAGGCACTAAGTGTGCGATTATAAGAAAGGAATAGCAATGTGTGCGATGATATGAAAGCTTGACTTATTGAATTGGCACTTGTGTGTGCGACATCGAGACAAGTCTATTAAAAGAATAGGCACTAAGTGTGCGATGATTAATATGCTTCAATTTTGTATATAGCACTGAGTGTGCGATTAAGTTGAATGAATATTAAAGGACAATCGACATGTAATATCAAGCATTGAATAGCTTGGAAGTTGAATAATTATGTATTAGATAAGGTATGTATTGAACATTTGTGGTTGATGAGTTATAAACAAGCTACAAATGAGTGAATGAGTATTTTAGCTATGTCTGGGACGTTGGTATTGCACAATCATTCTTAGTTTCTGAGTATCTTATTAGATTTCAAACTGTTCAATGAGTAAATCTGAGCTATGAACAATTACGAGAATGTATATTTGTTTCAGATACGTTTGGCTTGTACATTAAGTGTGCATAAAAGGTAAGTACCTATATAACTTTGATTTGAAGAAAGGTATGATTGAATATTAGAACGAGAATGAGATGCAAGAATGTTTAAGAAAGAGTTGTATATATATACATATGATTCTCGTATGAATGAATGTGGCAATTGTGTCCAAGTATATGAACCAAAGCAATATGTGATAGTTTGCTAAGTAAATGTTATGTGTCAATGTAATTTATGCGTATATGCCTTTATGCTAAGTTTATTTGTATTATGACTTACTAAGCTTTGTAAAGCTTACTCTATGTGTGTGTTTTTCTCTGTTTTATAGGTTGTCAAAGCTACTGAAGGCTCGAGACCATCAAGGATCGTCATCACACTACTAAACTCATTTTGGTACCCTTTTGAAAATGTATATAACTAATTATGGCATGTATAGGCTAGATATGTGTATATGTTTATGAAGTGAACTTAGCAATGTGTTTTGGCAAGTTTTGGGTTGTTTTAAGGTTTGAATGAATGATTCATATGATTTATGTTTTGGTATGGCTTGATGCATATGAAATGGTCATTTAGGTATGTATTTGGTTGCCATATATGCATGACATGTGATGAGAATGGTTGCTTGTAGGTATGACCCATATGGGTGGCATTTTGGTCTTGCAAATGACCTATAATGTCACATGGTCTTGGCACACGGGCGTGCCTAATAACCGTGGGGTAAAATCAGTAGCTAGCTTAAGAAGCACATGGTCATGGCACGGGCGTGCCTAGAGGTTGTGTGAGAAATGGCAGTATATGACCTTGTAGGACACGGCCTTAGCACACGGGTGTGCTTGGTAGCCGTGTTGGTTTTGGCAGAATAGGACCACGGGGAGGGCACACGGGTGTGTCAAGTAGCCGTGGGTGAGGCACGGCCTACCCCCACGGGCGTGTATCCCCTGTATTTAGAAAAGTTTTTATTTTTTTATGAAATTTTGTATGTATTTCGATTTAGCCCCGACTCGGTTCATAAGCATGTTTAAGGTCTCGTTGACCTATTTAAGGGACATTATGAATGATATTGATGAATGATTGTGTGAAATTCTGTAAATGTTTCTGATCTATCTGGTAACACTTCTAACCTTAATTCGACGACGGCCACGGGATAGGGGTGTTACACGTGTGACCCCTACAGTCCAATTTTTTAACTTTTTCTTGAACTTTTCAATTATTTCCAATTTGGTCACGAATTGTTTCTATTGTATTTCTTGGGCCTCGAGGGCTCAATTTAGGGACGATATATATGTGAATGAATGATTTATATCATGTTTATGTTAATGTATTGAATGTATGTTTTAATATTCAGTTTGTATGGTAACGTTTCGTAACCCTATTCTGACGATGGATACGGGTTAAGGGTGTTACATTTAATGGTATTAGAGCTACGATTTAGTCGATTCTAGGATTAACGTAATGGAGTAAAGTTTAATATATACATGCCACATATACCCTGTGATAGTGTGATGCTTTTGATCTATTATAATATTGTATTTCTTATAGATTCAAGATGTCAGTTGAATCGAATTGAGCTATAGCTAATGAAGCTAAAAGTAATGTTCAAGCGTCGAATCCTGAAGCCAGTAATAGTGCGTCTATTCCACAATCTATTGGTGATGATATGAAAAATGTATTCCTTGGAATGATGAAACAATGGTTCAATGAGTTCAAGCAAGAAAATCTTGCAACTCTGCCACCTCTACCCCTTAATGTGTCTCCTCCGGCACCTTTGGATACTCCAACCACTATACTTGTGATGGTTACCCGAGTATCAGTTGATAAAATTAAAAAATGTGGAGCGAAAGAGTTCAAAGGTAAGGTAGATGATGATCCTTCAAAAGCCGAGTTTTGGCTACTGAATATAAAGATAGTTTTTGCGGAATTATTGTGCACTCCCGAAGATTGTTTGAGATGTGCGGTATCCTTACTGAAATATCTAATTTTCAATGGTATCAAAAATAGTGATTCGAGATCACTAAATCTGACGAGTAAGTTTGAAATTTTAATAAATTAATATTTATGAGTCAAATGTGATTTTAGAAATATTTTTGAATTAGTGAATTTTGTTAATTAGAAGAATTTATTAGGTAAATTGGGTCGAAAACGAGGTTCCGAGACCTCGATTTCATAAACTGAGCTAGAAATATTTTTATAAATATTTACGAGTGTTAGTGAATTAGTATTAAAGTTTCATTAGAAAATTTTAATGTTTTGATAGTTAATTAAATAAAAAGGACTAGATTGAAAAAGGTGCAAAACTTGCTAATTAAAGGAATAATGATTAAATAGCATAAGTGATAATTAAGGAAGGACCAAATAGGTAATTAGGCACATAGGCAATGGCTGGATGGCATGTGATAAGAAGAAATAGACAAAATTGGTATGAACTAAGGGCAAAATGGTAATTTGGTTAGAATTAAAAATAAAACTAGTGACCAAATTGAAATTCTAGACAAATATTCATATTTTTCCAGCCAAAAACAACCATTAAAGAGTTTATCTAAGCTGTTTTTTCATATTTTTGCTACAAGTAAGTTCAATTCTTGATTATTTCTTGTAATTTTTGTGATTTTGATACTTTTACAACTAGGCCCAACTATTGAATTCATTAGTTTTTCATTTTATGAGTGATTTTAAAAGTTACCATGGATAAGTTTTGAAAGTTTATGATGAATTAACATGGATTTTAAGGTCTACTTTTGTTATGTGATGATTTTATTAAGTGATTTCAATAGAAATTGATTTTTAGGACTTAATTGTGAAAAAGTTAAGAATTAGGGTTTAGTGTTGAAATTATAATTCTCAAAGGTTTGTAGTCATTTAGAATGATGGAATAAAGTGTTAATTGAGAAAAATAAACTCAATTGATGGGTTAATTAATCAAGGATTAAATTGTAAAAATTGTAAAATTTAAGGTAAAAGTGTAATTTTGAAAATTGAAGGGTTTAAATTGTGAAGTGAATTATAATTGAATTATATGCTGATGAATGAATAATTTTATATTATAGATCAAGAAACCGAAGATAAACGTGAAAAAGAGAAATTAACGGATTAGTCCCTGAATTTATACAACTTCTACAATCTACCCCAGGTAAGTTCATATGGTTGAAATTTTGTGATTATTTGTTAAATTAGGAATGATATAATGTATTATTTCATATGTTTGTTATTGAATTATGATTATTATAAAAATATGAGATTGGATTGAAAGTTCAAATTAAGTAGAACGTAGGGTTGAGTACGATCGTTCAGTGACAAACGACGAATTGACGGATAAGACCATGGTTAGATCATGGCAAAGTGTTAAATGTAAGACCATAGTTAGGATATGGCATTTCAATGAAAAGACCATAACTGAGTTATGGCACCGAGAACGTAAGACCATGGTTGGACCATGGTAGTATATGTGTATACGTGTAAGACCATAGCTGGGCTATGACATCCTGATGATAAGACCATAACTAGGTTATGGCATTACGAGTGTAAGACCATGGCAGGACCATGGCAATATATGTGTAAGACCATAGTTGGACTATGGCATCAAGAAAATGATGTACTAAATTTTGTAAAACGTTCTCTAATTTGAAAAAGATTGGTAAGTGTTACCTGGATTAATGTGATAGAATCTAAGAAATTATTGATATTGAGCTCAATCAAGTGAATTTATTTAATTGAAGTTGTGATTGGCAGGCAAAGTTAGTGAAATGCCCTGTTTAATGTTTTATTATAGTTTGTTCGGTAAGATTTATTTTTAAAAACATATGAACTTACTAAGCTTCTATAAGCTTACTCTTGTGTGTTTAATGTTCCTTGTAGATTGACGTGGATTTGGAGGATCAAATCAACACATCAGGCCACATTATTCAGATTTCTTCGGTAGATTTTGTAATACAACTTATGATTATATGACATGTATAGGATTAGACTAGAAATGAGTTAAATTTGGAATATGGTTGTGAATGATATATATATATAAATATAAATATGTTTGTATGCATATGTTAATAGTAGTCTTTAGTAAACAATGAACGAAGTTACCTTGGTAAATTTATGCAAATGAGTTTTGTGATGATTTAATAAGTTTAAAACATGATTTTTGGCTTGTATTGGTTGCTTGGTTGGATTATGTTGGTATATGAAATTGTTGTGTGCAGGTTGTTAATAAAAAGGGTGAGAAAAGTGGCCTTAAAATGACTTATTTTCGTCTACACGGGCAGAGACACTAGGGTGTGTTTCAGCCATGTGTGACACATAGCCATGCATATGGGCGTGTAATCTGGCTGTGTGTCCCCTGCAACTTAAAATTTAAAAACAGAATGTTCAGAATTGAACACACGGGTAGAGACACCGACGTGTGTCCCAACCGTGTAAGGAACACGGCCTAACATACGGCCGTGTGGCCTGGCCGTGTGAAAATTGCACCTAATTTTTGAAAAATAAATTGACCACATGGCCTAGCACATGGGCTTCTGGCTGACCGTGTGACCCAAGTCAGGGAGTTACATGGGATAAGACACGACCTGAAGCACAGGGCATGTCATAAGGCCACACGGGTGTGTCTCTTGGTCACATGGTCACGTGTGCCCTGCACTAAGAAAATCTTTTGGAATTTTGTGAAAAATTCTCTAAGTTCTTGATTGTCCCGACTTGTTTCTAATGCTTAAATTGGGCCTCGAGGGTCCATTCAAGGGATGACATGATTAGTTTCGGAAAATGAATAGTAAATAACATGAATTATCTATGATTATTCTGTAAACTTTGGTAATGCTTCATAACCCTATTCTGGCGACGGACATGGGTTAGGGTTTACATTTATTGGTATCAGGGCTTCAGTTTAGCCGATTCTTGGAACGAATGTAACGTGTAAAGTTTCTAGAAATACATGCCATAGAAATCTGTGATAGTGTGATGTGTATGATCCGATATAATCTTTGTTTTTCTTATATATTGTAAAGATGTCTAATAGATCTGAACATGCTGAGTGTGATAAAGCTAATAGCAGAATACAAACATATGAGAATGGGACAAGTAATAGTGTTCCAATTTTACCAATGCAAGAACAGGAACTCAAAAATATGTTCTATGGATTTATGAACAATTGGTTTAATGAGATGATGCAAGAAAGAAATTAGGCTCAGCAACCTCCTCCCCCTACTACACCATCTGTAGCACCCCCGGTTGCTCCTTTACCTCTTCCAGTAACTAAATCTAGTAAGAGTTCTCCATTAGAAAAGCTCAGAAAGTTTGGGGCTAAGGAATTTTGAGGTAGATGGGATGATAACCCTATCAAAACTGAGTATTGGCTCCAGAACATGGTAAGAGTTTTTAAAGAAATGGCTTGTTCTCTAGATGATTATTTGAGATGTGATGTTTCCTTATTAAAAGAAGCATGTAATTGGTGGTAGACTATAGAAGCTGTGGTACCGAAAGAGAAAATCACTTGGGAATTTTTCCATAGTGATTTTAAAAAAAATGTTGGTAAAAAGTATCTGAATAAAAAGAAAAGGGAATTCCTCGATTTGTGACAAAGAAATTGGTCAGTAGCTAATATGATAGGGAGTTTGTATACCTCAGCAAATATGCTTGAGATATTGTACCAACTGAGGAGGAAATGTGTATTCGATTCGAGGAAGGGCTAAATGATGAGATCAAAATGATGATTGGGGTGTAGAGATATGAGAATTTGTTGTTCTATCAAATCGTGCTCAAAAGATGAAAGAGGTGTACAATAGAAAAATGCAGTGAGAAAGAAGAAATAAAGAATCTTATAAGAGAAGCTCCTCCAAGTCATTTTTGCATTTTCGGCTAAAAAGTTTAGAGATGATTCTAGCCGATCTACTTCAATGCCGGAACGATCAAATAAGAACAAAGTAACTCAGCAAGAATTTAGGGTAACTGTTAAACCTACAGCTAGTGTTGACAGTGTATAGAATTCTCCCAGGCCTAGATGCAAATATTGTGGGAAAAATCATTTGGGTGAATGTAGACGCAAGACAGGAGCTTGTTACAAGTGTGGGGCTATTGATCATTTCATTCGAGATTGTCTTCAACTGTTAAAAGAGGAGGGAGAACAAAATGAAAAGAAAATAACCACTTCTCAAATAAGTAGACGATCCGGTCAAAGTAGTGTGACTGGGATTGCTCGTTCGGGTATGAAAGATTCTACTGCCCAGTCAGAAGTTAGAGCACCTGTATGTATTTATGCTATTCGAGCGAGAGAGGAAGCTACAACTCCAGATGTAATTGCTGGTACATTCTATCTATTCGATGTTATTGTGTATGCATTGATTGACCCTGGGTTTTGCATATTCTTATGTTTGCACTGCATTAGCATCAGAAAAGAAATTGCCTATTGAACCTATTGATTATGATGTTCAAGTCACTAATCCATTAGGTCAAAGTGTGATAGTTAATGTAGTGTGTCCTGATTTTTCATTGAAAATAAAAGGCTGTGAATTCTTTGCTGATTTAATGCTATTACCATTTCAGGAACTTGATGTTATTTTGGGAATGGATTGGTTGATGAAGCATGATGCTGTAGTAAATTGTAGAGAAAAATGGATTGATCTGAAATGTCAGACTGGTGAAATGATTACTGTTGAGTCTGCAAATCCAAAAGAAATTGTCAGAATTATTTCAACTTTACCAGCTCAGAGATTATTGCATAAAGGAAATGAAGCATTTTTAGCCTACATTCTTGATACTCGGGGTTCTGAATCGAAGTTAGAATAGTTACCAGTTGTTAATAAGTTTACTGATGTGTTTCTTGAGGAATTGCCGGGTTTACCACCAGACCGAAGTTGAGTTTGTGATTGATGTGATTCCAGGAATAGTTTTGATATCAATAACACCGTACAGAATGGCACCGGCTGAGTAAAAAGAATTGAAGACACAGTTGCAAGAGTTATTAAATAGAGGGTTCATCAGACCGAGTATGTCTGATCGTTGTTTTGTCGAGTTTTAAAATTTATAAAGAGAATGATCGAACCTGGAAACTAACTCTAACAACGACTTAAGGCAAGTGCACCTATCAAACAGTAGTATAGCTTAGGCAATACCAGATTGTCGAACGCAAAGGAACTAAAAGTACTAATACTAACCTTCTTTCTATTATTTAGCCTAAATATTAAGTGCTTGGTTGTTTAATCTAAAACTAACTAACTACTAAGCTAAAAACGCAAAGACAAAAAGAATGAACTGGGGAAATAACTTTTAGGAAAACTCAATTGATTAAGATGATACCCTAAGGAAGAATCCACCTAGACTTCACTTGTTATCTAACACTGAACCAGACGATTTATTCACTTGACTTGATCCGTAAGATTCCCTAATTTATATTAAACCCTCTCTCGAGGCGAATAACGTCTAACCCTAGGTTGATTAATTGAAATCTCTTTCAAATTAAAACCCCTAGAATCGCATTAACTCGACTATGGACTCCCATATTAGGTTTTACCCTAATCTGACAAAATCTTTTCACCCTATCTCTAGGCGCCTGATCAACTCTGCTTAATTATGCAAGATCTACTTTTAGGCAGGAACATTTGCTCTACCACCTAAGCACATTCAACTTGAATCAATATCCCAGAAATATTAACACAAGAACTAAGCACACATAATTAGGAACAAATCAAGTATTTATCATATAGTTTAGAAAATAATAACAAGATTCATCTAGGTTTCATCCCCTTCAGGTATCTGAAGGGTTTAGTTAATAACAATAAAAGGAAACATCTCAGAAGAAAAGATAAAACAAAACATAAAAAATCCCTAAAACTCCCTGAAAGAATTGAAGGAGAAATCCACCGTCTTGAGTAGAATTCTGACTTCTTGAGATGGATCAACTGGATATCTTCGAGTGATTCCCACAAATCTGACCTTTCTGGCTCCTTGGCCTAGCTGCGTAAAAGCCCTGGTAGAAGGCTTCTGCCGAACTCTCCACTTAAGTTGCCCCCTAGGGTGTTTATATAGACTTTGAGATGCTTTACTTGCCCCCTACATATCCTAATTCAAGTAGAATTCCTACTAGGGTGTTTGAATAGGCTTTGGAATGTGTATCTTTGCCTCTAAGTACCCTATTCCGAGTAGAACTCCTCTAAGCCGTGGCAGGGACACGCTCATGGGCACAAGCCCGTGTGAATCGACTTCAGACCATGTTCGGGTCTGTTGATAGAGGTACAGCCATGTGAATCGTGGTTAGGCCGTGTTTGGACTTCTTTTAAGAGGCACGACCATGTGGGCTTAAGTCTAGGCCGTGCCAATTTCGTGATATGGCCCATTTGGTCCATTTTAGGCCCGTTTCTCGTTCTTTTCATCCTCCGGTGCTTTCCTGAGTATAAAAAATGAAAAGAAAGGATTAAGAACACCTTTTTACATAAATTAATGAATAAATCATTCAAAAGTATGTTAAATGTGATATTAAAATATATTACTTTTACGGTTTATCAAATACCCCCACACTTAAGCTTTTGCTTGTCCTCAAGCAAAATTCTCAACTCACAATTAAAACGAACTTTCCACAATTCATAATTCTCATTAACAATGCCTCATCATAATTCATAGATAATTTATATATGGATAATTTAACTCAAAGACTCCTAAAGATTCAAACACTTCTAAGTCATATATTTGTAACGTGAAAATATAGGTGTCTCCCCTTATCTAAATGATTACCTTTGATTCAAAATCGAAAAGGATTGACATCATCAATAAAGATTCACTCAAAGCACTCGAAGTGTTTAAAGTTCAAGAATAAGCACTCATAAGTCGAACCTGAAAAGTTAATCCCATAGGCTTGCCTAAAATAAATCTCCACCACTGTAATATGAGATGATACACAAATCAAAAGGTTTTTATCAGGATTGTAATGGGGCTAGGGTTAAAGGTGTGTATAAAGGCTGAATTTGGAAGGTTAAAATCGAGATTGAATTGACAAGTTACCTAACTTTAGAAAAAATGAACTAATAACCTGAATAATTATATCACACGAAAATACTAATAATACGGGCTTCTTCTTCAAGATATTGAAATTAAACATATAAGCTCATTTAATTATAGAACTAATAATGAACATACTTTATTTTTTTTAAGAACAAATCAACAAATACATAATATAAGAAAGAACTTTATCAACTGAAATAAAGTAATTAGGCAACTGATCAAATCAATTCTCGATAGAAGGGTAGTCAAAGGAATGGTGATAACAAATACGAGCGGGGTTTTGGGTTAATATTAATGGGTGAATCAATAAAAAGAGTTTTTAGGATCAACGAGGTTCACTAGGGGTTAATTATGAAGGTAGGTTTTTTATTGGAGTGAATGGGTTAAAACCTAGGTGCCTTTATCATCTCAGTATATCAAATCAAAAATGTGGTCTTGACATATACAATCGAGGCAAGTTCTAAAATAACAATTCAGTGTTGGCACACTCATAATCAATAAAGTAAGCACGAAAAAGAATATATGCTCTAAAAGGCTCAAATCTCACAAAAATTGTGGGTATTTAACATCAATCCCTGTAAATTTCAAACTTTAAGGTAATATTCAAATTCAGTTCGATAGCCTAGAAAATTTTTGATTCTTGAAAAATAGACTTATCATGCTTGATTCTCTAGTATCTTAAAGTATAAATCATCAATGCACAATTAATTATGACTTACTCAAAAACATAGCAATAAGAATCATAAATCATCAGAAATTTCATCCTAATTAGTAATATGAGTAAATTACTTAAGAACTAGATATAATTCAGGGATTTAAGATTAATACAAAAAGTTAGACACTTTTACCCCCCACACTTAAGATGTACATTGCCCTCAATGTACAAGGATAGATAAATAATCATGTAATGATAAAATCAAAAGAGGAGGGGAGAAGTGAAACTTCCTAAATTTTTCGGGATCACTATTCCGGCCCGATTTGGAGGAGGAGGCGGTGGTCTTGTGGTGGATGCCAACAACAACATGCTAGATGAAAAAATTGGGAAACTCGTGACGGATTAGCCAAGAATTATTAATAAAAATTCAAAATATCTGAAATAAATATTTAAGGAAAAGCAAGCTAAAGTGAAAGAAAATAAAAAAGGAAAATAAACTTATAAGAATAGGTAAATGGACTGATGGGTCCTTATTCTTGGATGATTCGTGAGGTGGGTGTGATTTCTAAAGTCATGTTGAGTAGGTGGTCGTGGTTACGTGTGATTATCTAGCGACCTTTAGAACCTAAAACTAAGAAACTAAAATAAAATCAACTAAATTAAGCAGAAGAGAAGTAAAGATAAGGAAATTGAAGCAAAAGAGAAAAGAAAAATAAAACCGAAAAGGTCTCGAAGACCCTTGGCTTGTTAGAGGGTTGAAGCGGCTGGCATGAACTTATGTAGATCGGTCTCCCTTGAGGAGATTGTGATTGGTCTCTTACGCTTCTTCGGTATGGCTTTGGTGTCTCAAGAGTTGTAAGAATGATAGGAGAAAAGGAGAGAAATCTAGGGGAAAAAAGGTAGAGATGAAGGTTAATGGGTAAAATAGGGAGGATTGGAGAGGTTTAAATAGAGTTTTGGATCCTGACACTGTCCCACGCCCGTGTACCATGGGCGTGTCGAGGCACACGGCCACCTCGCACAGCCGTGTTGTGGATCATATCGCCTGTGTGTGATAAGTCAGTGTCAACCACGGCCGCGTCGCACGGCAGTGGGTGGGGCATATCGTTTTTCCCACGCCCATGTTTAGTTTGCCACGGTCGTGTCTGAACTCTCAGTTTTGGCCACGGTAGCATCGCACGGCCATGGCATGGTGGTTGAGTCCATGACTTTGAAGATTTGATTCTATATGACTTGTACCTCTTTTGCCATTGTCAGTATGAAGATTCTGTGCTTCCATACAGCTACGGCCACGGCCGTGTGTAAGGCCGTGTGGTCTGGAAATCTGTACTTTTGGTTAGTTTAAAACTAGGTGTTTAAGATTAAGAGTAGAAAAGAAAATAAATGTGAAAATAAATAGGGTTAGTGCTCGGGTTGCCTCCCGAGAAGCGCTCGTTTAAAGTCTTAAGCTAGACTTTCCTCGTATTCGCAAAAATTAGGGTGGTTTAAAAGTTTGAACATCTTCCCTCATGCTGTCAGTTTTATTTTCATGATAAAGTTTAAGTCGAGAAGCGTTTACCTTCAAAACCGATGAATGTTGGATTACTTATCTCGATTATTCCGTAAGGGAAGATTTTGCGTACCTCAAGAGGAGTTTCCTCTTTTGTATTAGGTCTGATGTGACCATGCGAGGATCTGCTTTATTTAACAGTACTTGATCTCTTATTTTGAAGTGGTTTGATGTTTCTACGAGCTCTTCTAGATGCTCCTTCTGTTTTACTTTGTGTTGTTTCGGTTCCTCTTTAAAGTGTGTCTTCCACTCTTCTAGTTTGTCGACCCTAAGGCTTTTCTCCTTATATTCTTTTTCATTTTGGGCATGAGGTCCATTATCCGGCTCAGGTTTGTAATTTTATGGTGTTTCTGTGGTGAAAGTTGAACAAGTTGGTTATCAACTGAATTTACTTTCTCACCTTCATCACTTGATGTTCTGGCCGAGTCAAGAGCTTGTAGACTGATTGATTCATCACCTACACGAAGAATGATTTCTCTTGTACAAACATCAATCTTAGTCCTGGCAGTTGCTAAAAAGGGTCTTCCTAAAATTAAAGGAATCGAATTATCCTCATCTATGTCTAAGATAACAAAGTTAACTGGGAAAATGAATTTATCAATTTTTACAAGAACATCTTCGATAATCCCCCTAGGAATTCTAACAGTTTTATCAGCTAATGGAATACTCATCCTAGTTTGTTTGGGTTTCCCTAGACCTAGCTATTTAAACATTTTATAAGGCATGACATTTATACTTGCCCCTAAATCAGCTAAAGCATTGTCAACATTAAACTACCAATTAAACATGGAATTGTAAAACACCCTGGATCTTTTAGCTTCCGTGGTAGTCTATTTTGCAGAATTGCTGAGCACATTGCGTTTAGCTCCACATGCGACTCCTCGTCTAGCTTACGCTTGTTCGCCAAGAGTTTTTTAAAAATTTTCTCGAATCTGGCATCTGTGAAAGAGCTTCAAGAAGCGGTAAGTTAATATGTAATTTCTTTAAAAGTTTAAGAAACTTATCGAACTGTTCCTCTGTATCATCTCTCTTCAACGCTTCGGGATAATGTATGCGAGGTTGGTATTCTTTGATTACCGATTTTGGCTTTTCTTGGGTTACCTTAATTTTACCTTCTTCTACCTCACTTTCTTGTATTGAATTAGGTTCATCTAACCCTACATTTTCCTGAGCTGATATGGCTTGGATTTGCTCCTTTGGGTTGATCTCGGTGTTGCTTGGTAGACGCTTGCGGTCGTTTGGACATTAACTTTGCAAGTTGTCCAACTGACTTTATAACTTCCCGACTGACTTAGTAAGTTTCCCAACTTGGTTCTTGATCCCTTCCATCGATGTTTGTTTGGTTTTCAGTGTTGCCTTAATGTCTTGGAGACAGTTTTGTATGGCTGCCATGAATTTTGTCACATTACGTTTAGCTCCACATGCGACTCCTCGTCTAACTTACGCTTGTTCGTCAAGAGTTGTTTTAAAAATTTCCTCGAATCTGGCATCTATGAAAGAGCTTCAAGAAGCGATAAGTTAATATGTAATTTCTTTAAAAGTTTAAGAAACTTACCGAACTGTTCCTCTTTATCGTCTCTCTTCAACGCTTCGGGATAAGGTATGCGAGGTTGGTATTCTTTGATTACCGGTTTTGGCTTTTCTTGGGTTACCTCAACTTTACCTTCTTCTACCTCACTTTCTTGTATTGAATTACGTTCATCTAACCCTATATTTTCCTGAGCTGATATGGCTTGGATTTGCTCCTTTAGGTTGATCTCGGTGTTGCTTGGTAAATGCCCTTGCGATTGTTCGGACATTAACTTTGCAAGTTATCCAACTGACTTTATAACTTCCCCGACTGACTTAGTAAGTTCCCCAACTTGGTTATTGATCCCTTCCATCGATGTTTGTTGGGTTTTCAGTGTTGCCTCAGTGTCTTGGAGACAGTTTTCTGTGGCTGCCATGAATTTTCTTAACATCTCTTCGAGATTCGGCTTCTTTTCTTGTGGATAAAGCTAATTTTGGAAATTTGAAGTTTGTTGTCTTTGATTTCCTTGACCTCCCCACGAAAAATTTTGGTGGTTCCTCCAACCTGGATTATAGGTATTACTATAAGGGTTATTATTAGATCTGAAATTATTACCTATATATTTCATCTGTTCGCTTTCTGTACCCTGTTGGTAGGGTGGGTACTCAGAATTTGCCACAGTTCCACTTGCGTCGTATTGCATTACTGGATGTACCTACGAAGAACACAAACTATCAAGCTTTTTATTCATCATCTCTACCTGTGTTGATAGCATGGTTACTGCGTCGAGGCTAAAAACTCCGCCAATTTCGTTGGTTTTGTCATTGTAACTTGCCACTGATAGTTATTTAGTGACATCTCTTCAATAAACTCGTAGGTTGCTTCAGGGGTTTTGTTATTCAGAGTTTCACCGACGGCTGAATCAATTAGTTGCCTCGTTGAGGGGTTTACACCGTTATAGAAAGTTTGGACTTGGACCCATAAGGGTAAACCATGGTGCGGACACATTCTCAAGAGATCCTTGTGTCTCTACCATGCATCGTATAATGTCTCTAAATCCATCTACACAAAAGAAGAGATATCATTTCGTAATTTGGCCGTTTTGGCCAGTGGGAAATATTTTAATAAGAATTTTTCAGTCATTTGATCCCATGTGGTGATTGACCCTCGTGATAACGAGTTTAACCACTGTTTGGCTTTATTCTTTAATGAAAAGGGAAATAACCGAAGACGTATGGCATCATCAAAATGCCATTTATTTTGAAGATATCACAAATCTCTAATATATTAGCTATATGAGTATTTGGGTCTTCATCCTGCAAACCATCAAATTGAACAAATTGTTGAATCATTTGTATAGTGTTAGGATTTAATTCAAATTTATTAGCAGCTATAGCAGGCCTAACAATACTCGATTCTGCTCCTGTTAAATGAGGTTTAGCATAATCATACATTGTACGCGGAGCATTGTTTTCTGCCATATCTTGTGGTGGTGGATTATTCTCGTCCATCCCTTCAGTAAGATTGGATCCGCCTTGTTGTTCTTCTTCTATGTAATTCAAGGCTCGCCTAATTTCTCTGCGATTCCTGTGAGCGGTAGCTTCAATATCACTGTCGTATACTAGTGGTCCTTTCGGGTTCCTTCTAGTCATAAACTAGAGGTACCTGTGTTGGAAAAGAAAGAAAGAAAATTAGTAAGGTTAAAACTAAAATAAAAATAAAAATAAAAATAAAAATAAATTGCAAAAAATAAAAAATGGCTAAAGTAATAAAATAGGGCTTTCTTAATATTTTAGTTCCCAAGAGCGGTGCCAAAAGCTTGATCGTTATTTTGTCGAGTTTTAAAATTTATAAAGAGAATGATCGAACTCGAAACTAACTCGACAACGACTTAAGGCAAGTGCACCTATCAAGCGATAGTATAGCTTAGGCAAGACCGGATTGTCGAACCCAAAGGAACTAAAAATATTAATACTAACCTTCTTTCTATTATTTAGCCTAAATATTAAGTGATTGGTTGTTTAATCTAAAACTAACTAACTACTAAGCTAAAGACGCAAAGACAAAAAGAATGAATTGGGGAAATAACTTTTGAGAAAACTCAGTTGATTAAGACGATACCCTTAGGAAGAATCCACCTAGACTTCACTTGTTATCTAACACTAAACCAGACGATTTATTCACTTGACTTGATCCGTAAGATTCCCTAATTTATATTAAACCCTCTCTCGAGGCGAATAACGTCTAACCCTAGGTTGATTAATTGAAATCTCTTTCTAATTAAAACCCCTAAAATCGTATTAACTCGATCTATGGACTCTCATATTATGTTTCACCCTAATACGAGAAAATCTCGTCACCCTATCTCTAGGCGCCCGATCAACTCTGCTTAATTATGCTAGATCTACTTTTAGGCAGGAACTTTTGCTCCACCACCTAAGCACATTCAACTTGAATCAATATCTCAGAAATATTAACACAAGAATTAAGCACACATAATTAAGAACAAATCAAGTATTTATCATATAGTTCAGAAAACAATAACAAGATTCATCTAGGTTTCATCCCCTTCAGGTATCTGAAGGGTTTAGTTAATAACAATAAAAGAAAACATCTCAGAAGAAAAGATAAAATAAAACATAAGAAATCCCTAAAACTCCCTGAAGGAATTGAAGGAGAAATCCGCCGTCTTAAGTAGAATTTCGACTTCTAGAGATGGATCAACTAGCTATCTTCGAGTGATTCCCACAAATCTAACCTTTCTAGCTTCTTGGCCTAGCTGCCCGCAAAAGCCCTGGAAGAAGGCTTCTGCCAAACTCCACGCTTAAGTTGCCCCCTAGGGTGTTTATATAGACTTTGAGATGCTTTACTTGCCCCCTACATATCCTAATTCAAGTAGAATTCTTACTAGGGTGTTTGAATAGGCTTTGGAATGTGTTTCTTTACCTCTAAGTACCTTATTTCGAGTAGAACTCGTCTTGGCCGCGGTAGGGACACGCCCATGGGTACACGCCCGTATGAATCGACTTCAGGCTGTGTTCAGGTCTGTTGATGGAGGCACGGCCGTGTGAATAGTGGTTAGGCCGTGTTCGAACTTCTCTTAAGAGGCACAGCTGTGTAGGCTTAAGTCCAGGCCGTGCCGATTTCGTGATATGGCCTATTTAGTCTGTTTTAGGCCTATTTCTCGTTCTTTTCATCCTCCGGTGCTTTCTTGAGTATAAAACATGAAAAGAAAGGATTAAGAGCACCTTTTTAGATAAATTAAGGAATAAATCATCCAAAAGTATGCTAAATGTGGGATTAAAATATGTTACTTTTACGGTTTATCAATATCTCTTTGGGGTGCACCTGTCTTGTTTGTGAAAAAGAAAGACAGATCTTGGAGATTGTGTATAGATTACAGACAGATGAATAAGGTTACAATTAAGAACAAATATCCATTGCCACGTATTGATGATTTGTTTGATCAGCTGAAAGGTGCTGCAATATTCTCGAAGATAGATCTTAGATCTGGGTATTATCAATTGAAAGTTAAAGAATGTGATGTGCCAAAGACTGCTTTCGAACTCGTTATGGTCATTATGAGTTTTTGGAGATGCCTTTTGGTTTGACTAATGCTCCTGCTGCTTTTATGGATTTAATGAATCGAATTTTTCAGTCTTATTTGGATAGATTTGTAGTTGTGTTTATTGATGATATACTGATCTATTCCAAGACAGAATCCAAACATGCACAACACTTGAGAATTATGTCACAGATTTTGAGAAAAAAGCAGTTATATGCAAAATTCAGCAAATGTGAATTCTGGCTCCACAAAGTTGGATTTCTAGGCCATATTATGTCAGCTGAAGGGATTCATGTAGATCTGAGCAAAGTATCTACAGTGGTGAATTGGAAAATTCACCAGAATAACAGAAG
The DNA here is from genome assembly GCA_025506655.1 of Gossypium rotundifolium. NCBI lineage: Eukaryota > Viridiplantae > Streptophyta > Magnoliopsida > Malvales > Malvaceae > Gossypium > Gossypium rotundifolium. The sequence continues at coordinate 92,364,678 of CP106731.1, forward strand.
TGCGAAGTTTTCTGGGATTAGCAAGATACTATCGCTATTTTGTTAAGAATTTCTCGATGATTGCTTCACCGATGACCCGATTACTACAAAAGAATGTCGAATTTGTATGGCCTGATGAATGTCAGCAGAGCTTTGATCAATTGAAGAAGATGTTGACAGAGGCTCCAGTTTTGACTCAGCCAGAATCTGGAGTTCTGTATGTTGTGTACAATGACTCGTCTCTGAATGGTTTGAGTTGTGTATTGATGCAGTCAGGAAAAGTAGTAGCCTATGCTTCTCGGCAGTTAAAATTGCATGAAAGGAATTATCTTACACATGATCTTGAATTGGCTACAATTGTTTTTGCTTTAAAAATTTGAAGACACTATTTATATGGTGAGAAGTGTTATGTGTATACAGATCACAAGAGTTTGAAGTATTTGATAAATCAGAAATAGCTAAATTTGAGACAAAGACGGGGGTCAGAGTTGCTAAAAGATTATGATTTGGTTATTGAAAATCACCCGAGAAAGGCTAATGT